>CM052014.1:51176672-51636962 GCA_028476595.1 Obolodiplosis robiniae | reverse complement strand
GAAAGAATCTTTCAACGCACACAAACCGTGCGTATGATATTGGGCGGACTGGCAGCACCGTCAAGCAACCAAGCGAATGGCAGCAGCCATTTATTTTTCACCGATTTCACGATTCGGCATCAAGTCATTTGTCACAAATCATCAACATGTCATTGGTGCTGACATTGAACCATTGAACAAACATTCGAAATGCTGACTCGCAGCCCAAACTGTAATAAATTACTTGAAATGAATTTTATCACAACAAGCGTTCCATCGCCGCCTCATTCAACAGCAAATAAGAATGATTTAATTAATTTTCAATGTAAAGATTTTCGGAGGATCTACGCTCATCTATGGCATTTTTTTTTTAGAAAAATCAGTCACTTCTTAAAATTAATTTCAAGTGAATGTTTATTTAATGTTTCCAGGTAGAGAGACAGAGCCGTTCGAGAAAGAGCGCGTGTGAAGTTTAATTCAACCGTACTTCGGATGATATTAAAAGAGATTCGAGAGCTGTTGTTGATGTCATCTAAATGTTGGGTGGATGATTTATAGTTGAAAATCTTAATAGACTATCACGATGCATGATCATTTGTGGATTGATTTTTATAGCCCAATTCATTTTTAATGCGTTCTTATCAATGATTTTCGAATTATATTTCAATAAAATTCCAGGGCAAGCTGTCATCCATCTCTATCTTAGGAGCTCAATTCTCTCAATTTGAAAACCGTTTCGATGCATCCAAAAGTAGTTCCATTTTCAATGTTCCGATGTAATCACATTATGAAGTGTTTGTGTACGCCACCAACGGAATAAATGTTCTTAATCTCCGCCCAGCCGATTGTCATCATCATTATTTAAAGTTATTAATAGATTTAACAAGCAACTAACAACCAAGAAAAAAGGCGAAGAAATGAAAACATGACAACACGAAAATGAACGATTCTCACTGGCAACCATAAACATACAGAGAGCGGAAAAAACGCACTAAATAAATGAAAAACGACACCAACAGTCGAAATACGACGAAAAAAACTGTCACAGAAACATATATCATATCAAAATTATCTAAATCTGTCTGGGGAAAAAAACAACTCATTCATAACACATAAAATAAAAAAATATGTGTTTTTTGTGTGTGTCAGTGCGACCTCTTTGCGTTTCGGTCGATCGAAATGGTACAGGATTTGCATTTCCTCCGTTTTATGATAAATAATTGGTGACATTTGGCTAATTTAGACATGTCGTAAGAACTGAATTAAATTTGTGTTTGTTAATGTGTATTGCATCCCGCAGCCCGTAGCCCGCTTCCTACTCGCAGCCTGTAATTTCAGAAATGCGCAAAGTCTTGCATTTCTTTTACGCAGACCTATTAATTTAATGTGATCATTGCTGGTTGTAATGCTAAAGTCTGTGCTAATTATTTTGTCTGTCGACCTCACATCGAAATTCAAACTGTATTTGGATGGAATCCAGAAAAAGCCGAACACAACACACAATGCATTGAAACATGGAATATTTTGCATCTGCTGACATTATTCACTGATGGTGACTTTTGTTCGCCTTTGTTTTTTTTTTCCATTTTGTCTCTAATTTGAGTGCGCAGAGTAAAAACTTTGGTTTTAATTAGGACTTGCTCGTATGTTCATTCATTGACTTTAATTACAGTTCCTCGCAAATTCCATATGCATTCAATTAAACACACTCTCTCATTTCGGGCTGAATTATGGATGCCAACGAATCATCACAATAACGGATCGCTTGAATGTTTCCATTTTAAAGAATTTGTGTATGGAGAAACAAAAAAATACGCGAAACTTATACTGAATGTGCAGCTATTTTTCCATACAAGTGTTTTGTTGTACAGTGAGTGCTACGCAGTTCGATGAGAAATTTTCATTCGCAGACAAGACAAAAAAATATAAATGTAAACATCATCATATCCGAAAACTGAGAACACATCGACTGGGAAAGACGGATCTTTTTTCGACGTGAAACAAGAATGCAGTAAAATTGGATAATAAAAACCATATGTTAGAAATGTTCGAATACCAAACGCATTCTCAAGACTGAATGTAAAAGATGGCACCAGGATCGAGATAAGCACATATTCCGCGTGTGTGTGTCCAATTTATAGTTTCACTGAGGAATTTTAGAACATCGATTTTTATTATCGCGTCTGATTTGATGGCCGTCGTCATTTTTTGCATGTTTCTTGATTTCACATGCCTGGTAAAAACATTTTGTATAATACATTTTAATTAATGCAACATTTGAATTCAACAACAGTGGCCTAAATTGATTCAGGATTCAACTACAATGCCATCTCCAATTGTATTTGTATTCAACTCTCGAAGAAACAGCTCGCCAACTTGCCAGTGCAAAGGGAAGTCTCATCTTTGCTGGTTTTAACTTCAATTTGCATGGAATGAAACATAATGAATGTGTTTGATGGGGCTCGCTCTTTTTGTGTGTTCATCCAACGTGCATTTACAGCGCTAATTTGCAGTTCAACTATGCATACTCATAAAGAGTAAATACGATCATTAAAATATAATGTGTCGACATTTATATTGTTTGATCATCGTGCTATGTTTGCTTCCATGTTCTTTTGCAGTAATCACTATCCATGTAACTTAGTTTCATCTAATTTCGGTGCGATTGTCAGACCGGCTCTTTATTGTGTGAGTTATTTGCAGGCCTTGGCTCTCATCATCATCATTATGTGTTTAATTTGATGTAAATGTTCATTTTTATTTACTTGGTTGAAACCTCGATGTAATTATATGCAATGGCTATTTTGGTGATTTTCTATTGGAACATCAGTAATTTTGCATTACGAAAGCGTCTCCGCATCCGTATACAATTTTCCAAGAAGAAATAAAAAACCAAACACGGGAAGATAATAAAAAAGAACTTGTAATATTTACAAACAATTGTTGGGCATTCACTTCAGTTGCTGTTTTTTACAAGACAGCAAACAGTAAAAAAAGCATAAAATTTGTACAAGAACACGAACGAATGAAAGTAAGAAACTTTCGTCCCAAAAGAAAGCTTGTCGGAGCCATTACAAGACACCAACGCCCCGTAGTTATGCTTTATTAGCCTTGAACAATCATACATTTCTCTCACGTTTTGCGTGCGCACACTTTTTGCCTGCCATTACTGCGCCAGATATTATAGAATTTGTGCCGAAATTACGATTTTATGTTCACTAATTTTGTCGTTTACTTTTTCCATTCACTACCGAAACGACAATTACCCGAACGCATTGTTCGCGAACAGTATGTGTTGATGATGGTGACTCTTCTCCATTTTCCCATTGCCCTGCCTGAAATATAAATGATGTCATAAAAGAAGTACATTTTGTATCGCTGTTTTATGTGTACTACGGGAAATTCGCTGAAACTTTCATGGTCATGAGATGAGCGCACAATAATAAATACATCGAACAACTAGACCAAGTAATCATCATAAAAAGAAGCTGCGAAAAACATTTGTGCGTACAAGGAAAATGCTGCACAACGGAACAATATCCACGGTTCCTTCCAAAAATCTACTCTCTCTCTCTCTTTCGGATTAGCGGCAAATTAAAAATATTCAAAGTTGTCAATGGTTACAAAATTGCTAGAAGAAGATGCTTTACAACAATTTCCGCATGAAAAACATTGATTCAAGGAAAATGTATCTTTATTTAAAGCCATTCAACGGCTGCTCCGTTGATGTGTGCTATAAAATCGGAAATCTTATTACCTGCTATGATAGCGGTCTTACTCAAAATATCAACCATCCAAAAAAGGGAATACTTTGCCAAAGACCGTTTACCGATCATTTCTCTTTCATCACAGCCTTCGACTGACTCTTTTGGTGATATTTCAAAGCATCATTTCATTTAACTGGCACTTTCTGAAGGTGAGTGTGAAAATCAATTTTTGGACTTCCTTTGAACTTATTTCTCATACTTTGATTTCAGCCACTTCAGTCAGGCAATTTTCATAAGTAAAATTGCGTACCTAATCTCTGGCTATTTATTTTAAATGAAAAAATGCGCAAAGTTTTCGACGTCAGCTCAAATAAATGAAAAGTCACTGACGGAATTGTAGACCTCATGTCAAATTCATGAAATATTAAAAAGAAAACTTTGTTGTGCAAGGAAAATCCAACTTTTGATCGCCGTCAACAATAATATTTCTCTTGAAATAGCGTTTTGTTTCATGTTTGATTTCGAAGATTCCGTTATGAAATTCAACTTTGTGCTTTCGTCAAGGTCGACATTCCTCGAAGCAATAATTTAATATTAATAAAGTGGTTTCGCAGGAACTAATTTCTTTAATTCCTTGATGTCAAAAACACACGCTTCGACGAGTCTTCAGCCATGTGATTTTTAAATTAAATATGTGAAAGCACAAAATGCTTCGAAATTAATAGCTTTACAATCAAAGTCACGTTGTTTCCTTGCGGCTTAACAAATATTAATTTCCAATGAGAAATCGATTTCGTTAAATAAACGTTCGTTTACAACATTCTATTTCCCTATATAAATTTATGGGCGCCGACCTAGTATTCCTCAAAACATATCCATCAAAACATCATGATTTTCTGAAGTAGAACGTTTACATCAAAATAAATATTTGTATTCAAGTGCTATAAAACTTGACTTTGAACATGAATTTAATTCAGAAAATCATGGAGCTCCTCCTCAAAGGAGAATATGAATGTGTGGTTGAGAACAGACTTGACCCAACTTTGTGAATCGATAATAATTTAAAGATTACAAATGTGAGAAACGTGCGTGATAAAATCTTTCACCTCTCGATTAAAGATAGTTCTTAAGCTTGTCGGAATTTTATCGCAAATGCTGCTTTTGAAGTTGAGTAGTTTCATGTGACTGGGGGTTTGCAGATATAGAGGTTTCAAGTGTTATGGTTTTTCAGCATTTACAGGAAGCAGCACATTTGCGCCCTCCGCTTGATACACGTGCAGCATTTTCCTTATGGTGCCATAAAATATACGTTCTTACGACTTGGAGCGTTCTAAAATGGCTCAATGGTTATGTATATATATCATACGATATGATTCATACGAAAAGTGCTTTCAAAGAAATGATAATTTTTTTTCATATGCAAAACATTGGAAGCAATTCGAATGCGATTGCAATAGGGCACATGTACAACAGTATCATCTACCATTCGATTTGCCACATTATAAATTTTAATCGACGACATTATCTGCGAACGCTTCGCTTTTTACGTTGCGGTAATATAATAATGAGAATCGAATATCTAATACCAAACTGCGATGCATTATGCAAACGTTTTCTTCATAATTTCTAGGTAAACTTTTCATTTCAGTCGTTCGGGATCACGATATCAAATGAGAACGTTTGAAAGAAACGGAATGCAACCAACAGACGGTATGCTACAGCTTTATCTGTGCGGAATACACGAGGGAATCGATTGATAATTTCACATTCGATTTCACTTTGAGTAAAGCGTTGTTTCTTTTTCGTGCGATGCATGTTTTGTGCCGCAGCATGTGATTTGGATTACACGGTTTTCCTAGTATTTCACTAATTAAATAACGTTGCTTTCGTACACATTTATGTATGTCGATTGATCGGAGTTTAATGAAATCGAAAGTTGTTCCAATTACAAGATACACAATCAGCACAAGATCAGCAGTCAATGCGAAATGAGTACAAATACTTGGTATTTCGATTTCAGCCCGAGCTAGAATGAACGCAGCGCTAGCTTCACTGTGCTGAAGTGTTATTTCATGTTTTGAAAAGGTTTTGCTTGATTTTTATCAAGTCGATTATGCAATTTTACTAGTGGATTTACTAGCGATAGGTGCAGAGCACTTAAATGGATTTTTTGCCGAGTGAAAGTGAAACGTAAATAAAACGATTTTTTTTTTAATCGTGTGGACCGAGAGCTATTGCACGATGATGTATCTCTTAAGTGAATGATGTTAAATCACAAAGCATTTTGTCTCGAACTTAATAATCGTGACAACCGAGTCTTGAATCAAACCACTTCACATAAAATCTTTCAGTAAATGCATTTAATTTACTCTCGACATCAAACTCCGTACAGATTTAATTGAATTTCAATCATAAATTACAACATACACACAATTTCGCTTTGATATTGAATCGTGCGCACTCTTTCGGATGGTAAAATATATGACAATTGTCTTGGCGAAAGACTCATTTATTTTCAGTGACCGCTTTTTTTCTCTCTTCTTTGGATCATTTATATTCGAGTCGAAATGGCAAAAGTCGTAATTTGTTACAGTTTTAAATCGTTTCAATGAATTCTTTTTCGAAAATGACATCTCGAAAATTCACATTAACCCGTTTAATGACTTCGCTCAGACGAGAGGAATTACTTGAAAGAATGCTTGTTATTGTGGCAATTCTACTATAAATTAAATGGCGTTGGTGCTGAGCACGCAATAATAATTCACATTTTTCTTGATTGTGCTTTCTATGTTCGGCTGTTTGCTTAAGCGATCGACAAAAACAATATACCAGTCAGAGATAGAGTGCGCACCATTTCGAGCAATCGAAACCAGTAAATTTCTATTATTCTGACAATAAATTAAATAAATAATAATTTTAACTGGAGGAAAATTATGAATGAAGCAATGCGAGACCAGTTGCCTTGACTATATGTGGCAATGGCATGCCGAGCAAATTTAAACGGAATATATCTCGAATGCGGGATCACTTATCGTAAATCTATACTACATGCTACGTTTTCTCAAGTGTTTTTTTCTTTTGAAAAAAGGAATAAATATGTGTTTAATATTTCAAATAAGTGTTTAAAATGAACGACACAAAATGTACTCAGAAATAATCCTGATTTGAATGTTTGTAGCCGGCATGAAATATAAGACATGCTCCTTCAGCCATCCTACAGAGCTATGGCCATAATAATTTATGGAAGAAAATGGATTTTTGCTTCAAAATGTATTCACTTTTCTAATTGATCGTTTGACAATCGAAGTTAGTGTATATGTTTTGGTTCGCCTTGGCATGGCACTCTCGGTGATTCGATGCGGTGGTGGAACTGCAATTTCATGGTGTTGTATAAAGTAAACGAAAAAAAACGTGATTTTTTCATAGCTATTGCACCAAGCCTGTTTCGCCTTCACTTTCTTGAGTGGAATCGATCCATGGCATATGATCGAACTCCAAGTGAGCACACCAGTATGACTTTACCGTTCATTTATTTGGTGCGCACATGAACCACATCGCATGAATGAGTCAAGAGTTTAAAAGTCTTTTGCGCTTAGTGAACATTAGCCATATCACTTTCATGTTGGGCTCGGATCTATTTCAAGCCATAAATAGTCCGATTTTATGCGTTTCTAGTGTGCTTCGCCTTTGATTTTACTCCAAAAAATTATCAAATTTTGTAAAGAATTTTTTATTTGTTTTAGCGTAAACAAGCGTAAAATGATATTTATTTGGTTGGTTTTGATCGCATGAACAAGATTGCACGGCAGGAGGTCACTTTGAACAGGAAAAGAATAATGAACTGCAATTAAATCGGTGGACGAAACCTTTGCTTTTGCTTTTTTCTACGTTTGTCATTTGAACACAGCTTACAGAGAATGTCACATCTGTATAAGTGTCCCATTCAGAATATTTTAGTGACATTAATGGCAATGCAACGAAATGTTCGACAAATCGCTGCAACACTTTGCCACATTCAAAAGCTCGACAGTTTTCACATTTTTTTTTACACGAAGTCAAGCTGATTAAATGCAATTTTTGATACAAATTTGTACAAATTACGAGCTCAAATAAAATTAATCGATTGCCTCGCCAGCTGCTACACAATTGAATGTCTGTAGAGTCGAATTGATTGGGTTTTTCCAGTTTTGATTGAACCACGAGCTCTACACTGTTCTCATTGAGAACTATAATTTTATGGTGTATTTGAAAGTTTTATTCCCAGTTAAATGAACTTCATTATTTCCGATTATTTTAAATTCACTGCAAAAAAATGGCAGATTTTGCCATTCAATTTTAATTCAAATGATTATTTGAGTGCCTTTCGAGCGGTGTTTCGAGTCAATAATTCTAGTTGCCAAGTCAAATGTTCAGTGAAAAATGAAAAAATGTTTAGCATATTGAATAAGATTCGCGATCAGGGAATGCCAATTTCCTAGCTGCATACATATAATCCATCTGAAGGCTCAATTTTGATGGAAAAAATGGCTTAGAATAGACCCAACCTGGTTCAATTTGATTAATCGATATATGAAGGGAATCAATAATACTTGACTGCAGCTCATAAGATGTTATGCAGAGGTAGAGCGGATGGGGATGCGTCTTGAAATGTTGCGGCGTCTCCCCTTCAGAAAGCAATTTGTCAACATATTTATATGTGGTTTACATAGCAAATCCAATTGTTAATCCATTGTGTGGCTTTCATATAATTGCGCTGCGATGGCACATGCGTGTTTTCGTTCGATTAGAATGACACGTCGATTTTACTTTGTGTAAAACCATTGTTGTCAAATAATACAATAAAGCCAAATTGAGTTGTCACTTGGATAATGTCCGTTGCACAATTTGAATATTATTGCATATCGGCGTCGATAATTGTTGGCATTGGTCTTCTTAACTCGTCACCCGATCACTTGACCATTGTCTTTCTCAATATTCCGCCCAAATGCATTCATGTCCGAAAGACATAATGACATCAAAATTTAAGGAGAATTGAATCGCAAGGGCGATGGAAAAAGTTTTATGCAGAGATGCTCATGTGGGTCGTCGAGGCCGTGAGTGTTACAGAGGAAGAGAAATTTGAAATTATATTCAAACCGGTTGCGCTGGCGACCAGAACAAGGAAAAATGGCAAACATTCGGAATGAATTATTGAATTCTGATGTCTCGACGTCGACAATATTGACCAAAAACACACAAAATACAATTGGTCATTATGGGCAATATTGTGTATTTCAGATTGCAATGCTATTCCATGTCTCAGTCTATTTCTATGTCTATGTCTCTCTGCTTCTTGTATCAGATTCACAATTTATGATTGGGCGAGAGAGTGAATGGACTGGAATCTCGATGCGCTCCAAAGAAGTGCATCATGATTACACTACTAGACGGTAGATTGTAGCAAACATGCACATAAATTCATGAGCTTCATGCGAAACCAAAAATTACCCGTCACCCGCTTCATGTTTTATGTGAAATGCCCGGGCAATTGTCATTGTATGACCACCATGTTTTGCTTACCATGCAATTGAAACTAGGAAAATGGTGTTTCGATGGTTCAACAAGAACGTTTTGATGTCGATTCTCGTCTAGAAACGTTGTTGCATTTAGATCGCACACACTATTTCTCGAGCGGGAGATACATAGAAATAGAGAGGAAGAGAGAGAGAGAGCGGGAAAATTGTCCGGTCGGTAGCCTTCAGTAGCAGACGTATTAGTTATACATTGATGTTTTTTGTTTAATGTGCGTTTGCTGTGCTGTACTTTGCTCGAAGTTTACATAATTTACACGCATTGAGATGGATCGATGTTGAATCGAGCCGATGTGCTGAGCACATTCGAAACGGCTCGATGTCTTGAAGGGCCTATGAATAAAATGTTAAGAGATAACGTCATTTGGAATTTATTATGTGCGAACCGGAGGCAATAATATCAAGATTCCATTGCCATTTCCCTCCGTTTCCATGCAATGTTTCGCTGATATTTAAATGCAGTTTCAAAGCATCTTGCACGATGGCCGTGAATACGCATGAATCTGTACACTGGCTGAGAGCGTTAGACGAGTTGATGTTCGGCGACCAAAAATATTCATGCAATGTAATTCTTGATGATCGAAACTTGTACTGATTGTGTCCACCATTACGCATCTAGTACAAGTTTAATGCTATTGTTCAACAGACATTGAACACGCACAACAGCAACAGTAACAGTGATTGTATGCGAGCTGAGATAATAAGCGCCCAACGCCTCACCTCCCAAGCACACACAGGAGCGATCAAAGCAATCAAACCATTATTATTATTACAATGGAATTTATGTGGAATACACCGAACATCCTTCGAGCTAAATTCAAGTACTTTTAAATACATTTTCCACCCAAGACAGCAAAGACTTATAACAAAGTCGATTGAGAATCTCTTTTCCATTTAGCCAGATTCATGGTCGAATGGATACTTAATAAGCGAAGTGTCGATATCATTTTTACATTAAAAATAAATCTGTAGCTCAATCAAGTGAAAAAGGCATAAATCTCGCCCCGAAATATTTGAAAACATTTTGAACGGCACTGAATTTCCCACTTTTTCATCATTTATTGATATTGACATGCGAGAAATATCGAACTAAATGAAGAAATATCGAAATAAATGAAGAAATATCGAAGAAATGACGAATATCGTTACATTCAATAAATTATTCTCACGACGCCACTCACGAGCTACGTAAAAATTGAAATTTCAATACTTCCAATCGAAGATTGAGACATAAATAGTCAAAAGATCCAATAAAGTTTCGATGATGAAACGCACTTAATTTGATCGACTCAAATGTAATGGCGATATTCCTCCATTTCCTGTCTTCCGTTTGAATTCCAGCTCGAATTGCATAAAGAGAAATTTGATATTTAATTGATATTCATTTCACGATTGTCATAAAGAGAACTACATTCATTCACGATGAACTCAAGGATAACGTCAATGTTGATAACTTTTCCAATTTCATGAGTTTTTTTATGAAATTCTGATTTGAATAAAATATCGTGCTGTGTTATTATCGTAATGAGATCAAGTGCACTTCAATTTTTCTTTAGTCCTGTGAAGCACGGTGACCCATAAAAATGAATCTCGGATGTGGGCGACGCTCTCGAGAGCATGCGATAAAAAGCGATTCGTATGATTATTTATTTATGCTACTCCGAACTGCAGTTTCCTTTGTTTCGTCACTCAAGATTTATCATAGATGCGCAATGCAACTAGAGAAAATATTCCGGTGAATCTTGCATGCTTGCCGCTCCTTAAGAGCTCATGTCGAATATTTATCTGAGAGCAGAAGAAAGTTCATTGCAAAAAGGACAAAAGCTGTACCTTTCAAACAAATCTGCTCTACACAATGTCTTGAAAACGTAATCTTATACAAATGTTCGATGAAAATGGCACTTACATTGTTGCTGATGCGATTTGTTAGACTTTTCGTTTGTCATTCTTATTTAATTTTCTTTGTTTGTGCTGTCAGCGAAGCATTTTTATTGTTGCATTTCACATTAATATAATCGCAATAGAAAGTATACGGTGAATTCGACGATACGAAAAGCCAGACGATTGCGAAAAAGTCTCAACTATTCACGAAGAAAAGATTCATGCACTTCTTCGAACAGTGAGACGACATCAATGAATAGTATCAAATCGGGCAGAGTATATTCAAATGGAATGTTTTCTATGTGTTTTGTGTCTGGCTTGTTTGTTTGTACTGACTTTCACAAGTCAGCTAATTCAGGTGTAAACGAACTTATGAATACATAGGTGTTTGACTCGAATGGCAAGTAATAAATGGAAAAATGTCCATTTTTCAATAATTATAACATTCTGCAGAACACATTTTCGATCAAAATCGATGAGTACTGGCAATTTTATTAGCTATTATGAGTCCATAGCATAACTCATTTTAGAGTGTGACAACTTCTTTACAATATACGGCAATCATTTATTATTATTGTTCTTTTTCTTATCATTTTGATGTTATACAAACGATGAGATAATTGAAAAATTCCCGTCTCTCAAGTTATTTCCTATAATTTTGATATGCTTGGGTATTGTTTTGGTGTGAAAAATATTTGACATTAAATGCGCAATATATTTGTTCAAGGCCATCAAAAGTTTGATGTCGAAGGTTGATGAAATTGTGTCACTTTTCATAGAAACACATGTTATTTGGAAATGGAATTTCATTTTTAGGAGAAAATGCCACAAATTTAGGTCAAAGATATTACGTAAGAGCAAGCGCTTTTGTATAAATGCATGAGACTTTTCATGGAACATCTAAAAGCATCAGGCTAACAGACGAGTTTCGTTTCGACGAGTGTACAGTGTTTTTTTCCTTTGTCATCATGAATTTATTAAGTATTTTCTTTATTTTAATGGTGGCTCTAATCATCCAGTGTGCTGCAACAACGAAACCAACACCAAAACCAAAGCCAAAACGTAAGTTATTCTTTCAATTTATTAGTGCAGAACAAATTTTTCTCTTATTTGACAAAATTTCGAAATTAAACGGAATTATATGTTTAAAAATCAGCCCAAAAAGAACCCAAATGTGGTGGCTGTGGAGGCTGTGGCTATGACGATGACTGGGGTGGCGGTTGGTAATTTAAAAAATACGATGATGATTCGGAAACGCGATTTCTGAATATGCAGCTATTTTCATAGTGGCTTTCGATTTGCTGAACAATGAGAAATTTCAGTGACATACATTTTATTGGAAAAAACTATTTTCAAAATATTTCGAGCCATCCATCGTCGATGATGGTGCTTTACTCATTTCAGTAATAATAATAATCCAAAATTAATAAGCATAATAAATTAATTTAAAGTGTTTCGTTTTTGGTTTTAATAAATATTTTAATTGTTCAGAAATATCGACACCTTTCTTGTTCTGTTTTCATGATCTTACAAATTTATTTCAAATCTATATTGGCGCGTCTTACAATCAAATATGTCGTTCCAAAATATAAGCGTAAGTTTCGATTCAGAAATGGAAGTGTAAGAGGTGGAATGATAAGTTTTAGTATGTCTGGTTCGTTGCCATTATTTTCCACAATATTTCCACTGAGTTTGGGTGAATTCAATCAGGGTGAATAAATTATTGTGTGTTTGCAAATGTTTTATTTGCACTTTGCAGAAAAGTTCTTACCGGCCGAACCAAAGTGAGCGAAATTCTTGTTAAAGTTGAAAAAACTTTACGTATAGGTTTGCTGCGTTCTTTTTGGATTGTGACATTGTTGCTTTTGTATTATGGTGTCATTTGGTTCAACCTCTCATAAATGCTTGCCTTTGGAATGCACCAGCGCTGTACACACACTTTCAAGCCATTGCTGGTGACACAATGAATACTATTCGCTTTGCTTTATCCCTATCTTTTTCTGAGTTGA
Source organism: Obolodiplosis robiniae (assembly GCA_028476595.1). NCBI lineage: Eukaryota > Metazoa > Arthropoda > Insecta > Diptera > Cecidomyiidae > Obolodiplosis > Obolodiplosis robiniae. Next base: position 51,623,816 of record CM052014.1, on the reverse strand, counting down.
GCTCCTCTATTTATGTGGTGTTTACAATTTTGCACTATATTTTTTGTCCATTTTGTCGTTGTGCCGGTGAAAGCGTGCTTTTCAATTCATGTTGAAAATTTGCGCACGAGAATGTGTTATTCAGTAAGTTTTGTCGTTATCTAAATTGAAATCTGACGATAGTAGCCTTTTGGTTGTAGTTGTACCTTTTCGGCTGACACACAAGAAAATGCAATATTCTTTTTCGCATTCAAAAGACATTTCTGCATTCCATTTACGTATTTCATTTTGTTCGCTTTCTTATCGTGCTCGTTTCCGTTCTTCCCTTTTGGATTTTAACTGGCAAAGTTATCCAAGTGACAAGCGGTAAGCCTCTTTGCTTCTAGAAACCGTTAAGCTTTTGGTGCTCCTTTTTAGTGCGAAAATGCTGAAGAACAACAAATAACCATAAAACGGAACAAATGTGGATGATAAGCAACATGCGCTTTATAAAGTTCATACGAAAACTATTCTAAGGAAGTCGCTAGAAACATCGAAAAGTGGGAGAGAAGCAGCGACAGAACGGCAGTTTTATGAAGTTTTCTTTCTACTTAGTATTCTATCTATTTCCAATATCATTAATCTGATGTAGGTTTTTTCCTCATGCAAACCAAACACTCGAATTTGATTAACAAAATTGACTATCAATAGTACATAGGAATAAAGGGGAAAATGCTCAATGTTAAGGGAAAACAAAATGAAATTCCAAAGCTCTTTAATATCGAAACTTTGAAAAAGTTCCGGAAAATTCAAATTCACATAGATTTTCTCTTTTTTTCCGATGCGGCGTTTTTGTTGCTGCTTTCAAATCTTTTATTTTGCGACGGATGCAGAAATTAAATTAATCAATTCTATGGTATATCTCGACCCAGTTGCAATAGTGCAGCTGATGCCTCGGGATATAATTTATCTTGGGCCTTGTGTCGCTGTTTCTGACTGACGAAAAATGCGAAATCTGGTTTAATATTCAAAAGTATGTTGAAAGCTGTAGCGGTTTGTGATTCGTCTTAGCTTTTCATAGCGTCATGATTTTCATGTTAACATTCCGAGTTTTTTTCGTTTGCTACGTCCTTCTCCTTAATCATTTTCTCGCTGGCAAAAGATTATCATTATCGTTGTGATATAAAAAACCGCATTTTCGAGTCATTCTATTCGACGATCTTTCGTCAGAGGGAAAAACTTCATGAATACGAGTAAATTTTAATCTTGGTTGATTCAAGTTTTCACTGATTCAAAGCACAGCAATAATTCCAAGCAGATAGGATATGAAATTATGGGGATAAAAAATCGTCCGATTTCCTCTAATTCCTGATTTCCACTGCAAACACCAAGTACAAAGCGAAAAAAATTAATAAGAATAACTTTTAATTGAAACCATCATCACTCAGGCAGTGACAAAGTCATAGCGAAAGCTATTTGCAATGCAAATTTTCGCACACAACTTGACAAATCACATACATTTGTTAGATCCGTCATTTTTGTACTGGTCGCTGGTTTTTGCGAGAAAATTTCCATCGCTTCTGCACAAAAGAGAACAGTTTCGTATGAATAAAACATGAATTAAATAATTCAAAACGAAATGCATGAAAATTCTTTTGAATTGAAAGAAACAACATACAGGGCACTCTTTTTTATGTGCCAGGAGTTTGAAGGATAGAAACCAAAAAAAGCTGAAGAAAAAATAATGAAATGGCAATTCATTCCAATTTAATTAACTCCAATGAAAACAGTACATGCTCTAGATTTTTACTTTCATTTTTCAATTTTCTATTCCTTGCCCATCTCGCCAAATATAGACCTATAGACCTCTTTGTTGGGTAGCAGAATAAATATTTGTAGAAATTTTCCAAAAGTTGGTGCTTTAATCAAATTTTCAAGTAATGTGTCATTGGAAAAGAGTGGCTGTGTTATTATGGCAAAGCGAATTTTCAACACGAAATTCATTGAATTGTAGCAAAAAAAAGCATCTAATCGTTTACATAAAGAAAAATTTTTGGTACGAGTGATATACGAACCCGCAAATGTGAGAAAATATTTTGCTAAACTGAAATGTCCGTTAGAAAAAAAACGCGAGAATGTGTACGACATTAGAAGTTTTTTTTATCTCAGCGTGAGCTAAGTTTTGTAATTAATTCAACCTTCTACAGGCCTCAATACATTAAATGATCGATTTTCTCTATAAAGTTGAACATGTTTTTTCAATGTTCATTTGTGATTGACGGAATATTTCGCTCAAGATAAAATCAATCCATTGATATTTAATTAATTGCTCAGCGGGAATATACACAATCTCTGTGATGACATTTTTGCATAATTTTTTTGCTATCGAATTTTGTGATCAATCTTTGAATCAATTAACTTTAATACACTTTTGACCAGTTCCATAAAATCTGTGTAAATTCGATATTAATTAATTAATGAATAAAACGGCTGAATTAGGAAAAACGGCGTTTTTAATTAATATTTGGAATGAACAGAATCTTTGTTAATCGATCCCATCAAATTCGTGATGAGGTACATAATTTGGGCTTTTTGATAGGCGTTATCACATCAACGATCTAGGTGAAGCATGTTATTCAGTCGAATCTCAAATACCGGCTTACCCATCCCAGAAAATATTACGTTATCAAAACCACCGAATGATGGTCAATCTTTAACGTTCAATATGTATTCAAATTTTTTCAAAGCGCTAAAATATTCAACCTATCAATTAAGTAAAAATCTACTTCGATTAATTTTATTATGAAATTTGGTGACAGATTACTGTTGCACAACATATATTAGAAAAAGATTATTGTTAGAAGAAAATGACTATCGATCGAATGAGTAGCACTTTTATATAAGACAAACCGCCTCCGTTGAAAAGTCAAGAAGTGATTTGATTGGTGTTGAACATGCAACTTGAATGAAATAGCAAAATCCATCAGAAATTACGGAAATGTATTTAAAAGATTATAATTTGCGAAATGGATAATTCATATTGAAAATTTTGATTGGATTATTATTTTTGGATTGATAGATATTTGGTTGTCCGATAAATACAAGGCATTGTAAACCTGATATTCAAAAAGCCATCTGTCGATAAGTCTGGATTTCTTTGTGTCAGTAATGTTGTTATTGGTTTTGTGATATGAATCCAATCTCTCAGATGCAGACAAGAAATCCATTATGACACGTTCGTTGCTTATCAACGCAATCATCTTTTAAATTGCCAGGAATAAATGAAACCTTTCTATAACCATTAGATAATTCTGTTTTTCTATTCATAACATAATTCAATTCAAAACACTCATAGCAATGGATTTATGCTCGATGGTGGATAATGATGGGCAGGAGCGTGCGCGGAAGCGGCGTGAAGAGCCACCTAAAACCGAGATATAAAATGTAATAAAAGGAAAATTATAAAAAACGCTTTTACTTTGCATGAATAAGCATAATAATGTTGTTATTAAAATTCATACATTACAGCACTGTTCGTTGTGCGCATTCCATTCTCTTTGTTTACTGCTCCCTGTTGCGTGTTGAACTTGAAATAAAACGAATGTCTATATATACCTTTATATTCTAATTGTCAAGTATACGCTTATCATTCACTCTGTTGTACTAGATACGATTAAAAGCTACTTTAAAAATTGACAATGTAAGGATTTGCTTGCATGAGAACAGAGATAAAACAGAATCAGCTGGACCGAGAATTAAAGCGGGTTCAGTGCCGAAAGGCATGACATTGAAGCGGAGAATATTGAAAGCGACTATTCGATTTCTCCGGTTAGAGTGTTGCCAGCAGCAATCTATATTCCACAGAATATCACGTATACGATGGCCGCCAGTCATTTTCGTACGTTGAATGATAAAAAGCTGTAAAATATACCAATTCATTGAAAAAATTGATGACAAGAAAATACGCTAATTTTGCTCAATAGTGAACATTGAACATGTTTTCAAATTTCAGATGTTCACCAAAGCCGTTGTTCGAAAAAAATCGCTTAATGAGATGGTTTTATCAAATTTTCAACCGTAAATGGCAAAATAAAACACGCAAAATGTTGAGGAAAATCAAAAGAATCATTTTCAACACAAGTTTGAAAGTTTCCATGTAAATTTTGTCAATTTCTGTCAAAAGTTAGTAGCAAAGTTGCTTAAATGAAGTAGTCGTTTTTTGAATATGCACATTTCATAATACAATTAAGTGAAATATTCATTGTTGGATCACAAGGAATGGCCATTCATTTATGTTCATGGATACAAAAGAAGCAATGCCGTTAAAATAAATGTATGCCTTTGGGATAGAAGTTGAAAAGGTGTCGTTTTCGACAGCGGCAGCAAATCCTTCTGCAAGTATCGTTCACCGTATTATTTTACGTCCAATTTCCAGCTAAATGGCAACTGGCAAGTGAACTGACTTCGGCTGTACATTGTCTTATATTTTTCGATAAGATCCACATCAAAATCAGCATTTGGTCATGCACCTCGTGCTCTGCGCCGCTTCTTCTTATTGTTGTTGCGCTCGGTTTAATGGCTGTTGTTGATAGCCGCGTTGTTGTGTCCGTTTCTTATACAATAAATTATTAATGTTTATACTGGATTCATTAAAATTCGATGCTGTCGTGTTGCTGAGAGCTGAGAAAAATATTAGAGCGAGCTCGTTTAAATCGCGGTAGTGCGGATAATATTCTCGAACCACACAACGAAAACCAATTTCATCGCACTTGAAATACGAAAATTCTTATTTATTTTTAGTTTCTTCATTGCAGCGATTGTTGCTTTAGAACATTGTTATACATCGAGTGAGTAAACGTGTGTGTGTGTGCTGCTTATTTTTTATGAAATGACGAAATCATATTTAACTTTGAACGCCGGAGAGAGAAGGCGAGATTACTGAAGCGCTATTGCAGCGATGGCAAATAATAATAAAATAAATATTTACATTTCTAAATGAGGATCTCCTTACAATTCCTTGGCACGTTAAAGTGTTTGTGGAACGTGAGTTTATTCAAAAAATTTTACTTGCCGTTTTTTTCTCCTGACATGAAACACACGAGCGCCGACTTCTGCTGCTGCTACCGTAGTACTTAGAATCATCTTGATATTCGAGCTCGAATTCAAATCGAAACAATATGAATTGAAAAAAAATGGAACTGAGAAATTCTTTCATTTCGGAACAGAAAAATATGCTATTAAATTCACAACCACCCCGAATTATACGCTGAAATCTCAAGGGCAAACAAACACCAACGACTGCCGCATGACAGCAGCTTTAAAACAATCGCAAACAAAACAATTCCCGCTTCTATTTTTGCAATGCAAAGTAAACAATCAAATGCCATCTCAATGGAGAGCGCATCGAGACAGCGCGCTTTGTTTCGATTGCCGCGGTATCGAGTAATATTTCCCATTCCTCGACTCTTATGTAATATTCATATTGATTTTTTTATGTTCGAAATGTTTCTTTTTTAAGCCCTTGAACTAATTTCGTTGTTTTAATAAGAAATCAATCAAGGCGACTCATTGTGAGGTGGATTTTGAATGAAAAAATATGTTTTTAGGGAAGGCAAGATAATTTTGTAAAGGTAACACTTTTGAGCGCATGCTCATTTCCAATCTGTGGCTTATTTCAACGATCGCACACTGTAAAAGTGACAGAATATTTAGTGATCGAAATAATTCTTCATTATTGCGTTCGATTATTGTCTCGAAATGCAATAGCATTGATCGCATCACATCAGTTCAACAAGGTTTATTAGCTCATATTATTTGCTTTACAAGTTTTATTTCTTTGTTTGACTCAAACATTCTTGAAAACATGAACAAAACACTCAGAAATCATGCCAAGAGCTATTCATATTGATTCTGTTGATGCGATTGCGTGGGATGTTCCATTTTCCGTTCACTAGATCATCTGCAAATAATAATCGTAATGTTGCTTTTGAATCTCAATCTCAACAACTGGTTCAATTGAATAGAATAAATGAAAAAAGGCGCCCGGATTCATTTCGATTGAGAGCAATTGCTAATACGGTTTATCTTCATTATTATCATCGCATCTCTGAGCAGGGAATGTCTTGTTGATGATCGAATGGAGGCTCGTATTCTTATTCAATGTGAACGCAGAAGAGCATTAATTGTACATTCTGCTGTCAAAATACATTTGACAGATTCTGTCAAGTTGTCACAAGTATAAACAGGCGCACGATCACAACGGCGAAACGTAAATGAAATGAGTTAAGTCTTTTTAATTCGAGATGACAAAAAGGAAAACACGAGAAGACATAGAAATGAAAGATGCACTTCATCATAAATGAGCATACTGTGTATAAGCAGCAACCGCTACACAAACACACTTGCACACGTCTCTCGCTCACCATGTCGAGTGCTTGCGATGCATATAAACGCGCTGCGTACATGTGATATCGAAAATGATGCAGAAAGAAGAAGGCAAAGCAAGATACCAAATGGACTTTTCAATGAAAACTTCAAAAGTCAGTGTAATGTGCATGTAAATGAAGCGAGTGGCTCAAAGAGCATCTCGCTCGCTCTTCGTGTCCATTGAATGCAAGCTCATTGTGTGTGGATGTTCTATTGAAATGCAGCCGTATTTTATCACAAAGGCAGAGAGACGAAAGAGTTAGGAGACAAGACACAAAGAGCGGAACGAAATCCCGAAGAAAAGAAAAGAAAAAAAACATTATCCAGAGAATGATGGAACAAATAAAAAAACTTCTTGCACAAGTTCATCGTCGGCATTATTTGAATTTTATACCTTCATTTGATTGGATTGAATTTATTTTGTCACACAATCGGAATCTCATCCCTGTCTCTCGGTACGTTTTTGTCATTTCATTTCTTGAGCGCGCGAGCGCGCGAGCGCGTGTGTTTTTTTTTTGCACTTTGATGCATTTGAGCAATAATTTAACGTACTTGCTAATCTGCCGTTTGCATTGGTTGTCAGCGTCAGGCATCGATTTGCATTCGATTTTCATTCGTTCTTTTTTTGCCTCGTCTGAGAACGGTGAGTGTGTCGTCGAGAGCTCAAAAGATCAAAGTACGAACATGCATATGTGCTTCTGTCATTGCTGCTGATGCAACTACAATCGTCAGTGAAATCAAATAAATTTTTGAACAATCACATTTTTCTTTCGTTCGTTCGTGCATTCGTTGCATCGACTCTCCTCTCCCTTCACATTTTCTTCTGTGAAAAGCCATTTGAATCAGGCGTAGTCGCGCTAAACGAATCGGACCAAACAACTCTCCGATTTCTAAGCATCCAATTACTTGATAAAAGTACATGCGATGCTTTCAAAGCAAATGAATCTTAATAAAACTACTATTTATGTGCATTCGGTGTCATCTGACCAGACGAGTGTCGGCAGTGAGTGTGCTTGTGCTTGCGCTCGAGACTCTCCTTTGAATGATGCCATCAAGAAAAATTCAACAACAACTGTAATCAACGCGAAAGTTTCTTGTTGTTTTGCTTTTGTCTTCTGCATCAAATGAATTAAGTTCTTAATTAAGCATCTATTATTACGAATGCCGTTGCTGGCGTTTGCTGATTGCTTGTGTTTCAATATCGGATCGAACATTTGCAGATATGTTTGACGACTGGAATCGATGTGAATCACTCTTTGATTTGCTCTTCCCTCATTTTGCTAGTTTACATCGTTATTTTTTTCGCATTTAATATTTAAGCTTCATTTGAAATTAGATCATGTTGATTAGTATTGATGATTTCGAAATGTGCAATGTGAATTTTGCATTTGATTTGTGCTCGATATAAAACTTTCAACAGCAAGGCAGCAATCATTATAATGCTTCTTTTGCAATCATTCTTATCCATTGCATTTCCACTTTATAAAGATAAATCCGTTTTCAAAACATTGTAATTTCAAGCAATAGCGGACGGTTATTTGTTTCTCGGATCGGAATGTTCGTTTCCTTCGAAATTACGATAGTATCAATAAAACTCATTTACAGAATATAACCACATATAATGTGGAATACTTTGAGCGAAATTTCATCAAAATTCCCTTTGTCAGACTTTAAAATTTCAATTGCGTAGGGTTTGCTCGTGCAAAATGGTATTGAAAAATTACTTCGACACTGACAGAGTATGAGAGAGAGAGATTGAACGGATTTCAAAATCACAAACTTTGGACGTCTTAGCAATTTTCCGCAAGTGCAAATATTGATATAGTGTGTTTGAATGTGGCGGTAGCATGATAAAATCAATATTTTATTAATCTATTGTTAACGGTTGGCTGTGTCCTGTGTGAGACTGTGCGTGGATTGAAGTTGGACTACGACGGAATTGAAGCGATCCGCCAAAGGAAGAAGAATGAACTGAAAACGAATGTAGAATGAGCTGTTCTAGTTGATTTTGTTGCAATGTTCGAACATATGCTGCACACCGAGTACTCGATGTTGTTGTTGATTATGCAAACACATCGACGAACAATCACTTTTTGTGCAGCCTCTTTCTCTCTCCCTCTCTCTCTATCTCTTTGTCGCTGTATATTTTCCGGACATAATCCGTTGGCTTTGGGGAAGAATGTGTTCTTTTTTGTTTCTCTTGCTCTCCATTAAGCTGCACATTTCAATTGAAAAATAGCATTTAGCAAAGCTTCTCAGTGTGATGAACAGCGCTGACAGCATCAGTCGTTCAACCGGCGTGAGTAAACATTCATCATTTTGCCTCCACCTTACATATTTTGCGTGATGTTTTGTTCTATTTTCGCCTGTTCAGTGGAATGCGACAAACAACTCCTTTGCATTGCATTTACGTTTTGGTGAATAGATTCGTTTTTTCGTTGCTTTGCTGTTATTCTCTTGTTTTTTTAGGTTCGTTTGTGTTGTTTGAAGTCCGCCGCTATTGCTTGTTCACTGTTTTTGTGACTTTGAATTTAAATATTTAATATTCCGATACAAAATAAAACCGAATCGACGATTGTACGGCCAGTGCGAAATATATTACCATATTACACTCGGTACACAACACATTGAACATCCAATTTGTTATGTCTCTCGCATCATTAACACGTTCGAATGTCTGGCAACACTGTGTGTGTGTGTATCTTTGTATTTTCGTACATTTCGTCCCCCACCATCTATTTTATATGACAGTCACTATAGTTTGATGGTCTAATGAGTGCTATACGCTATAATATTGTACGGTGTCTAGAAATGTATGCAGATTTCATAAATTTTAATGAAACGCAAGCGCAAAAAGACTGTTTTTGTGTTCTCCAATTGAGCATTGTGTATTCGAGAAAGAGTGATAGTCACCTGTTTGCTGTACATATTATCGGCTCAATTTCCATTCAAAAGGCATTCTGTTAATTGAGAATGGTTAAAGTTATCTGATATTCCTGTCGCGTACGTCTGCTCCGCAGCCAGCTGCTATCACTCATGTTGTTGTTGTTTTTTTTGCGTTCACCGCCAACATTTTTCACAATTAGAACTGCAGCCTATAATCTCATAATGTCGAATGAATATATTCGACCGATTCAACAACGGACCTAATTGAATAGAGGGCAACTTCGGCAATAAAATAATTCGCCCGGTGAATTTTTATCGAGACTAATTAGATTATTACCCAATGTTCAGTAAATTGAAATCATGTGCAGCATCGCACCGAAAGACAGCTAGCCAATGAGAATACAAGATACGAGCCCTTTTATGAGAACCAAATAAATGAAATTACGAGATTAGGTGAACAGTTTACTCGCTTCAAATAGATTTTCAATCGCATTTGAATTCTCTTGGGGACGCACAACCACAATGATGTTTTACTCCGCTTCCACATGAGTTGCCGACCGATAATTCAGTCTAGTGACACAGCTCGCCGTATTACATGTTCCGCATACCTCGAATATTTCCCTCGCTATCCATTAATGAGATGCGTCAATATTGCGTCATATATGTTTTTGTGTTAAACAAAGCCAAAGCAATTTAACTTGATCAATCCAAAGGGCTGAATTATAATTATAATATCTATTTCGGATAAGCAATTTTCCCTTTGAAATCTCGATATTTTTGCAAGCATTTAAGAGTTGTTTTGACATTTCTGATGAAGATAATGAGTAAAAAGTTGGACAGATTCCGGAAAATGTCGCATGTAGATTTCCAGTTGTTTCCATTTTGTGTTACATGTGCTCTCATTGTGAATTTACAAGATTTTGCAATGTTGCCGTTTTACAATCCAAAATGTAGCTCGCATAATATACGGCATCAAAATAAATAAATATACGGCATATTTTGTTGGAGAACCGATAAAAGATAAGCGCATACAACAAATCTGAGAAAGCAAACAATGACAGAGACTGAGACGATTCCTTTCGTCATACACGGCCAAATGACGTAAAGAATTTTCATAAACATAAATTTTGGCTCGGCTTCGGCAGAAGAACCGAATAGAATCATTTTTACGCGGTCGCTTAAATGTGTGCTATTGAGCAAAAGCCAGTAGAAAAATATGCTATTACATTATTATGGTAATAATGGATTTGCAGTCATTTGTGAAATGGAAAAACTCAATAAAAATAAATAAAATGGGAGCGAGAGAGCGACAAAAGGATCGCAAGATGAATCAATGCCGATTGAATACACCATCAATGCCATTTTATCGAACCAACGACAAAACTTGAAAGAAGAACATAAGAAACGGCCACATTATATTTTTATTGCGTATTGTGTGCGGAACAGAATTGCCAATTTCGAGTGAGTGTGTTCGTTGTGCTGCAGCAATTTCATCTTTGGCTTCTCTCAATTTCATATTAAAAAGTCTTGTTTGACTTAGAATCGAATGGGAGAGAAAACAGCAGTCTACTCTCTCTCTCTCTCTCTCTCTCTCTCTCTCTCTTTCTGAGTTCATTTGTAACTACAAAAGTGATATGATAAAGTCTTGTGTAAGAGTTTCTACTATTTGATTTCATTGCCGAATAGCTCAAGTCACATTTTTGTAAGAAAGCTGTTTTGAAGATCGTTCCGGTACTTTCAACAGAATAAAATGAACCAAACTAATTTTCTGACACGTATTCATTTTGAAGAATCGGAATTTTAATTATAGGAGAGAAGTTTGTAGTGTGGGACATATTGTCTTTTTGATCCAAATTTTGACAAAAATTATGGAATATTCATATATGCCGGTGACGCTCAATTTGAAACAACAAAATCTGCACCTATCCATTTTTGTTCTACAAAGAAGAAGTTATCTAAAAACAAGCATATTTCAGGGCAAGTTTAATTTTCCAGACCAAGAGAATCGAGCTTAAAATAGTATAGATGTGAACAAATCAAACAACTCTCTGTAATTTTTAAATGATTGCAATTTAATAGCTTTTGGTCATCAAAAACAATTTCATTTTCACAATAAATTGCGATCTTCAAATCATCGAATCATGAATTGCAGATATTTTTCAATTGGATGCATAAAATATAAGGTTCATAGTTCAAATTTGTTAAGCAAATAAGAAATGAGAGCGTTGCACTGCATTTTTGACATCACTAGCTATCCAATACTGCTACGTTAGTTTTCGCCTTCCATTCTTGAAAACTTGTTTCCATTTTGTTAAGGTCACTATCTAATTGGTTTGAGATCACTTCTAATTGCTTTACATTACTACATGAGAAATACAAATCAACACTACCGTACCACTTATCTACAGATGGTTGAGGCTTATTCAGAATTTTCTGGAACTTTTTTAGGTAATCATTAAAACTGTGTACTCCCTCTATAACTAGTTTCGTAAAATTTTCAATTAATTGACGGCGCTTAGAAGCAAGTTCAAGCAAACGTACGCGTCTCCCTGTTAAACCAGTGAAATTATTGATTTCACGATTATATTCATTATAAAAATCTTCGATTTTAGTCACGAAATCTGCATTTTCTTGATTAGCATGGTGAATTTTGAATATTGATGCACCGAATTTGCCCTTAGTACTCAGAAGCTCAATCAGGGACCTCACAAATGCTTTCTTCGTTTGTTTGTCGGCAAATTTTCCGACCTTCAGCTTTTCAATATTCTCGATGAAATGTTTGCCATCCAATGCCGTATAAAATTCGATAACCTCGCGATCGAAATTATCCGTAGGATATGTATAACAAACGTTTTCGTATACTTTTGACGCGGATGGCAAACTCGCAAGCAACGCTTCGAGTGCGTAGATGGTTAAATCTTTTAAATCATATTCAAATCGACCGCCGAAACCACTGGAACTGCTGCAGCCGCCAAAACTGCATGCAAATGCTAAGTGATTCTGATTAAACAAAAAGAATTGAAGAAGTTGTTAATTAATTTAAAAACAATTAATAACAATTGATTCGTTTACTTACAACATTTGCAATGACCGAAACGAAAAGAATAAGTTTGATTAAAGACCGCATTTTGCACAATGATTAAAATTGACTACGTGTTAATACCAAAACGTTCGATACTTATACATTTTGATCATTACTGGGAAGTGTACATTTCGCATTCCATTGATTATTTTGCATTTCTACAATAAATATTTTGACAAATTGGAGGATATGGAAATAGAATTTAAATATATTCAAAATTCGAATAATTTGATGACTATCATAGAAATTCAAATCATCTGGAAATATATCAAGAAATACGAGCTGAATTTCAACCAAATTCCAGCAACCAACTACAAATGGTATACCAAGCAAATGATCATATGAGGGGACTAATTCAGAGTAGATATGCAAATGTGTACAAGTGTACATATTCATCCGTTTTAATAATGTCCGTTTTGATATTCAAAAATTAGAACAGTTTTAAAAACCAAACAATACTCATAACAAACACACGATGATTGTATTGTATGTTGGGAGAACGAGATGTAAAACTATTTGCGCGTGTATTTGTCGTGCTCACGTTCATTTCTCCGTCGCAAATGCGTAATATAACTCATCGTTCGAAAAATCAATGCTTTATTGAGGAAAAATGGATAAAAATTTAATACTCATCGTTGGCCACAACTTTTTCTCTTCTTTGTGGCAAGAGGCGGATGCCACGTCTAAAAAAAATCGATCGGTTTAGCGGCTATCCACAATTCGATCCAATTTTTGATTTCATCATAATTGAAAAAGTGCTGGTCAGCCAGGCCATGCATCAATCGGAAGAGATGATAATTGGAAGAAGCAACGTCTAGGCTATACGGCGGGTGGGGTAGGACATCCCATTTGAGCATATTAGAACTTCCCGCAAATGTTGTTTTGATGGCACGAATGTAGACATTTTACGGCTTCACAAAAAAAAATTATTTTCACTAATGACCAATAACCTAGACTGAAATAATTAGACAATGACATGAAGTTTCTGATGTGACAGCTGTCATAGCCAAAATTCGCCTCAGAGTAATACATATGAAGTTGTCTGCAATAACGACACTTTCAACCGGTAGTCCTTTTATATCAACAGAAATCATACAAAAACCTCGAACAAGTTTAGTATTTAGAAGTTAATTAACTTTGATTGACCTCGAAGTATCCCTGGGTGTGGGAGTATGCAGATTTGTTAAATTTCGCAATTGTTAACAATTTGTAATCATTACCAATATATTGAAAAGAGAAAATACATTTGAATATTTAATTGCTGGATGTAATGATTAATTTACACGGTAGTATCGACATGAAAGAGCCTCACAGAATTGATTCTATGAAAAGTAGTTGGTTTGCATGTGTAAATAATTTTTCACTGGGGGTCCTTTGGATACTCTGAATTACGGTAATGGCAACACAACACAGACTCACAAAATCAAGCCCCGAATCTGTTCTGATCATGGTGTTTTAGTCTCGAAATGAATAGAAAGCATTTGAGGCGTCATCATTTAATAAATTACATTTTTTGATCCCATTACAATGCTTACACATACACAATGTGGGACATATTTTCTTCTTGGGCCAATATTTTAACAAAATATGTAGAAAATTCCTAATACTGAGACGGTGACGCTTTATTGGAAACCAAACATTGTTTTCTGCTGTCTGCGGAGCGGATATTCATCTGCAGCGTCTGGGCAGCGTGGCTGCTCAGATTGCTGTTCCGAAGCGTCCGCCGCATACGAGGAACGATTTGTATGAAGGCAACACGTTACGCCGCATGCGTCACAATAATGTGTGCAAGTGTGCTGCCTACATACAAATCGTTGCTCGTATGCGGCGAACGCTTCGAAGCAGCAATCTGAGCAGCCACGCTGCCCAGACGCTGCGGATGAATATCCGCTGCGCAGACAGCAAAAAACAATGCTTGTTGGAAACAACACAATTCGTACCTTCGCATATTTCTTCCACGCCGTTAAAATTACAGGTGTGTTTAATATGATAAGTTAGTTTTATTTACATTAAAGTCAAACGAAAAGAAAAGATAAGTTATTGAATTGGTTACACACATATACCCTTCACATGGATTTTCGGGCATTTCTAATGGTCTTAAAAATAACAAAATATTCCGTCGTCCAACATGACACATTAGACCCAAAATACAACAGCCCAGAATAACCTATTCCACAAAATCGACCTGATCCTGTGGAAATTCCCCCGTGGAATAGCTTATTCTGAGTTTATTGATTTTTGGTCAAATGTGTTCTAGAACAAAGGATAATATAGGTGGTATCATGGAGATGAAATTTTTGTAATTTTTTCAATCCGATCTTCAGAAATGCACGAAAAAACCATGCGAAGTTTGTCCATGTTACTTCCCACATCTGTTGAATTTTATTGGCGCTCAGCCATATCTGAATTGGTAATTACTACAACAACAAAATATACAGCTCCAATGCATTACAATTGAGTGCGTGTATTTTATTTTTTTAATTTCGCTCGCACAGTTGGAACATTGACTCTGCATACGTTATCACCACATTTTTGATGTTTTACAATACATCTTTCGTATTCGATTGAAAATTGCGCATTATTACAAAACAATATTCGATACAGCCAATGAATGCTACACAGCCCAGATGTTGAGTGAACAGTGGAAAAAAACAAAATTTTTTACCCTCAATACTCTTTATTCTAGAATACATTAAACCAATTCGAACAGCTTAGAACTACCTATTCCACAGAATCAACCAGAACTGAATCCTGTAGAATGGGTACTTTCGAGCGGATCGAATTCTGCCTCAATGTGCTATAAATGCAAAAATATGCTAGACATTCTATTGTTCTCTTGATCATCAGAAATGGCCGGAAAATCCATGTGAGGATTTGCCATGTAGTTCCCCATACAATTCCAATTGCCTGACGCTGAATGATGAAATAAACAACAAAAAGACTCGCCAAGAAATCGAAAATGATAACGACTCATGAAACTCGGTTGGAATGAAAAAGCTCATGATTCATGTTCATTTGGAACATTTTTTTTCAATGGACCTCTTTTATTTTCATTTAATTTCATGACGAAGTCTTATCTTCATTATTTAACAAACTTCGTTTTTTTGGCAGTTATATGTATAACTTGGAATGAATTTATTTATTCAAAAAATAATTTGTTACAAATACAACCTCTCGGGGATTCCATATATTGATAGAATATTATATAATAATTTAATGACCACTCGTCATATCTGTAGCGGAAATAATTTATGAACAAGTGTATTTCAGGGCTAAGTTTAATTTTCCAGACAAAGAGAATCGAGCTTAAAATAGTATAGATGTGAACAAATCAAACAACTCTCTGTAATTGTATTATATGATTGCAATTTAATAGCTTTGAGTCATCAAAAACAATTTAATTTTCACAATAAATTGCGATCTTCAAATCATTGCAAATATTTTTCAATTGGATGCATAAAATATAAGGTTCATAGTTCAAATTTGTTAAGCAAATAAGAAATGAGAGCGATGCACTGCATTTTTGACATCATTAGCCATCCAATATTGCTTCGTTAGTTTTCGCCTTCCATTCTTCAAAACTTGTTTCCATTTCGTTAAGGCTACTATCTAATTGGTTTAGGTTCTCCTGTAATTCTAATACCCTACTAGATGTGAAATACGCATAAACACTTTCGTACCAGCTATCTACAGCTACAGCTGTTTTGGACTTAGTCTGCAAATATGTTTGAAAATGTGCTACGTATTGATCAAAGATGTGTACTCCGTCTATGAATTGTTGTGAAGAATTTCCAATTAATACACGGCGTCTAGAAGCAAGTTGAAGCAAACGTACGCGTCTCCCTGTTAAACCCATAAAATTATCGATAACACGACCATGGTCCTTATTAAATTGCTCGATTTTAGTCACAAAATCTGCATTTTGTTGATTAGCCTGGTGAATTTTGATTATTGATGCACCGAATTTGCCCTTAGTACTCAGAAGCTCAATCAGGGAGTTAATAAATATTTGCTTCGTTTGTTTGTCGCCAAATCTACCGATCTTCAGTTTATAAATATTCTCAATGAAATGTTTGCCATCCAATGCCGCATAGAAACTATTAACTGCACCAATCAACAAACCCGTTGGATATGTATACCAAATGTCTTGGTATTTTTTTGTCGCGTATGGCAAACTCTGAATCAAGACTTCAAGTGCGTTAATGGTAAGATCATCTAAATTATAACCAAATCGACCGCTGGAACCAGTAGAGCTGCTGAAACCGCTGGAAAAGCATGCAAATGTTGAGTAATCCTGATTGAACGATTAGAATAGAGGAAGTTTTTGAAAAATTAACAACAAATCGAATAACAATTGAATCGTTGACTTACAACATTTGCAATGACTGAAACGAAAAGAATAAGTTTGATTAAAGACCGCATTTTGCACAATGACTGAAATTGACTGCGTATTAATACCAGAACTTTCGATACTTATACATTTTTATCATAATCGGGATGTGGAATTCAGCAAACAAACCAAAGGGTGCGTCAGCAAGCAAAAAAGTGACGCTCGCCACTGTTAAGTGTGTTTGCGACGGCAAAGTGTGCGCATAAATATCTGGATATATAGATCCACAGATACTAATCCGATCTGAATACACTCCTCACTGAAAATTTTAAACATATCTTCAAATAAAAATGTTACAAACGTAACACATACTTTTCCACATTCTACGCGAAATCGGATTGCATTCCTTAGAATTAATCAGTTTTTACTTTGAGTCATGCGGTTTTGTCGTCCAAGGTTGTTCTCAACCTCTCAACCTCTTGGTTATTTATCAACAGAAATCATACAAAAACCTCGAATAAGTTTAGTATTTAAAAGTTTAATTGATAATTGGTCAAGAACAAACATGTCATGAATTTCATAATGACAGACAGTGTTTTTCTTAGATGGTCATCTATTGGTGGAAAAAATCATCAAAGCATCTTATCTACTTGTAGATAACTCCCAATTTTGCCATCTATATCTAATATCTATCTATGTTTTTCGAATTTCTAACGCATAGATGATCGATAAATGGCCAATTTGCAAACTTATTTTTGAAATGAAAAAACGAACAAATTATGAGAATCAATTAATAAATTTATTATTTGTTCGAAGCTTTTCGGTTATATTTTAACGTCGCATTAAATTTGAAGAATATTTCAGCAATGTTGGGAAAATCCTTTAACATTTTTAATTCTGTCCTTGTGTCACTCAAATATCGGTCAACTTCTGCTTTGATAGTTCGTTCAACGGAATTACGTCGACAAACATTAAAATGAAAGAAAATGAAGAAAAAAATTAAAATGAAAAGAAATTGGAATACGATTTGAAATTAAAAAAAAGAAAAAAAAATATCTAAAATATAAAGTCAGATAGATGGTAGATTGATTTTTGAGATTTTCATCTATATCTTATCTTAGATTGTTTTTGAAAAATCCCAATTTTATCCATCTATATTAAGATAAGATTTGGCCATCTACGTAAAACACTGATGATAGAAAATGTTTCCAATTACTGGATTTAATTATAGCCTTACAAATTCGGTACAAATTTTGTAGAGCTCACTTCGTGTCTAGACATTCGCCGAAACATGAAGGGTCACTGACTGTTTACAGCTTTGTTTACCTTTTGTTTGGGAGCGCAAATTTATACCGTTTTATTAAGATAAATTGTGTTACGACCGACGTAATGAATCGTACTAAATTCATGATTTTGTTCGAAATGTCATTTCGATTTGCTGTCAAATGCGACAACACGAATTCACCTTAAACCGCTCACATAAATGTATATGTGAGCGGCTGTCAAATGAAAATAAAGAAATATGGCACTTGCGAACAGATCTTCAACGAAACAACATCGTGTTTTATTTATCCAATTATTCTAACCTTATTTCGCCTTTCTTCTAGTTTGCTAACGTTAAATTCGGAAATCGATTATTTTCGGCAACTCGGCAACCGGCTTTAACAAATTGGTACAATATATTTTATTCAAAGTATTGTCCATCGGAATCTACAACATTTTCCCATCTTGTTGGCAGCATTGTTATGCCACGTTTGAAAAACGATGCGTCTTTAGAGGCAATCCAAGAATCGATCCATATTTTAGCTTCTTCGTAAGAACGGAAGTGCTGGTCAGCCAGGCCATGAGTCATTGATCGGAACAAGTGGTAATCGGAAGGGGCCAGGTCTGGAGAATACGGCGGATGGGGTAGGACCTCCCATTTCAATGTTTGCAAGTCTCTTTGACCGATCTTGCAACATGTGGTCGAGCATTGTCATGTTGCAAAATCAATTTATCGTGCCTCTGCTCATATTCCGGCCGTTTTGCCTTCAGTGCATCGCTCAAACGGCCCAATTGTTCTAGGTAGAAATCAGCATTGATGGTTTGGTTGGGTGGGAGCAGCTCATAGTGCACCACACCTTTCTGATCCCACCAAATACAGAGCATAAGCTTCGAGCCATGAATATTCGGTTTTGCCGTCGATGTTGATGCATGGCCGGGGTAACCATACGATTTTTTCGCTTTGGATCAAGCGGACCGTGCTTATATGGAAATTGAGAGCTATTCGAGAGTATGCCAATTGACCGCGTCATCTTATTTTACATGGGTGAACTCAATTTAGATCCATTGTAATACGAACAAAATTTTTATTGACACAAATAATAAAAACAAATGAGTCATTGAAACGATTAAAATATCACATCAATACTACTGCCCAATAGATGGCGCTGAAGAATAGATATCATTTAAATGTCTCAAATAGTACGGTCCGTGCGTAATATAACTCATCGTTCGAAAAATCAATGCTTTATTGTGGAAAAATGGATAAAAATTTAATATTCATCGTTGGCCACAACTTTTTCTCACCTTTGTAACAAGAGGCGGATGCCACGTCTAAATAAAATGGATCGGTTTAGCGGCTATCCACAATTCGATCCAATTTTTGACTTCATCATAATTGAAAAAGTGCTGGTCAGCCAGGCCATGCATCAATCGGAAGAGATGATAATTGGAAGAAGCAACGTCTGAGCTATACGGCAGGGAGGGTAGGACATCCCATTTGAGCATATTAAAACTTCCCGCAAATGTTGTTTTGATGTCACGAATGTGGACATTTTACGGCTTCACAAAAAAAAATTATTTTCACTAATGACCAATAACCTAGACTGAAATAATTAGACAATGACATGAAGTTTCTGATGTGACAGCTGTCATAGCCAAAATTCGCCTCAGAGTAATACATATGAAGTTGTCTGCAATAACGACACTTTCAACCGGTAGTCCTTTTATATCAACAGAAATCATACAAAAACCTCGAACAAGTTTAGTATTAAGAAGTTAATTAACTTTGATTGACCTCGAAGTATCCCTGGGTGTGGGAGTATGCAGATTTGTTAAATTTCGCAATTGTTAACAATTTGTTATCATTACCAATGTATTGAAAAGAGAAAATACATTTGAGCCTCACAGAATTGATTCTATGAAAAGTAGTTGGTTTGCATGTGTAAATAATTTTTCACTGGGGGTCCTTTGGATACTCTGAATTACGGTAATGGCAACACAACACAGACTCACAAAATCAAGCCCCGAATCTGTTCTGATCATGGTGTTTTAGTCTCGAAATGAATAGAAAGCATTTGAGGCGTCATCATTTAATAAATTACATTTTTTGATCCCATTACAATGCTTACACATACACAATGTGGGACATATTTTCTTCTTGGGCCAATATTTTAACAAAATATGTAGAAAATTCCTAATACTGAGACGGTGACGCTTTATTGGAAACCAAACATTGTTTTTTGCTGTCTGCGCAGCGATATTCATCTGCAGCGTCTGGGCAGCGTGGCTGCTCAGATTGCTGTTCCGAAGCGTTCGCCGCATACGAGGAACGATTTGTATGAAGGCAACACGTTACGCCGCATGCGTCACAATCATGTGTGCAAGTGTGCTGCCTACGTACAAATCGTTGCAGCAAAAAACAATGCTTGTTGGAAACAACACAATTCGTACCTTCGCATATTTCTTCCACGCCGTTAAAATTACAGATGTGTTTAATATGATAAGTTAGTCTTATTAACATTAAATTCAAACGAAAAGAAAAGATAAGTTATTGAATTGGTTACACACATATACCCTTCACATGGATTTTCGGGCATTTCTAATGGTCTTAAAAATAACAAAATATTCCGTCCTCCAACATGACACATTAGACCCAAAATACAACAGCCCAGAATTACCTATGCCACAAAATCGACCTGATCCTGTGGAAATTCCCCCGTGGAATAGCTTATTCTGAGTTTATTGATTTTTGGTCAAATGTGTTCTAGAACAAAGGATAATATAGGTGGTATCATGAAGATGAAATTTTTGTAATTTTTTCAATCCGATCTTCAGAAATGCACGAAAAAACCATGCGAAGTTTGTCCATGTTACTTCCCACATCTGTTGAATTTTATTGGCGCTCAGCCATATCTGAATTGGTAATTACTACAACAACAAAATATACAGCTCCAATGCATTACAATTGAGTGCGTGTATTTTATTTTTTTAATTTCGCTCGCACAGTTGGAACATTGACTCTGCATACGTTATCACCACATTTTTGATGTTTTACAATACATCTTTCGTATTCGATTGAAAATTGCGCATTATTACAAAACAATATTCGATACAGCCAATGAATGCTACACAGCCCAGATGTTGAGTGAACAGTGGAAAAAAACAAAATTTTTTACCCTCAATACTCTTTATTCTAGAATACATTAAACCAATTCGAACAGCTTAGAACTACCTATTCCACAGAATCAACCAGAACTGAATCCTGTAGAATGGGTACTTTCGAGCGGATCGAATTCTGCCTCAATGTGCTATAAATGCAAAAATATGCTAGACATTCTATTGTTCTCTTGATCATCAGAAATGGCCGGAAAATCCATGTGAGGATTTGCCATGTAGTTCCCCATACAATTCCAATTGCCTGACGCTGAATGATGAAATAAACAACAAAAAGACTCGCCAAGAAATCGAAAATGATAACGACTCATGAAACTCGGTTGGAATGAAAAAGCTCATGATTCATGTTCATGTGGAACATTTTTTTTCAATGGACCTCTTTTATTTTCATTTAATTTCATGACGAAGTCTTATCTTCATTATTTAACAAACTTCGTTTTTTTGGCAGTTATATGTATAACTTGGAATGAATTTATTTATTCAAAAAATAATTTGTGACAAATACAACCTCTCGGGGATTCCATATATTGATGGAATATTATATAATAATTTAATGACCACTCGTCATATCTGTAGCGGAAATAATTTATGAACAAGTGTATTTCAGGGCTAAGTTTAATTTTCCAGACAAAGAGAATCGAGCTTAAAATAGTATAGATGTGAACAAATTAAACAACTCTCTGTAATTGTATTATATGATTGCAATTTAATAGCTTTGAGTCATCAAAAACAATTTAATTTTCACAATAAATTGCGATCTTCAAATCATTGCAAATATTTTTCAATTGGATGCATAAAATATAAGGTTCATAGTTCAAATTTGTTAAGCAAATAAGAAATGAGAGCGATGCACTGCATTTTTGACATCATTAGCCATCCAATATTGCTTCGTTAGTTTTCGCCTTCCATTCTTCAAAACTTGTTTCCATTTCGTTAAGGCTACTATCTAATTGGTTTAGGTTCTCCTGTAATTCTAATACCCTACTAGATGTGAAATACGCATAAACACTTTCGTACCAGCTATCTACAGCTACAGCTGTTTTGGACTTAGTCTGCAAATATGTTTGAAAATGTGCTACGTATTGATCAAAGATGTGTACTCCGTCTATGAATTGTTGTGAAGAATTTCCAATTAATACACGGCGTCTAGAAGCAAGTTGAAGCAAACGTACGCGTCTCCCTGTTAAACCCATAAAATTATCGATAACACGACCATGGTCCTTATTAAATTGCTCGATTTTAGTCACAAAATCTGCATTTTGTTGATTAGCCTGGTGAATTTTGATTATTGATGCACCCAATTTGCCCTTAGTACTCAGAAGCTCAATCAGGGAGTTAATAAATATTTGCTTCGTTTCTTTGTCGCCAAATCTACCGATCTTCAGTTTATAAATATTCTCAATGAAATGTTTGCCATCCAATGCCGCATAGAAACTTTTAACTGCACTAATCAACAAACCCGTTGGATATGTATACCAAATGTCTTGGTATTTTTTTGTCGCGTATGGCAAACTCTGAATCAAGACTTCAAGTGCGTTAATGGTAAGATCATCTAAATTATAACCGATTCGACCGCTGGAACCAGTAGAGCTGCTGAAATCGCTGGGATTGCATGCAAATGTTGAGTAATCCTGATTGAACGATTAGAATAGAGGAAGTTTTTGAATGATTAACAACAAATCGAATAACAATTGAATCGTTGACTTACAACATTTGCAATGACTGAAACGAAAAGAATAAGTTTGATTAAAGACCGCATTTTGCACAATGACTGAAATTGACTGCGTATTAATACCAGAACTTTCGATACTTATACATTTTTATCATAATCGGGATGTGGAATTCAGCAAACAAACCAAAGGGTGCGTCAGCAAGCGAAAAAGTGACGCTCGCCACTGTTAAGTGTGTTTGCGACGGCAAAGTGTGCGCATAAATATCTGGATATATAGATCCACAGATAAAGGGTGATTTTTTAGCTGGTTTCTTTTTGACGTTTAATTTTTTGACAGATGTCAAATTCCAACTGACGTCTGTCACATTCAAAAATGCTCAGTATGCTTTGCAATTTCAAGATGGAAAGACTTACCGTGAGATGCTGGTCGACTTTTTTTACCCAAAATTGGATGAATTGGATGCGGACAACATGTGGTTTCAGCAGGATGGCGCCTCCAGCCACACAGTGTGCCAAAATTGGACTTCCCGTATGGACCATTTGCGCCGTAGCCGCGGCCAACATTTGCATGAAATTATTTTCAAAAAGTAAATGGCAAGAACCAATTTATCGATTTCAATAAAGATTTGATTCACTTTTCGAAATTTTTTGCGTTTTTTTCGATTTTCAAAAAGAAACCACTTAAAAAATCACCCTTTACTAATCCGATCTGAATACACTCCTCACTGAAAATTTTGAACATATCTTCAAATAAAAATGTTACAAACGTAACACATACTTTTCCACATTCTATGCGAAATCGGATTGCATTCCTTAGAATTAATCAGTTTTTACTTTGAGTCATGCGGTTTTGTCGTCCAAGGTTGTTCTCAACCTCCCAACCTCTTGGTTATTTATCAACAGAATACAAAAACCTCGAATAAGTTTAGTATTTAGAAGATAATTAACTTTGATCAAAAAACGCAAGATGGCGTTGATGGTGACAGACGTGGGATTCTGTTGCTGCCGAATCGTTTCTCACATTTTTCGAATTTTATTAATTGTTAGGCTAGATTAAATTTTATTTTTGTTCTCATTGTGCCTAGTAACCGTGTTCGCTTTCGTATCTTATGGAGTTTATGTATGTAAATTTCGATTTTTTCGGTTTTTTTTGTATAAAGTGTGTGTTCGGTACGGTAAAGTGTACACTTGTTTACGCGGCAAATGTCAAACTCGAACATGTGAACATAAGCGCCGGCTAAAGTGATTGTGCAATTAAGAAAATTTTGGCCGTAAAATAGATTTAATTTGGACGCTTATGAGTAGAAATCAAATTTTCATTCCATTTATAAAGTTTAATTTTCAAAAATATTGCTTTTGTGCATTTAATATGAGCATATGACAAGTCCATTAGTTTCAGTGCTTGTGTCCGTTAGTTCGTCAATGGCGGCCGTGAAAACAAGAAAAGTGCACCGCGAATTAGCTTTGTCATAATTTGAACGGCGTTTTACTCATCTTAAGTCATTAACTATCAATTTCGAGTTATTTTATTATTAATTTTACAATTAATTTCATGTTTTCTCCGCGCATTTTCTCAACTATCTATTT
Source organism: Obolodiplosis robiniae (assembly GCA_028476595.1). Lineage (NCBI taxonomy): Eukaryota > Metazoa > Arthropoda > Insecta > Diptera > Cecidomyiidae > Obolodiplosis > Obolodiplosis robiniae. The sequence continues at coordinate 51,599,438 of CM052014.1, read as the reverse complement.
CAATATAACGGTAAATGTTCGGTTAATACTGCTTTCACATGTGACGAGTGTACCCGTAATTTGGTGAGTTCGTTCCAATTTCACACATTTGGCCAAGTTCAATTTCGCAAATTTGTACTTATTCCGATTTCGGTAGCATGGAAATTCCGCGGACATGTCTCTTTCGGCAAAATCGATGTGTTTTTTCTCGGGTGCAGTGTGGCTTAGCACGCCCCTCACCTTAAAATTAATTTAGCTCGAAATCGAAACATTGTGCCTCGGGCGAGGGGAGGCCACGGGGCTCGCCCTCCCCGGGACCTGACCGGAGCTCCACAGTTGAAAACCGTTTTGAATATTGGAACTTTGAATTTGAGAGGAGGTTTTGAGTCTAAGAAGTTCGAATTAGTTGACAGAGCGAATGTTTTCGGTTTAGATGTCTTAGCTTTGAGTGATGTCCGTATTAAAGGAAAGTTTGAGGATACGTAAGGGAATTATCGCGTATTTTTGTCGGGTGTGTCTAGAGGAAGAGCTAATTGGGGCGTAGGGTTTTTGATTCACAAAAATTTAGAGTCTTCAGTAGTAAGTCATAGATTCGTCGATGAAAGATTAATGTGGATCTCGATAAAAATTGGGCAGTTTATAGATTTGTGAGTGTTTATTCGCCATGTGAAGGGGCAGATTCAGACCGTTTGAATGATTTCTACATTGATCTGAATGACGTAATCGATAGAAAGGGTAGTGAAAGAGTGATTCTATTAGGCGATTTCAATGCGAGAGTGGGTAGAAATGATCCAAATTTCTCCGCTTTACTGGGAAGATTTGGTGAAAAGTCTGCCGCAAATGGAAATGGGAAGAGATTACTCGATTTGTGCCAGAGTTCAGATTTAGTTATAACTAATTCATTTTTCAAACATAAGAAAATTCACATGTATTCGTGGGAAAATCCTGGTCAGAATCAAAAATCTCTTCTCGATTACATTATCGTTGAGACAAGCTTGCGCAAAACAGTCTTAAATACGAGAGTGTATAGAAGTTTTGGTCTAGACTCTGATCACTACTTGGTAGCCAGCAAACTATGCATTAGCAAGAGCGGCTTAAGAAGCTATCAGAAGTCAATAAAAAGAGTGTAAGTGGAAAGATTGCGAGATGTGAATGTAGCGAGAGAGTTTTTAGCAAAATTAGGAGAAAAATTTGCGCAGGTCGAAGTGAATGAAGCGTCCGATATTGAGTATGAATGGAATGTGTTTAAGGAAGTGATTATAGAAGTAGCAAAAGAGTGTTGTGGCATGTTTGTCGTCAAGAATGGGAGAAAGAAGACTGAATGGTGGAATGAAGATATTAGAATTGCTGTGAAGGAAAAGAGAATGAGATGGATCCGCTGGTTGCAAAACCGAACTGATGAAAATCTGGAGTCGTATAGGGAACAAAAGCGGGTGGTGAAAATGATGGTGAAAGGAGCAAAAGAGATAGAATGGGTGAAATTTGGTCAGGATCTAGAAGTTGCTGGACAAAAGAGGAATAAGGTATTCTGGTCAAGGGTTAAGAATATTAGGAATGGAGGCAAGAAACATGCTCCTGGAGCTGTTTTGAACAAGTCTGGCAATGTAGTGATGGGTAGAAAGAATGTGTTGAAACGATGGAAGGAATATTTTGATGAATTGCTGAATGTAGAAAATGCCGATTTGGTGAATGAGAATGTTAATGTAAATGTGAGTGAAGAGAGTTTGAAAGAGATTAGCATGGATGAAATTCAGAGTGCAATTAATAAGTTGAGTTGGGGTAAGGCTGCGGGAATGGATGAGATTAGGAATGAATATTTGATTAGTAGTGGTTTGGTAGGTGTTCGCTGGTTGCATCGCATCTTTAATTTAGCTTGGAGTTCCTATGTTGTCCCCGAAGAATGGGGTGGCGCAGTCATTTCGCCAATTCATAAGAAAGGCAATAGAGACTGCAACAACTATCGAGGAATTTCTCTACTGAGCGTTATCGGTAAAGTATATAGTGCAATTTTGGAAAAGAAAACGAGAGCTATTGTCGAATCGCTCTTGGATGAAAATCAATCGGGTTTCCGCCCAATGCGCGGCTGTCAAGATCAAATTTTTTGCATGAGACAACTAATGGAGAAATTCCTTGAAAGAAATAGGGAACTGTACTTCTGTTTCGTGGATTTGCAGAAAGCATACGACAAACAGTAAAGCAGCAGTAAGAGTGGATGGAGATTTGAGTGAATGGTTTGAAGTACGTAATGGTCTGCGACAGGGCTGTACAATTTCACCTCTTCTATTCATTATTTATATGGACAAGCTGATCAAATCAGCCAATTTAAGAGGTAGAGTAGCTTTGGGGGGCAATATTATCTCTGCACTCGCTTACGCAGATGATCTGGTACTGTTTGGCAATTCTGAACTGGAGCTGCAAAATAGTATCAAAGATTTGGAAGAGGCTTGTACGAACTTCGGAATGACCATTAGCGGCACAAAAACTAAAGTCATGCATGTGGGCAAAACTCGAAAGCCAATTCATTGCACATTGAATGGCAACTTGTTGGAACAAGTTTCCCAATTCAAATATTTGGGTTGCATCTTTTCGGAAGATCAGGCAATCCAAGAATCGATCTATATTTTAGCTTCTTCGTAAGAACGGAAGTGCTGGTCAGCCAGGCCATGAGTCATTGATCGGAACAAGTGGTAATCGGAAGGGGCCAGGTCTGGAGAATACGGCGGGTGGGGTAGGACCTCCCATTTCAATGTTTGCAAGTCTCTTTGACCGATCTTGCAACATGTGGTCGAGCATTGTCATGTTGCAAAATCAATTTATCGTGCCTCTGCTCATATTCTGGCCGTTTTGCCTTCAGTGCATCGCTCAAACGGCCCAATTGTTCTAGGTAGAAATCAGCATTGATGGTTTGGTTGGGTGGGAGCAGCTCATAGTGCACCACACCTTTCTGATCCCACCAAATACAGAGCATAAGCTTCGAACCATGAAGATTCGGTTTTGCTGTCGATGTTGATGCATGGCCGGGGTAACCATACGATTTTTTTCGCTTTGGATTGTCGTAATGGATCCACTTTTCATCGCCAGTGACGATATGATGAAGTTAACCCTTTCTTTTTTGACGTTGGAGCAGCTGTTCACAGGTGAAAAATTGCCTTCCAACGCCTCTCGGCTTCAACTCGTATGGCACCCAATTGCCTTGCTTTTGGATCATTCCCAATGCTTTTAAACGATGGGAAATCGCTTGGCGTGTAACTCCTAATGATTTCGCAAGTTCTTCTTGTGTTTGACACGAGTCTTCATCGAGTAATGCCTCTAATTCAGCATCTTCAATCTTTTTCGGCTGTCCAGACCGTTCTTTGTCATTCACGTCATAATCAGCACCTTTGAAACGTGCAAACCACTTCTTACACACACTATTCGATATGGAATATTCGGGATAGGTTTCTGACAACAAACGATGACATTCAGCAGCACTCTTCTTTTGATTAAAGCAAATGCTTTTTTATTGACACGTATTTAGACATTTTCAACGTAATAAAGTTGTGTATAAAATCTTGTGTTCACTTTGAGAGGCAGAATTTACTAGATTTTTTTACGTTCTTTAACATAGAACAGCTGTCACTGTCAAAATATATGACGGGTGAATAGATATGAAGTTAGGCACAAACGATCACGTTTTAATTTGCGCTAACAATAATAAAAATAATTTAATACATCAGATCCAAATAATAATTATTATCACTTAGAATATTTACATTTAATTGTTGTTGTGAAGACCTTTCGAGGTTCGAGCATAATTGTAAACTTTCTCTCTTTCTTTAAATCCTTAAAAAAGACTCTTCATTTTGAATTTGTTTAGTTTCATCTATTTGTAGGTAATGGCACGACAAATTTCAAAATAGGTGAATCATTGATTTCCACATTGTATGGAATTCTCGGTGATGAAGAATGCTCAGAATTCAATCCGCGATCGTTTTCATTTCGATTTGTCTATCTTACATTCAATCTCTGACGTCATTTAAAACATTTCAACGTGCAATCTCTGATAAATCAGGGACCATAAATGCAACAAAATATATTTTCTTATAAAATATTTGAATTTCATATGCACACTTCAACATTTATTATTTATCGGAAATTTTCTTTCTTTGTTTACTCATAGTAATTATATATTTTATATGTAGAAAATTTGATCAACAATCCTTCATAAATATGTACACATGCATCTAAAACACAGTTTATTTTGCAGCACGTCACCTTATTTACCCAACAATTTGAGGCAACCAATTCGTACATCATAGGAATAGCTATTTGCATAAAATTATCTCATTTGTTCCTAGCCCAATTTAAAGTCGTTTCAAAGTATTGCTTACAGAATAACCTTTCTATAACGGAATCGCACGGTGACAAAATTTTTTCCGCTAAATAGAGTTTTCACTATTGGGAGGTTCAAAATGCTGTTTTTTTGTAATTTTCCGCTATTTCCGAGGTATTTCAATCAAGAATATATAAGAATCATTGATTTATTATTGTTATATTGACATTTCAATGTATCTTACTCACAGATACCGATTTCTTATTCAAATGAAGCAGATATTACCTTGTGCACATAAATAAACACCAAATTATATCTCTGTTACATGCTGTAAAATGCTGCAAAATCAAGATTTTTGGTTGAATGAAAGACGAATTTGGTTGAAGATTTTTGGTAAAAGAAAAAACAAAAAAATGGTTTTTTACAATCATTTTTGATGTAAATTTTTTTGACCGAATTAACAATTTTCCTCTAACTAGAGGTAAAATTTCCGCTATTGGGAGGTCATTTTGCACTGAAACTTCAATGGCCGAAAAAAAATTCCGTTAAATCGAGGTTTCCGCTATTTAGAGGTTCCGCTATTGGGTGGTTATTCTGTATATTTATATTTCTTAAGCCCAATCACATAAAAAATATACACATTAAATTGAATTTTTTGTTGTTGGAAAAATAAACTCCAACATGAGAATGAAATTCAAGATTACTTCCATTCACATAACGTTGAATTTATTTATATTTAATATATGTGCGTTAGCTTTGAATAAGCAAAAATAAGTAGACATCATTGAAAAATAAAATAAGATATAATGTCCCTATCATATTTTTCATTCAGTGTTTCGTTGTAAACAGTTTTGCATTCAAACTTATTGTTATTTACTTAAGTTTCATGTTGACTGCACATGGCACACGGCTCGAAGCGCTCATGTCACAATATGGTGGATTTTTTTGAAAACTAAAGTCAAAGGTGTGTTGTCAACAAGAGTTGTGAACTATTAATTGTTGTTTCAAAGTTTGAAAGTGTCACTTATTCTATCTTTGCAAATCATGTTGAAATAATTAGTTATGGTTGCTCGGATTCACCCAGGAGGAGGATTACAGTTTTCATAAGTAAATTACTTTTAGGCAAATCATTGATAATAATGCAAAACTTCAAACAATTCCTGAATAAATGTTATGTCAACTTTTACATCTTTTGTCTCTCAAGAACCCACATATTTCACTTACTACGCTCTATATCTTTCTCTGAACATGTTTCTTTTTAGTTCACATTATGATCATACTCAACGCTGCATTGCAGTGTAGTTTGTTATAGAGAGGGTGCGTTGAAACACGCTGAGAGACATATAGAGTAATACGCCCCTTAGATTCACTGGATCATTCTCAATCAGATCTAATTTCAACTGAAAAATGGCACGCAATAGAGATACCAGTAGCGCTATCTGTTTGACGATACGCGCGATATAATACGTATATGAATAAACTATTTAGAACCTATCTACTAATCCGCACAAATTTCTATGAGATTCTTCCACCAAATGTGTACTGAATCAAAACAATATTTCATGCGCTGGTATTTTGTGTATTTTTAAAAGTAATTCGTTTGAAAGAATATTTGATTTTATTCGACAACATCGTAATAAGGAATCATTCTTATTATTATCGAATTCATAGTATTTTCTTTTTGGCAAACATTTTGGAAGAAAATCTAGAATATTCATAAAAACCTTGACCTTCAATTGAGAATAACAAAGTCTGCATCTTCCCTTATTTGTTCCTAACTGTAGAAGTAATCTAAAAACAAGCATATTTCAGGGCTTAGTTTAATTTTCCAGACCAAGAGTATAGAGCTTAAAATAGTATAGATGTGAACAAATCAAACAACTCTCTGTAATTTTTATATGATTGCAGTTTAATAGCTTTGAGTCATCAAAAACGATTTCATTTTCACAATAAATTGCGATCTTCAAATCATTGCAAATATTTTTCAATTGGATGCATAAAATATAAGGTTCATAGTTCAAATTTGTTAAGCAAATAAGAAATGAGAGCGATGCACTGTATTTTTGACATCACTAGCCACCCAATATTGCTTCGTTAGTTTTCGCCTTCCATTCTTCAAAACTTGTTTCCATTGCGTTAAGGGTACTATCCAATTCGTCCAAGGACTCTTTTAATTCCCATAACCCAGGAGATACCAAATACGCATTAACATTTCTGTACCACCTATCTACAGCATCAGCTGTTTCTAAGTCATTCTCCAAAATTTCCTGAAACTTGAATATGTGTTTTTCAAAGCATCGTACTTGTTTTATAAACTTTTGCGTACAATTTTCAATTAATTGACAGCGTTCAGAAGCAAGTTCAAGCAAACGTACGCGTCTCCCTATTAAAGCAGTGAAATTATTGATTTCACGACTATATTTATTATAAAAATCTTCGATTTTAGTCACGAAATCTGCATTTTGTCGATTAGCCTGGGAAGCTTTGATTATTGTAGCACCAAATTTGCCCTTAGTACTCAGAAACTCAATCAGGGAGTTAATAAATACTTCCTTCGTTTCTTTGTCGCCAAATATTCCGACCTTCATTTCCTTAATAGCATTTATGAACGTTTTGCCATCCAATATATCATAAAATTCGTACGAAACATAATCTAAATTGTCCATGATATGTGTATACAAAATGTCTTCGTATTCTTTTGACGTGTATGGAATTCTCTCAAACAAATTATCGAGAGCTTCGACGGTAAGATCATCTAAATTTTGATGGGGACCGCTGGGGCTGCTGGGACCGCTGGGCCCGCAGGGACCGCTGGGCCCGCTGGGATCGCTGGGACCGCTGGGACCGCTGGGACCGCTGGGACCGCTGGGACCGCTGGGACCGCTGGAACTACTGGAACTACTGGAACTGCCAGGACTGCAAGCAAATGCTAAGTAATACTGATTGAACTATTAGAAAGGATGAAGTTTTTAATTAATTCAAAATAAAATAATAACAATGGATTCGTTGACTTACAACATTTGCAATGACCGAAACGAAAAAAATAAGTTTAATTAAAGACCGCATTTTGCACAATGATTAAAATTGACTACGTGTTAATACCAAAACGTTCGATACTTATACATTTTGATCATTACTGGGATGTGGAAATAAGTATTGTATTTCGCATTCCATTGATTTTTTTTGCATTTTTAAATATTATGACAAATTGAAGAATATGGAAATAGAAATTTAATATATTCAAAATTCGAATAATTTGATGACTATCTTAGAAATTCAAATCTTCTGGAAATATATCAAGAAATACGAGCTGAATTTCAACAAAATTCCAGCAACCAACTACAAATGGTATACCAAGCAAATGATCATATGTAAAGAGGTGGTGCACAGACAAAACAAAATTGGTAACTTAAATGTGTGAAAGGTATATACCTTAATATTAATTTTACCATTTACCGTATGATTTTTAGCATTTGACATTTGTTGCTACACAGCTCAGCTATTGAGTGAATAATGACTATGTAAATTTTACTTGCAACAGCAGCTTTACACTCGATAGTCGAGCTAAACATCCAACCACATACATCTTTCGAACACAGAAATAATTTTAAAGCCGTTGTTATTGCTTATCATCAGCATGAGAATTGCGTTTGATACACTTCACCAAATTTTGGAGGTATACATTGAAAATGTGCGATGTGTTACTTACCTCGTTTCTATCATACGTGCCATTTTTTTGACAGTTCCATTCTATCTTAAAGAGCGTCAACAAATCTATTAATTTTGATCTGTCAGGTGAACATTCATAATTTTACAAATGTGTTTTACTATCGTTCAAGATGTCGAATTACGTGCCGACAAAGCAGCATTTGCGGGAAGCATTACTTTTGTACTTTAATCAAAAGAAAAGTGCGGCTGAAAGTTATCATTTGCTGCAAGAAACTCATCCTGAATATGTTCCAACAGAAAAAACGTGCCGGTGGTGGTTCGCGCGTTTCAAAAGTGGTGATTTTTACATCGAAGACAAAGAACGTCTTGAATTGGAGGCACTACTTGATGACGATCCGTGTCAAACGCAAAAAGAACTTGCAAAATCATTGGGAGTGACACAAGCAACCATTTCTAGACGTTTGAAAGCAGCAGGATTCATTCAAAAGCATGGAAATTGGGTCCCACATGAATTGAAGCCAAGAGACGTCGAACGCCGATTTTGCATGTCCAAAATGCTGCTTAAACGGCACAAAAAGGAGTCGTTTTTGCATCGCATTGTTACTGGTGATGAAAAGTGGATCCATTACGATAACCCAAAGCAAAAAACAGCATATGTGAAGCGCGGCAAACTAGCACCATCGACATCAAAGCAAGATATTCATGGGTTCAATGTAATGCTCTGTATATGGTGGGATCATAAAGGTGTGGTGTACTATGAACTGCTAAAACCGAATGAAACTATCGATTAGCCCCGCTACCGATTACAATTGATGCGTTTGAGCCGAGCATTGCGCGAAAAACGGCCAGAATATGAGCAAAGACACGATAAAGTTATTCTTCAACGTGACAATGCTCGGCCACATGTTGCAAATGTCGTGAAGACATACTTGGAAACGCTTCGATGGGATGTGCTACTCCACCCATCGTATAGCTCAGACATTGCACCTTCTGATTACCATTTGTTCCGATCGATGCAGGATCGCCTGGCCGGTACACGCTTCACTTCATCTGAAGAAGTCCAAAATTGGGTCGATTCATTCATCGCAAAAAAAGACGAACAGTTCTTCCGTCGCGGAATCCGTATGCTGCCAGAAAGATGGGAAAAAGTAGTGGCTAGTGATGGGCAATACTTTGAATAACATGTTTATCACTTATTTTCATTAAATAAAGCTATATTTTTGAAGAAAAATCGCACATTTTCAATGTATACCTCAATATGATCTAATCGCATTCCGTCTCAATCTGCTCTAGAGCCAAAAATATGATGGACATTCTATTGTTCTCTTGATCATCAGAAATGGCCAGAAAATCCATGTGAGGATTTGCCATGTAGTTCCTCATACAATTCCAATTGCCTGACGCTGAATGATGAAATAAACAACAAAAAAACTCGCCAAGAAATCGAAAATGATAACGACTCATGAAACTCGGATGGAATGAAAAAGCTCATGATTCATGTTCATGTGAAACATTTGTTTTCAATAGACCTCTTTTATTTTCATTTAATTTCATGACGAAGTCTTATCTCCATTATTTAACAAACTTCGTTTTTTGGCAGTTATATGTATAACTTGGAATGAATTTATTTATTCAAAAAAAAATTTGTTAGAAATATAACCTCTCGGGGATTCCATATATTGATATAATATTATATTGTATAATAATTAAATGACCATTCGTCATATCTGTAGCGGAAATAATTTATAAACAAGTGTATTTTAGGCCTAAGTTTTATTTTCCCGACCAAGAGAATCGATATAGGTGGCCTCCACATGGGAACTTTATATGAAACTCTCGGAAACTAGCAAATAGAACGGTCGAAACAGCGATTTCGACCGAATTTGAATTTGTATGTACATGGGAGTTTGCTATGAAACCGACCGGAGAGACAAACCATGTCCTATACAAAACCATCGACAGGCAATAGTTTGTCTTTCCGTTGTTTGACCGTTCTATTTGCTAGTTTCCGAGAGTTTCATATAAAGTTCCCATGTAGAGGACAGTACGGACCCAAAACACATACGTTCATGGGAAATGATATGGCAAATCTTAGCATGGATTTTTCGGGCATTTCTGATTGTCTGATCGAAAAAATATAATATTAGTATTCTTCGTTCTAGAACACATTGTAACAAAAATCCACCAACTCGGAAGTACCTATTCCACAGAATCGACCTGGTCGGACCACTAGAAATACCCGAAAAATCCATGCACAATTGGTCTGCCTAACCATAACGTATCCAATGGCCCAAAAATGCATTTTTATTAATTTTCCATCTGCCAGAAACGTTCTTAGAAAACAATTTATTAAGATGGGATTTTAATAAAATTTCATTGAGATCATCTTAATAATTAGTAAGATTGAACTTAATAAATTATTAAGATACGTCTTAATAATTAATTAAGTTCAATCTCACTAATAATTAAGATGAACTTAATAATGTTAGTATGTTGGCATCTTAATAAATATTTATAATTTAATAAATTATTCATTATTAACTTCGCGAAGATGCCCATCTATAAGAATCGAGCTTAAAATAGTATAGATGTGAACAAATCAAACAACTCTCTGTAATTTTTATATGATTGCAGTTTAATAGCTTTGAGTCATCAAAAACGATTTCATTTTCACAATAAATTGCGATCTTAAAATCATTGCAAATATTTTTCAATTGGATGCATAAAATATAAGGTTCATAGTTCAAATTTGTTAAGCAAATAAGAAATGAGAGCGATGCACTGTATTTTTGACATCACTAGCCACCCAATATTGCTTCGTTAGTTTTCACCTTCCATTCTCCAAAACTTGTTTCCATTGCGTTAAGGGTACTATCCAATTCGTCCAAGGACTCTTTTAATTCCCATAACCCAGGAGATACCAAATACGCATTGACTTTTCTGTACCACCGATTTACAGCTTCAGCTGTTTTTAAGTTATTCTCCAACATTTCCTGAAACTTTTTTACGTGTTTTCCAAAGCGTAGTGCTTGGTTTGAAAAATTTTGCGTAAAATTTTCAATTAATTGACGGCGTTCAGAAGCAAGTTCAAGCAAACGTACGCGTCTCCCTGTTAAACCAGTGAAATTATCGATAACACGACCATGTTCCTTATAAAAATCTTCGATTTTAGTCACGAAATCTGCATTTTGTTGATTAGCTTGGAAAATTTGTATTATTGATACACCGAATTTGCCCTTAGTACTCAGAAACTCAATCAGGGAGTTAATAAATACTTCCTTCGTTTCTTTGTCGCCAAATATTCCGACCTTCATTTTCTTAATGGCCTTTATGAACGTTTTACCATCCCATCTGTCATAAAATTCGAACATACTTGCATCAAAATCTCCCATATCATGTGTATACAAAATGTCTTCGTATTCTTTTGATACGATTGGAAAACTATCGAGCAATATTTCAAAAGCTTCGCTGGTAAGATCATCTAAATTGTAATGGGGACCGCTGGAACTACTTGAACTACCGGTACTGCAAGCAAATGCTAAGTAATACTGATTGAACTATTAGAAAAGATGAAGTTGTTAATTAGTTCAAAATAAATTCATAACAATTGATTCGTTTACTTACAACATTTGCAATCACTGAAACGAAAAGTACAAGTTTGAATAAAGACCGCATTTTGCACAATGATTAAAACTGTCTACGTGTTAATATCAAAGAGTTCAATATTTATACAATTTTACCATTATCAGGATTTGGAATTTTAGTAAAATTATAGTCAAACAATTTCAAAGACTCACATTCCTATTTATTTTTCTGGCATATTAAAATATGTAAAATTGAAAAGAATGGAAAACAGAATCCGATGTGAGACGATTCGGGGGGGTTTAAACGTCGATTCGGTAGGAAGCAAGAAAATCCATACTGAGATGGTTTGGTCATGTTATTCGCATGGCAGAAGAGCGATTACCTAAACGGATTCTGTTCGCCGAAGCTGATGGGCCGAGAGGTAGGGGTAGACCACGTAGACGATATTAAGTTTCGATTAAAAATGATTTAATTGCGAGGGGATATGAATAGTATGATGACAATCAAAACTTGGCTCTCGATCGGGGTTTGTGGAGAGGTATTGTGAGGGGTTTATGAGGCATTTTGTTTCGTAAACAGACCAGACGCTAAAAAGCAATAGTGGTCTATAAATGTTTGCTGTTGTTGTTGTTGTTTTTGTTGTTGTTATTATTGAAAAGAATGCAGGGGAAAGTCAAATGGTTGTTAATATTCATTCAATTTGATGACATCCCGTACCGAGCTGGCTGGCTGATTACTGCGATTTGTATGAAATTTAACCGTTTTCAGTTTATTTCAACTTTATAGTTGGCAAATTCCGGCAAAATGGTTTAAATATAGCTTAGGAAATCAAGCATAGTCGAATTACTTTGAATTAAGTTACTACATCTGTTTTTAGACAGCTTCAGTCAATTGTAATTGTCAAGTGTACACATTTTCATATATTAGTCATTTTGCAATGTTAATTTAGTTGGCTTGATAATTTCTGACAGTAAGCAAGTTTTTAAATAGTTATTGCAAAATTTTGAACACATCATCAAATAAAAAAATTAACAAATGTAAAACATACTTTTCCACATTCTACGCGAAATCGAATTGCATTCCACACTTAGAATTGAACAGTTTTATCAATGAGTCATGCTTTGACTCTCTCTTTCAACCTCTTGGTTATTTCGAAAAGTTATATCAACAGAAATCATACAAAAACCTCGAACAAGTTTAGTATTTAGAAGTAATTAACATTAATTGACCTCGAAGTATCCCTGGGTTTGAGAGTATGCAGACTTGTCGAATTTCGCAACTGATTACAATTTCAAAATATAAGTTGGTCTTCGATATTTGGTCATTTTGGAAAATACTTATACAGTAGAACCTCGAAAAAGTTAATTGAAATGTCCCAGAGGTAATTAACTTTTCCGAGGAATTAACTTTTCCAAGGGTTTTTTCAAAATCGATAAAAATACATAGAATATAGGTATATTGATAGATAAATTTATTTAAATAGCTTACTTTAATTCACAAAGCAAAATGAATAGAAGAAACGGTGTGCCTGAACGGTCAGTGTGCAAAATGTAGTATATATTGCTTGTTTGTATTGTATCTAAACAAAAAATAGTGTGAGCATTACAAAATATAGCGAATCTGCTGTTAACCAGTGTAACCTCAGAGAAGTTAAGTAAAAAATTAACTTTTCAAAGGCTTACGTGGGAACCAAAAGTCGATTAACTTTTCCGAAGAATTAACTTTTCTGCGACTTAACTTTTTCGAGGTTCTACTGTATTCTAAAGCCCCGGAATCGTTCTGATAATGGTTTTTCGGTCTCGAAATGGAAAGAAAGCATTTGAAGTGTTATCATTTATTGACCGCATTACAATACTTCTAACATACACAGTGTGTATGCGGAAAGGTGAATATTGAAGAGAATGAAGATGATAATGACACGATTAATATTCATATAATTTAATGACATTTGTCATAGAAGTTCAAAAGTTTGGAATAATATTCGAGTAACCAACTACAAATAACGTTCACCGAATATCGCTGTTGCCATGTAAAATAAATGGTCTTACGACGTAAAACTAACTTTTCCGCACATTTCCCGAAATTGTTCGGGCTTACGTATTTTTCATTGATTGCTACTCATTTGTATTGGATTTATGTTTATTTCTTATCGAATCATCATGCAACTTTGAGAATAAATCACAGAAAATTTCAAGTCATTACGATGAGATCGAATTTCAAGTCATTACACATCATATAAATTTAAATTTTAATAAAAAAAAAACGAATGAACATCTCAGTTTCTAATTTTTACTTCAACAAACGCTTCTTCGCTAGTTTTGAATTGGTAATAACAATTACGAATTAGTTTACTCTGATCTGAACTTTTAATTTATGCCAACGATAGATATGGTTCCACATATATGTTATGTATAACTTTCGTTTAAAAGTTAATGAGCATTCAAATTGATGTAAAAAAAAAATAAAAAAAACACAAATACTTCATCCAAATGAAAATTCTTCAGGGGAGATTATACAGGGGTCTTAAACCTCATCAGAATGACTTGAAATTTTGTATGACTCAATTTTTAAATAAAAAAATAATATCCACAAAGTTTCAATCGGATACAATGTGAATTAAAGATAGTCGCGATACAAATTTTTCGTTTTGACCGCGAAAAGACCCCGAAAATCGACAATTTTGCAGGGGAGGTAGTCTTTAATCTTATCGGAAAATAATATTCTGGAAGTTTCATTATGATACAATGCGATCTACACATAGTCCCCATACAAATGTTTCGTAATTATATTGAAAAACAGCCCATTTTTTGATTCCACTCCACTAGAGCTACCCGAAAAAATTATCCGATTAGGGTTTTCCTCGTTACATTCGACGAAAAAATATTGCAAAAAATATTCGTGGCGAGAATTCGACCTTAGATTCATTCCTTCGAAAAGCTTAAACTTGAAATGGTTGAGATTAATATTTTATTTCAAATTCAATTTTGATTTCCACGCCTCTTGTTCCACACAACAAAACTTTCCCCTCAATAGGTACACTAGTTGACGTATGGAAGGACACATTCTCAGCTGAAGCAAACGGCACGATTATTCATGAATAAAGCAGCAGCATCTTGCATTCTGCATTCAATGTAAAAATGTAATGGATGTAATCTGCATTTGATTTGCTGTGATTGAGCTCATGACCTATGCCATCAGGGAAATAATTGAGCGTTGTTTTGTCTCTAAGCATTCGAAAAAATAGCTCGAAGCAGCTCGCCAGCCGTGGCGAGACACAGCACTGGCTCGACAAAGCGTTGACATTACGTTCATTACCTTCCGAATCGCTTTGATATTGAATAGCCGGATCGAGTGCAACAAATTCTAACTTCAATTGTTTCGCAATAGAACGTATACATTAAACTGAAGGCGACGTGATCATTTAAGAGATTTCATGCATTATATTGGTAAGCCGTGCATTTAAAATCATGGCGTGCGACCACAAATGCGCGTAATCATACACAACGTATGCGACAGCTGTCGACTTGAGTGCATAATACTATCTGATCGTCAATATTTGCCACAATATTTTCGCTTGGCCATTTGGAAGGTGTCAACGTTTTCAGTTTATTGCACGCTTTTATCAAATGATCGCATCACAAAACCATTTGAAACTGGTTAAGTGTGTTCGCGCAAAGCAAACGGAAGGAGCTCAACAAATGTTTTACACTTACTACTGGATCGATCGCGACCATGCAGCGAAACGAGCAGTAGTTTACAGCAAATTTACGGTCGTGCATATTTTTATATATGGAATTTAAAATCTGTGGGTGCTTTGATGTTGTTGAACATACATACTGTTGAGAAATCAATGATGATGCGGGCGCAGCCACTCGTTCACTCGCTTGCTGCACTTTTGTACAAATGGTCAGTAAATTTACGACGAATGAAGTGGAGATTACAGCTATCATTATTGCAAGAAATCAATAGGGTCATCTCGAATCGAACTTACTGCGCTTGGAAATTAAGTTTCATTTTCTAGAAAAAAAGGCAACACTAAACCGAGTACATAGTGAGATAAAGTCCAAAACGAGATATAAAACAACAAATTTACAGATATTTGCAGTCGTATACATTGACACACTCTCCCGACGGAGAAAATGAAATTTAAAACACATGAAGTAGTAGTAAAACTACGATATAAATTATTAACTAAATAGCTACAACACTAAAGTGCGCGTATATAATAACAATATGCCCATTATCGCCGGTTTGTTCCACTATTAATTCCATTTAAAAGCATTGAAAATGGTTGGTTTCGGACATGTCCATTTGTGGGCTAAAACAATGCGATGGCCACTTTTTACAAGTCCACCGATTTAAAACATTTACTCAATTGAAACAATTAGTCGTCATCTTGGAGGAATGATTCGGAATAATCGGACCTATTTCCGATGTGTGTCAACCAGTGATGATGCATCTTATTATTCAGAAAATATTGAATCACACATTCGATCATTAGATGACACAGCTTCTTTGGCATCATTCGTCGAGAGTCTGAGCTCAGAATTACTCATTTCGCTGTCCATCATTTCATTATTTTGACATTGATGTATAGTGCTTCTCTAGGGTCGGCTCAACCGAGCTATATATTCGTATCATTTATCTTCATTCTTTCAAATTCAACGATGATATTCATCGGTTATTTTTCTATTGCTGCAAAAATTCGAAGAGTAAAAAAATGTGCATTTTTACAATGTTCGCAATTACGGTGCATTTTCCAATCATAAATTCTTGTGTTTGGTCATTCATCGCTATCTCATAGATTCATCAAGCTATTATTGCATTCGACGTGCATTTTGAAGAAAGGTGAAGATTTTGTTTGATGTTCCCGCGACCACAGAATAATCGGAGATGCAAAACAACTCTTTTTTTTGTCATTGCCGGTTCAATGACTTTCTTCCAATTCGGCCAATAAACAAAGTTGCAGCCTTTTACCGACGCACTGAACGCTTTGCGTGCAATGAAGCGAAACACAATTGAAGCAACAACCAAAACGTGTAATCTGTCGGAAAGTTTTCAAACGATGCCGAAATTGATGCGATTGACACTAATCAACCTATACGTAAACGTATGCGGCTCTAATCAAATGTGACACTAATACCTTATCCGGCTTAAATTACAATGTAATGCCTTCGAAATTGATTGAAGAATCTAGAAGATGACAAGTATTGCGCCGATATGTACTATTTTGAATGGAGTATCACATTTCAGCTTAATCGGTTTACGAATCGATATTAATTTTGATATCGTTTAATTGCTATGAAACTCTATAAAAGATTTTTTTCAATTTCAATCGACGGAGAAACTTTTTTCAAATTGATCATAATTACAGGATTTTTTGACGAATGGAAGTGATATTTACCGAACATCATATTCGTTTACAGTTTAGATTATCCAGTTTCATTTCTGTTTTGCAACTGTTTCGTTGCATTCCATTTCGAATTGAAATAACTAGTTTCAAATCAATTCTAAGTCAAATCTGTCCATGGCACCCTACTCTCTGTCCAGAACAAGAGCATTTTATTACAACTCGGACCAATAATAATGTTCCACATTAATTACAATTTATGCAAAAAGCTGGAAGTAAATCCTTGTGCAACTTACAAGTCTCATTTTCACTGTGAGAATGCAGTCAAACCATTTCGATGACAGTAATTTAATCACATAAATTCCAACTCAAACTTTATTGTTATGCATTTTATTGAGTTTGTTGTTGCTGTTGATGTTTTATGTTGGGGGGAAACTCGCTGCTATTTGCACAATTCTCATCATGATTGATGTGTTTATGGATCGTAATTACTCGTCTGATTTCCGGAGAAATGTCATGGGAATTGCAAAGAACTGATGCTGATTTGTACAAATCAAACGACACAAATCTGATGGAATTTCATAATACCACAATCAACGGAAAAGTCGTCTGCAATATTCATGATATATTAAAATACCAACAACAATTTATAATTTATAAAGCACTTAATGACGACAAGGAGTTGGCATTCGTTCCATAAATAGACATTTTCCTTGATTTTGTCAACTGCAGCTTTCGAAGCTAAATAATTGAATTATAGCATTCAATGAACTCGTTACGGTGTGAACATATTTTCGAGACAAATATTTTTTAATTAATTTTATCTCCGTTTGCTGTTGCTCACGCACACAAACAAACAAAAGCCGCACCGGATAAATCAATTTTCAGCAGCATTCGAGCGAACATTCATCAATCTTCATTCGATACTGAGCCCTTATTAGCATTTTTTAGTCGCAATTCATTGGATTTGTCGGTCTTGTTTTAAGTCGAACATAAATTTACGGCAACCAATCTATTTTTAAGTAAATGGGCCGAACGTTTTTGAGAACCCGATAAAACTTCACTGAAAGTGGTCAGCTCGACAGAAATCGGTTGAAATGTAAAATATCGAGAGTCGTTTATTTTATGTGCTATGTGTGCTTCCGTTTTTACAGAGACAACCGGGGAAAGAGAGTGAGAAAGAGAGTGTGTGTGCGTTTCGATTCGATGGCAAAAAGAGAAGAGAGCGCCTATTCATTGTTAGAGATACTGTTTTTGGTACGTTCGCTCGTGCCCATCGGTTTGTTTTGTTCCTTGAAGATAAATCAACAACAGTATTTCATTGAAAGGAAGACATAATTTATAATTTATGGCTCAGTGTATATTTCACTGTTATCTGCTCGCCGTCGATAAAACGCTGCAATATTTCCTTGAGTCAGTGGAAAAAGAATCAATTTGAATGCGCGCAACTTTTGAACTCACACTTTAAGCAATTTTTTTTTTGTATCTGCTTGCAAAGACGGAATATTCGAATATTTTTTCATTTTTTAACCATTGAAAAATATTTTCGCTAAGCAAAACTCCACAATACAACGACTACACAAAAAAACAAGGACAAAAGAAAGAATTGTCGCAATCTTCATTGAATTGGGTTTTAATGGCTTTGAGATGTTCCGTTTCAATGCGATTTTATTAAATATATGTTGATTTATGCGAAACTTGCATCAGAACAAACCAGTTCACACACAAAACTGACTAAAATTGTGAGAGATGGAAGTACTCCAAAAAAAAGAGTTTTACAATTGGAGTTTGAATTGGTTGGTGGTGACATAACGCCATTTGGTACTTGACGGTAAGCAGTCAACTTTATATTCATTGGCCGATTTAATTCCGACTGCTCTCGTTCCATTGTTTGTGACTTTCAGAATAAATTTTCGCTTCATTTGACGAAATATACGCATAATGTTACGTTGCTATGACGCAATTACTGTCTTGAACATGGTAATTGATGATTTTCTTCGCACACTTTAGACGAAATATGCGCTTGAACTGAGATTTACGTCAACATCTTCGGCAAATCAGTCCCGAATGGAATTCAGTAAGTTTTTTACTCAATGAAATTTATTTGGTTAACTTTACATTTTCATGCTCAACATATTCGTTTGTCGAAACGGCAAATTCTTACTTGACTCTCATATTGAAAATGTTCCTCATTTGGAATTCAGTGATGTCATTTTTCATGACCTTCATTTTCAGTAGTCATTCTTAGGATTCGCTTTAAAATAGAGCAAAATCTATCAACAGTCGCATTTAAAACATTCAAAACAATTATTAGACGCAATTTCATGACTAGAGCAAATTATTTGACGGTTGATGCGAGACGAACGCGTAGATGGAAACAGCAAACATTTACTAGAAAGAAAATGCTGCCGTTAACTAAGCTGAAGCGGTAAAAATCGAAATAGAATTTAATATTAGTTATTGTTTATCCAAATGATATTCCCATGTGTTGTCCCCTATTTACTGCACTCATTGTAATACTCGGATTGCTATGACTTGAAAGTGTTAAAAACCAATACACATTTCTGAAAAGCTCAATATTAAAAACAAACATTTATTTATATATAAATAAAGACCTTAGAGTCACAATTGTATTTCAGATGTGTGTTCAATATCATTATCATTTAAGGTAGATTGAAACAGTTATCATACACATCGACACGTTTTTGATGAGTCACAATATCCAGCTTTGTGTCCCAATGCAAGGCTGCGGCAGTATTTGCCACAAGCTCCATTTCCATTACCCGTACATTCAATATCAGCTACAAAAAATTTATTACGATATTATTTATAATTTGATTTTATTACATAAAATGATTTTCCCATAAATTGTATGAACTTACCAGTGACTCTGTCAATAGCAATTGCAAGAAATAGAACAACAGCAAAGACAAAAAATAGTTTGAAATTCATTTTCCTCTGTACCTGATGTGATCTGTTGAATTTAATGTTGGCAACTGTATTCCCGGCCGCTTTAACACTTGCTTTTATATATTAACTGACACTTGTGCTTACACATACTGATTGCCTTTCATTATTTGATGAGCACCTTATCGCATTTGCTGAGCGCTTAAAATAAATTCAGCGGTGTCAATTATAAGTCACTTTTGTTGCCGATCGTTCGCAGAACCTCAAAAGAAAACATGAAAACAGTATTCTAAGCGTGACATTTGAAACCGGCGAATAGAACTCATTGTCTTTCAGCAAACGAGTGAAAATACAATTTTTTTCTTAGATCTTCTTTCGGCGCAGAAGCATTTTAATGCCAATTTATTGTTTGAATTGTTTGCAAAAATTGTACATTTTTGAATTTTGAAAGTGTTGAAACATGAAAACCTCATTCAAATCCGGCTAAAATTAAAATTACACATAGAAAGTTACATTACATTTTATACAATGAATGAGTAAACCAACAGCAACTTTGAAACTATATTTGAGAACACAAGAGAGTCGTTAGACAATCAAGAGAGTCCCAAATGTAATTTGTTATCATTATTCGGTACGGCTTTCGGATAATCACGTTTTGCGTTGAGATTGAAAGTAATGGAGTTGATTCCGTTGTTTTGGCTGCAATTCAAAATAATAAAACTAACCCAAGTCCATGTAGTTTTATCTATTGAGAGCAAGAGAGAGAGAGAGAGAGAGGGAAAGAGAGCAGAAGTGGAATTTTTCGATGAAGAAAAGAACACAATTTTAATTGCCAGCGTGTAAAATGATTAATTTCTGATCAAGATGTTGCATTTTATTGCTATGCCATTGCATTGAATCGCTTTATTTCGTTATATTCATGGGAAGCGTAATGACACGGATATAACTGTAAAGCGAAATAAAACTACCGCGCCAGTAATGTTCTGTTCGCTGCAGCGAGTTTGTGAATAGCAATTATTCCACATTGAAGAAGATAATCGCAGTTTAATGGGGAAAAGTGCAAGCCGCGTTCACGTTCGCCATTCTTTCTTAATTTGTTTCCATTTAGGAAAAGTAAAATCTGCCAGCGCTCAAAATAGCTTATTTTAGCTTGAGCAACATTAACTCATCATTGATCGAAGTAATTCGCCCAAACACTCAAGACTTGGTTTTAATTCGATGCTTTGTACCCGTTGCAAATGCATTTAAACAACAAGATCATTATTCTAAATTTAATTCGTGCTCAAATCATAATAAAACAGCGAAATGTTGTAGCATCGTTTGTGTGTGTGAAAAATGCACACAATATCATTAGTGTTTAATTTTGGCTTGTGGTGAGCGAATGCAATTGCAATTTTTCATCAGGTCGACTATTATTATGAACATGCGAACTCAAATAGTCCATTGAATTTAAGCGAGAGAGCGAGCAAGAGAATTTGAAAAGAATTGTGAAAGCGAGCGCAATTCAAATGTTTTGCCGAGAGAATGCAACTACTTTATGATAATGGCATGATGTTTTCTTGTGATTCGAATGCATGAGTATAATCGCAATCGCTTCTATTTTCCGTAAATATACTTTTATAGCCGGTTGCATTCTGATACGGCAATTCTAAAGAACCGTTGCGGTTGTGTGTGCTGTCAACACTCGATTGTTTGCCGTTTCAATGCGAAGTAAAAGAAGCTCTTGGACGGGCCATGTTTCGACTACAGTTGCCATTCAGCACGCGCGGTGCCAAAAACCGAAAGCAACTATCCAAATAAATTGTTTCGGTTACAAGAGAAATAGAAACACACAAAAATTGCAGGCATGCCGCACTGAATGGTGAAAGCGTTCGTGTATACGGCACTATGTATTTAACCGAAAAATATGAAAAACGTGGCAATGTGCAACCTGCAATGCAGTTAATTTTTGTTGGTGCCTGCCCTTTTTTCTCCTCCTCATTTGGTTTTATTTATTACCGAAATCGGTTGCACTGCACAACTCCCCTGTCACTGAGCCATACATTTTTGGTTTTTCGCTCATTTATGAGGCATAATAAACTAAACCAGAAACGGTTCGCAAATTGATCGAAATTTAAACCCAGCAAATATTTTCCTTGGCCGCCGACCATTTTTACGCTGCCGCCACTTTTTTCTCGCTTAGTTGACAATAAATTTATGAATAGCAGTTTCACGATGATTATTTTTATCATTATTGCAACGTTAACCAGTTTTGAAACCAGCTGAGTTGTTTATTCATTAAAATAAGAGTGCAGTTAATGAATTTTTCTCGATTCACAAAACCATAACTACTTTAAATTGATTTTCATGTGTCACTGACACGCGTCACTCTTTTGCATACACACATATATATTTTAACGGTGATATCGAGTTTAAATAACGTTGATGAATAAAGCCGACGATCTTAATATCTATTTACACAGCAACGAACTTAAACACCTTCAACCTTCGTTCAATGGACCGTTTTGGCGATGATAATGGATGCATGCTCCATATGCCCAATGATATGAGCCAAACAATGTTAACACCCATAATATTTTAAACTTTACATTTCTGGTTCTAATACAATTCCATATCAATTGCCATTTAAACAACAAATTGTTGGCACAATGTAATAATTTATTTGGTTACAATAATTCAAACAATTGGACGATAAATATTGCATTCGAATACATAAATGAATGGTGAGTTAGATTAGATTTTAAATCAAAAACAAATTCACATTTTTGATTGGAACTAAACAAAATTGGTGGATTTGAATCAATTTGACAAATAATTGAAAAATATAAAATGCCCCAAAGGGGATATATGATTGATTGCAATATTATTGATTCTTTTTTCATTCATTCGTGGCCCCTCGAACAATAGTATGCTAATTGAATTGAATGTTGAGCTATTATTCTTTGGAAAGAAACCCCAATTCTAAATCGCAGTTGGAGACTCCTTGGTTTATGCATTTTTAAGAATAACTTAGCCATGGCAACGATCAAGTGCCAATCAAAACTCACCCCAAAGCTAATTTCAAAGACGATACAGCTGCGTTTATTGAATTTCTAGTGTTTCGATGCGTTGATACATGTCCATTGCGTGGAACGAACCGAACACATTTTAATCCATTATTTATGAATTCTGACATGTATTTCATTTGGCCCGGAAGCCAATTTCATAAATCAAATTCCGTAAATGACTCGCGTTTTTTCTTTTTTTTTTTATCGAAAATATTGAATTTCTTCACAATTTTGATGGATCCATTATCGAAATTCAAAATCACCTGCCGTATATAATATATTTACAATATCATTTTCAACATTATTATGCTTTTTCTGTTTTAACATGAATTTAACAAAACACTGATTTCAAATTTGTTTGAATAAAACAATGTGAAACAATCGCATATGATTTTATTTTAAGTTTAAATATTTGAATCGCGAGCATGATAAGCCATTCGAACACCGCTTAGAGAGCAACTAAGTATAGTTAGCATCAGTTTTTGTAGCTCAATCAGAAATACCATGAACGAAATACCGATCTTCATTACTGCATAATAGATGAATCCAAAGGAAGTGACGTGACATTAATTGCAACAATTGTGTGTTAAAATTACGTAATTTTCAGCGGCGATTGCCTAATAAATCGTATTTATATTGAAAAATTAACATGTATGTAAAATTTATTAAAAATAACATGATTCATTAAGTTAATGTAAATGTTCAAATTAATAGAATTTAAATTATTAAATTATTTGTCCCTAATCGATGAATATATTATATAGTAATTGAAAGTTTAAATTGTAATGAATTACAATTCATGAACACACTCAAATACGCGCGAGTAATTGATTTATTTAAAACAGAGCATTGAATGGTTAGTTTAACATCGAAAAATTGATTTTAAATTAAACAGTTGAAGATAAAATTTTTGCTTTTTGCTACTTAGAATCAGCTTGGAATCGAATGAGTTTGTTGAATACTTGTATTGGTTGAATTTTATCGGAGAACGTAATTTTTTCAGCCTAAATTTCATCACTTACTTCCTTCGAGTTCACGTTCGAATCGGTAGTGAATGTCGTTGAAAATCGATACACTCCAATGAATGAAAAGGTTTTAGCACTTGAATAATGCAAATTATTCCAGCCATATGCACGAAAACGGTTATTGTGAACAGGATTTGTGATTTATAATCATAAGGCAGCCGTGAGGCTAATACAATTAGCATCCATCTTTATTGTGTCAAATTCGATACGCACAAAGTCGGAAATGATAAATCGAAACGATCAGACAACGATGATCAAACTTAATCAATGATTCCACGAAAAATGGCGACAATTTTCATTTTTTGAATATCCTGTGCGATGGAACCACACAAAACAGCCTCATTTGTATAATCTGTGTAAAATTTGTTTATTGTTTCAACTTTCAACTCGCTAGATCCGTTTTTCAATACTTCAATTGTCCACTTGAAATCATTTTTGGCTTTGGTTAGGCTATAGCCACTTTTTTCGGTTATTAAAATGGCAGGTGATTGTCCTCTTTTTACCGATTGATGTCAATTGACACACACTCGACATTAGCAAATAATACGCCAGAATTGTTTTCAAAATATCACATGAGACTGACATATTTTAATGAAAATGACACGAAATTACATTAAATATTTTATAGATCCAATTTTGATAAAATTTCATTTTGAAGTTATTTAAAGTGCATGTCTTCTTCGATATTATTGTACAATTTGAAATAACTCAACAAGACACATATATTTAATATTTTCAGCATCGATGGCATTATTGCTGATTAAAGCTCATTGAACAAAATATGTATACCATCGCCTGATTTCTGCTCATAATTTTTATCACGAGATTTCATCCTAAACGAAGTATTAGTTACTGCTTTGTAAGTAAGAATGGTGCCGCTCAAAAGCAAAAATATCTTCCAAGGAAATTCAATTTCGATCTGCTCCGACTGTCGAAAAACAAAGATAATATATATGATAAACGACTAAGAATTAGAAATATATTTCATTCACATTCGGCGCGCTTCTTACATAAAAACAAGAACATTTTAAAATTGTTTATGGGTGTTTGCGCCCGAAATTCGAGCGAGAAACAAATTTTGAAGGTGTTAAATGGAAATATGACTTGCAGATTGGTGGTTGCGCTTGCAAGTGCACTTTCAGTTTTGAACATATTTCATTGTAAATGGATTTAGTTCTTTAGCTCCCTTTTCGTGGCTTTTCGTATAAAGCAGTCGAGAAGAAAAAAAAACTGCTAGATCACGTTAAAACAATGTGTTAACACCATTTGAACAGGATGAGTTATTTCATTTCAGGTACCTGTGCGCTGCACACGCTCAGATAGCATAACTCATCTGTCTGTTTTTTTGGAACGGTGCATTTCGGTAGAATTTATTATTGGCTGAATGCATTATGGAGGCGGGCTCTTGTTCTTATTTTTGTTGAAGTGCCATATGTTTTTGTTTCTTGTTAATCACAATT
This sequence comes from Obolodiplosis robiniae, assembly GCA_028476595.1. Classification (NCBI taxonomy): domain Eukaryota; kingdom Metazoa; phylum Arthropoda; class Insecta; order Diptera; family Cecidomyiidae; genus Obolodiplosis; species Obolodiplosis robiniae. The sequence continues at coordinate 51,574,104 of CM052014.1, read as the reverse complement.
TCATGGAAATAGTCTTTCACCTTTTGCTAAAAAACACAATGAATGAGATGATTGGCCAAATGCGGTCGAACATGCTCGCGCTATAAATTATTCAGCGAATTGGTCCAAAGTAGATAAGTACAATTTATAAATTTTTCAATGAATCAAAAATTGAAGAAAATGATAAAATAAAACGAAAAACCCAAAAAAAAAGAAATTAGTCGGCATTGAACAAACAAAATGTGAGTTGGCTGTGCATTTCGGTGCGGAAAGTTCCATAATTATCGAAACGTAAAAACTTCTAATATATCGTCGTCAAAGGTTCTCACAAATCATGAAACGATTCTACCGCCACAACAGTTCATTCTAAAACCATAATTTTGATAATGATTCCATTAGCATCTTGAATGCGTGTCTTAGCTTCCTCTTTGTTTCCTTATTGACTTAGATTAACTATCCAATATGAGCCTTTGTTGATGTTCATTGTCTCTCAATGGATTCATTCACACAAAACTAGAACAAATCGAATTAGATGCCTTTATGGTAACCGATTCTCGATCCGCAACGCCCACAAATACATTTTATAAAAAATATCACCTGATTCCGACTTAGATGCCGAAGCGTATGAATGAGAATACATGAATCTAAACCAAAATGCAACGATTCCGTTATTTTTGTATTTTCACAGAAAGAAAAATTCGATTTGGATGAAAAAGGAAGCAATTTATTTGGGCAAAAGAAATATGCAAGTTTTTCATTCATTTGTTCCATCCCTTTTGAATAGACAGTCGGAGTTTTTAATTTTCTTGGTTGATGAATGTAGATAATGCTCTATAATATGCCAATTGATATTCACAGCATCATGACCATTTGTAGGGATGCTGTCTTTTATTCATTTTTATGTAAATTCAGCGCTGATACGATTTTTTGGTTTGGTAATTTTGTGTGCCTTTATTCGGCGTCTGCAGCTCGAAATACACATTCTGGCATCATATTTGTCCAATTTTATGTTGTCATACATTTAATTTTATAACTCGTTTGGGAATACGTTTTTTTGCTGGTTGCCGTTTTTTCCTCTCGTTCGGTCGTTCCATTCATTGGTATATCATCATTCTAATTGAAATTTAACAAAAAACCATGCCAAGAACGACAAACACGACGACGATGATGCACATTGTCTGCCACCAGCATTTTGGATGAGAACGTGCACCGTATACACAAATTCAATATTCATTTTTCATGGCAATTTTTTCCATTCAACAACATCCTGAAATGCAAAAAATATGTAAATAAAATGCAAAATTCCGTACATATCTTGAGCTCAAACATTGTCCTCACACAGCCAACAATCTTTTTTCTCTGACAACGATGATGCAGATTGAGTCAAACAAAAGACACGAGCATTTTACTCATTCAACGCACCAAGCAATGAAAACTGGCATAAAACAACTTGTAAACGCCGAGGTAGATACAGAATTTGTCGTCCGCTGGTTTCGTTGGGCCAGCATGCTCGTATAATGATTTTGATTATGAAGTGCATGGATAATAAAATTGCTGTTGGCGCAATTTTGACAAATTCACTCGTTATTCCATTCAACCAAAATAATTCCGATATTACGCATCACTCTGTGTCTTGAAAATATCCGATGGCGTCGGCTGTAGATCGAGTTTTTTGCGCTTTCGCATCGATTCTTCAACGTCGTCCTTTCCACAATTTGATGATTATGCACGCGAGACATCCACATCTCTCTCCCTTTTCAGTCATCTTCTTGAAAAATCACTTGCACAAACAAAAAAAAAGTAATGATTGGATGAGTACATAATGGAGTAAACAAAGGCTAAAGACAAAAAATGCACTAACTGAGCGTAAATGATATCAATGAATTCGAATTCTACTGAAAATGGTTTGTAGCAACTGGAAAAATAATAAAGACCTTAAGTTTCGATACTCATGGTGAAACTGACACTCACAGCTGTACTTGATAAATTTATTTATTACCAGCATCGAATCGATGCTAAAAATATATCGCCAGTTCATTGTGGGTCATTTTCAGCAACAACATCAGTTTATTTGTAAATTGTCGTCTGAGTGATCTTTATCACGCGTCTTCCATTCATTCTAATAATTAGAATGGGGCCGAAAAATGTTTTTTTTTCGGAACGTATAGTGTCTTTAGATTGTCGTGTCTTCGTCGAATTTTCAGCAAATCTCATTCATTTACAGTCGTCTATTCAAATTAGTATCCCGGCATTTTTGTAATACAAATAAAATTTACGTCTATTTTAAAAGATGATGACATTTGTGGCATTGCCGCAAGTGTGATTCATACACTCATTGAACGAACGGTGTTTATGAGCCGATCGCAAATATTTTACCATAAATTAACTTTTCGTAGGCGCTGCTTGCACACTCACAAATTGCAATGAGAAAAGTATTTGAAGAAAACAACCATTAAAAGAAGTAAGCAGAAGTGAAGTGTAAAATAAAAATGTATAATTTCCATTAAGACTTCATTTTAAGTATATTCAAAGTGTTTTTGGTCAAAGTGTGTCTCAATCTGTAAGCCATTAAAATTGTTTCTTTCGCAACGGCCTTTAACTAAAAATGCATTTTAAAATAGTAACTCTGAACTTACCTCAAACGAACTCCATACAAAAACCGATGAGAAAATTGAAAGATGCATAAAAATAAATGAGCTCCAAGAGAGCGAAAGATAGACGTTTTATGCGTGTTTCTCAGAAGCTTTGCAGCCGAAGTGCAGAAGCTATTTATAAAATCGTTGACTCTCAGCACATCATAAATTTCACTAAAAAGAATCTGCTAAACGATGATTATGAATTTATGATGCTCTCGAATAGGCATTTGATAGTTCCCGAACATTCCATTAAAATACTTTTCTTATTCATAAACTATTTTTTATCAGACTCTTTTATTTGTTTGAGCTGTGGTGATTAAAACATTTCCCCAACCTGTTTTATTTGGAAAATTCATAAATCTTGATGAGCAAAAAAAAGCAGTGATCGAAAGCTATTTGAATGATATTCGAAATGAGAATGGTTTCCAGACAAATAATTTATGGCCTTCAGCATTGAATGTTTAATCTGAAATATTGACAAATCGAAAAGCGAACTCATTTGCAATTAAGAGTGAGCCATCCAGCAGCGTTTCTGAAAAATGCGTCCGACATGAATATGCATGAGCACGGCGGAGTAAAGCGCATGGACTTCAAATGATAGGAAATCGATGAGAACCAAATGGTCTGTCAAAACCGTTTCGATGTCAAGCCAAATCGTGCTCAACAAGTGAATTCCAATTTCAGTATAGGAAAAATATCTACCGGTAGCCGTGCACAAGATTCCATTCAAGTGTTTAACAATGTTGAGGAGTAACACAAGCATTTTTCTCTAAATATTTAATATACTTTAAATGAAACATGCCATCAAAATTGTTTGAGTTTGTAGACGCGCGCTTGCGACTCCCACATTTCAATGCTGTACGCAGCAAAAAAGAGAGTCGTGCGTGTGCCTGTGCATCCACAAGAAGGTAATAGCGAAAGAAAATATACAAATGGGTTGATACTCAATAAAAAAAACATACGGTTGTAAACAAATGTGCTCGTAATTGATTGATTGATTGACTCCTGTCGGGCGATGAATTTTATTGTTTGCATATCGCCTGGGTATATGTTGTGTGTGTGTCTGGCCAGCTGCTGCTTTCGTCGTCGTGATATTATCGATGAAGATGTTGCTTTCTCTGACTCGCGAATATCCATGTTTATTTTGTGTGGCAGAATTTGATGAATTCCATTCTCAAAACTGCGCTCTCTCTTCCCTCTCTCTCTCTTTCTCTCTCTCTCTCTACCTCTCTCTACCTCTCTTTCAATTTTGCGCGTTCGATGATAAATGTTTGTGGTAACAGCAGCCCGGAATTCCAAAGCCACAAAGTCACAAATGAGATCAAACGCACGCTGAAAACCATAGAGAATTCGGACAACAATGAAGTTTGAGATTGATAAATGAAATAAGCGCGATATATTTTTGAGCCGATTCGTCAGTTGAATTATGTTGGCAGGAATTAGGCAGGAAAAACATTCATCGAATAATAAATGATTCGTGAATGATTATTAATTGATTGGGTAAAAGAGTTGCCTGAGTGCCACGAAGAACCCGAAAATGCTTGACGTTCGATTTTTATAAAACCGCAAAATGAATTTGCGATTTCCTGCATTTGAATTGAATAACCGCGATTTCCTGACAGTAAACCGGTTAATTCATTAGCATGCAATTAAATTGCGTTGATGATTGAGCCAAATAAATAAAAAAATTCACATACACACACACACACACACCGATGAAATTCATTTATTCCTAACCGCTTATATTATTTTGATGAAGAGAAAATGTTGGATTGGATAATGGTTTTTCACGGAAATGTGGAAAACTCTGCAAAATTTCCACATTTCGCATTTATATATCAAAATTATGTGCATTTTCTACGGTACGGTTTTCCAGTGCGCTTGCCTTTAAAACCAATTTTCCGATCATTTTGAGCAGAGCGCGCAGCAATATACCAAATTGTATCTCGGCCGAAAAATAGTTTCATGTTCTGCATTAGTAAATCACATGGTAAAATATGAAGCTCGCTCAATGTACGAGAAATATTTCGCAATTGCATGAAACAGCAGCGGTTTAAATGTGATAGAGATAAATGCCATAGAATAGAAAAACAAGAAATATTAATTATAAAATTTTCCGCATCATTTAAAACATGCAAAATTTAAATTGCATTCGAAGTTATGTGCAAAAAACGTGTGCGCAGGCACACACACACGTGAATTTTGCATTAGTGAAGAGGTTCATTATGTAAAACTGACGATTAAGCAAGCACTGGGAATACAATCGATTCAACATACAATTATAAATTTTACATTTGCCATGATAAAATGATGACAACAAAAAAGTGGGTCATTTTAAATGAGCATTTAATCAAAAATGATGCAGTATTTAAATTTTAAGTAATTATCTCCATCGAATTTGTGTGTGCTTGTCAATTTGTGAAAATTGCGCTGCGAGATTCCATTCCGCCGACGGCGATTGACAGTTATAATTCTCGATCTATAGCCAACATATCATAAAATACGCGTCATTGAACACGTTTTAGAAATTGATTTCGAAAATCGTTGGCTGTCAAAGTCTGTCATTTGTACGGCGCGAGAGAACACATAATGGTGAATGGAAAATGGCGAGCTACTTGAGCTTGATTCTGATTTGTGCGTCAATTGACATGCAAAATGGCACCGGGTTTGATGTGGCCAATTGTGCTGGAATGAGATGGTTGGTCGAAATACTTTTGTCAGGGGATAATATAATATTGAAAGCGTTGCATTTCAAAAGGGAAATGTCAAATGCACAATCGATGGTTAAACGTTTCAAAAACGACACACCACATAATAAATTATAGTCACCGTGCGTTGCCGCGTGCTTCTGGTTTATAGTATAACAACATGCATTTTGAACAATATCCCGACGTTTGAATTGCGCTGGTGCTGTGATTGATTTCAGTGCTTTGCGGTGTGGTAGAGTCGTGCAAAGTACACGAATGTCACGAAATCGTAATATTTTGGACAATATCAGTCGAATATGCGATGCTGTTGTATCATTTTGTGGAACGCCACACTGAGAAGCAATGGTTTCTACCGTATCGATACACAGGAAAACCAACAACACAAAATTTATATTTCCGTCGTTTGTACGTAAATGATTAATGCAATTGAGCTGGTGTATTCTAAGTGAAAGAGCTCTTGTAAATATTCATATCGTTCGAAGTGCGTGCAACGCTCACATTTACCACAAATATTGCCGCACAATTTTATTGTGCATTTTGCATTTCAAAACAGTTCGCGAACAATTTGCAGTTATTTTGTGCATTTATTTCAAACGGAGTCGTAGCGATTGTTGAAATTCCGCCACTATTGATTTCATGTACGAGACAATAAATTGAAATAATTTGGAAATTAAATATGCACAAAAAATATGGTGCAAAAAACTACGTTAAAACCAATAAGGAAAGAACTCGCCTCGATTACTTGAGTACTTACTCGTTCTTTGTCACTTCAAAGTGTGAACACCATTCGAAATATCAAAAATCACCAATTTAAGATCATTTATCGCAATCTCGGCCAATACAAAGTCCCAATAAATTCTCAATAATTTATAGTTGATTCAGTAAATAGTTCGATATCGACACCTTTTTCATACGTGAATCATAAATCAATATGGCGAAATCGCACGTTCTTTAATTTGGGACGACAATAAATAATTAATGAAATGTATAAATAAATGCAAACGTTAGATACATATCGTGAATATTGAACATGAGAATTCGCACAGCCGTTTGCCTGCCAAAGATAAAGGTAAACGAACACTGTTATTGTTGCCACTTAAGTGAAATTCGATATTATTTCGAATCAATGACAATACGCTCGACAACGGTTTTTTCTGCATGCTGCCTCCGCTTTTTTTTACGACTGCTGAGAATGGCATCGAGCCAGTCATTCTGGTTGTTTGTATGTTATGTGTGTTTTGATTATTGTCTTTCGCTTTGTCAGACGACAAATCGAACCTTTTGCATTTGTATTTGCATGACTATGAATTACATACCTACCATTTGCTGAGAGTAAAATAGAAATACTAAAAATATGAATTTCCAAAAACGGAGAAAGCAATCAAGGTGAATGTACCAAAATCACCTGAATTTTTAGGTTTTCTATTTAACACGTCAAAATTGCGCTTCGTAGCTTTATTCTCTGTGTTTTTTTTGTTGTCTTTCCACTTGGTTTATATTCACCCTTCGTCTTCGGTTCAAACCTAATTTACCATTTGCCGAATGCTTTGGATTCCCATTTTTTATTTCGTTGTTCTTTTTGATGTAATTTTTTGGATTCACTTAAATTACATATTCCACACTTGTGCTTTCCTATCATATATTAGATATTACATATCACGTTGTTTTTTCCCTCGTTTAGTGCGTGAGTGTGTGTGTCTGTGTGTGTGCGTGATGGTTGTATACATGTGCCCTTGTCACACATGTGTGATGCATAATACAGCATTTTACTAGGGCATTGTTGAAATGCTTTTTTTCCCTTGCACACACCCTCGTTTGCTTGATACACTTTGTTATTTGCAGTGTGCACAATATAAAAGACAGCCGACAGATTGCCATCATTGCGATTGCAAACACAAAGCACGTACAAACTCGTTCACTCATGTGCCATTCTCTTCAGCTCTAGCAAAAGCGATGCAAAAGCCACCGGAAAAATGGAAGCAAAGCAAATATGAAAACGAAGACGAATGAGATCAAATTGGAAAACATAAAGACAGCAGAAACGCGATATGAAATAAAAAGGCGAAAGGTTTACAGAATATGAATCTATCTTTCATACACGAGCGCAAGTTGTGCGACTGTGTGTAAATGTGTGAGCCATCGAGAGCTGACGAACAAACACATTAGCATTGCACGAGGAAAAACGTATTATTTTCTGCTTCGTACGATGAAACACAGTAACAATTGAAGTAAAATGCCAAGCTGCAAAATGAATACTGCTGGGATGATGAAAATAAATTTTACTTCGTTTGTTTTATGATTGTAATTTACACGAGCAAGAAAAAAATGGCTCGCAAAATTTCACGCAATCATATTTATAATGCATGTATTACGCACCATAAGTATTATGACGGAGAATAATCCGAGTGCTTCTGAAGAAGTACCCCTTCGTTGCATGGAAATCCAATTGTCTGATATCATTATTAACGTTTGACGTACTATTGCATTTATGCCACACTGACACACCCGTTGTTCGATCGAAATCATTTGATTTGCTGGTGATTTTCATCTAATTTTTGCCGTCTGGTGCTGTAGTTATTAATGGTAGGCCCCAGAAGGACATCTCCGTTGATTAGCATCCAATGAGTTTTACTCCAGCTGGAATCCCTCTTTCATTTATTTGATGCGACATTTTCGATTCTGATATTACTTTGTTTCATTTGTCATTCGCATTATTGGCTTATTTTACTTGGTCTTCCATCTGCTGCACACAACTTAGCCACTGCGTCCATCCTCACGAACATTTTACCAAACGGAATTCTACTTCTTTCGATATTTTGTTTTTTTCTCCTTCCAATTTACTCTCTAAACGAATTTTCTTCATTCCTTTTTTCCTGTGTCATTTTGAAAAACTTATTTTCTTTTCGGTTTTTCCAACATTTTTCGCTCAGAAAACGAAATGTCAACCGAGACCAATTTGAATAGAAATCGTTTTGGTGCATGCAATCAAAGAATGAACCGGTTCCATTTCGAGTTTTTCACGTTGGGAATGGTCGATGTGTGGGTAACGCGGCAACAGTCAAAAGTGCGAAAAACTAAAAAATAGGCGAAATCATATAAAAGAAAATCACGTATTTGATTCGAAAACATTTGTTTACATACATGAATTCCCAAGGTGCAAATGACATTTGATGAAAATTCTCTCAAAGGCAATCGAAATTTATTCATTCCTATGAAATTTGAGAACATTTGAAACTTCTTTTATTGCACTTTATGTGACGGCCTGTTCCTATCCCTCACATTTCAATGTGATATTTCGATTACCTCGTAACGTAACGAACAAGAATCTGACCATCTGTCAGTCTCAATTCAGCTGAATAAAATATGATAAGCAATTTTATATGTAGTAAAAGTTAGTTCTGATAAAAGTGATGAAAAACTCCTCTCTAGTTGCGACTGACGTCATCGCCCATTTCAAATAAGGTAGGGTTTCTTTTGCGCATCGAACGAAAGTCACTTGATTTTGAGTTTTTAAGCCATTTCGCTTGAACAAAGTTAATGATCATCATACCGTATTGGCTATTGAAATCAAAAACTTCTAATAAATACTGTAAAATGTCCCATTTTCAACAAGAATTTCTGATACAGAATATGCCGACGCCAAAATTTACTGATAATGTCCGTTGTTTAATATGTTGGATCGTTCACGATTCAGCCCAAATGGATTTATGAAAAGTAAACAGGCTCCAAACGTGCAGGATATCACATGTGATACGATCTGATTGCCTCCAGTCAAACCCAAAGCGATTATTTTGTTGAGACGAAAATTCACATCAACGAACGACCTTGAAAGAATCACAAAGACATGGCCATATTGAATTGGGGAGAATCAACCGCAAACATTGTTTGTGTCGTGATTGTGAGCGTTCGTTCGCTGCATGGAATTGTTGCGAGCTCCGATAGTAATAATGTAACAAAATCAGGCTTATTCTTGAGAGGAAAAGAAAAAAAGCCAAAAATAGCTGAAAGCATTTAAGAGGATTTTCGTATTTAATTGTTTTGGTATTTATCGATGCGTATTTTGAGTGCTTTTTCGCACCCAAAATTTTTGTTCGATGTATTTCAACAATTTTATCTACTTACTACGCACGCATCGTCGAATGCTTCCATCTCTTTGTTCAAATACATATAATACGAACGGTTTTTTCTCTTTTAGTTTATTAGATCTGTTTGTAACAAAGTTTGATCAGACTTCGATTCCATTTTATGTTGCAATTGAGTGGGGATTTGCGAGGCGAACTTCGGTGTTCTAAGTATTTCGAAGTCGGATTTATCAATAAATAAACTATGACACACGAAAAAACAGCAATAATCTAGACAATGATAGAAATTAAAGCGACTGATAAGTGCAAAAATCTTCGTACAAATTCAAACACATAAAAAGAAACTCCAATAACTAAGTTCGTTCACATTCATTTAAGGATAAGTTAATGTTCGTGAATTTAGAGCATTTCACTTGCAGCGATTATTTGCTTGCATATTTTGCGTATGTTGCAGCAACTGACTAACATAATTATTGCCATTAGCCAAATATTGATATGAATGACAAACTTTAGCTTCAATCATCATAAAAATGGGAGAACGCGAGATAAAATAAAATGGGGAAATCCCATGGATGTCAATTTCGTGAAGATCCACACTCATGGAAATACGCTGTTTTAACAGTAGCAAAAGTGCCGATTTAATTGAATGCTGTCGAATTATCGTGTTGCGAAACATATTTTTCTGTAATGGTTTCTTTAATTTCCCCATCACTTTGCGAAAATTTCCGTGAATTTCGTATTAAATATAATGCGCTACTGTTCCTCTTCCACATTTTAATGGTGCGCACTTATAACTTTAGGCCATTAGTTGAGGTTAAGAAAAAGTTGTTCGCCAAATAAATGGCGAAAATGTCATTTAATGAAACACCAGCGAAGATTCAGAAGCAGCAATTTAACGCGTAAAAATTCAAAAGCGATTTTATTTCGAACGTTATTCAGCGCTCAATCGAGATTTTAAGCTAGAAAGCGGATGCTCAAAATTCACTCCGTGAAATTGAATGCGAAGCATTCGCTTGAAAAGTCGAAAAATTGTTTAAATTGGTGAAATTTTCGGTTTTAAGCATGCAAACTCTTAATCACCAAAGAGAATTATATGGTAGATCTAATTAAATTCAAAAGGAAATCAAACAAATTCAAGTCGGATTAATTAAAATAAGACGAAATCTAGTTTTTAAACCCACCGAAATAACGATGTGACTCAATGAGTTGATTTGGCTTAGAAAAAGTACAGCCTCAAATAAATCACGAAATTAGGAAAATCTACTTCATGAATTCAGTCGCAATCATCATCAATTATCATGTGAAGATAAATCAAGATTGCTAAATTTTTCCATCACAATTTAATGTTCAGTTGTTTTTCATTTTGTGCACGAATCAGACCTCTGGTTTTGCTGAGCTGGCGGCGAGAGCAGCCAGCTGGTCAATTTGCTGGCAATGTATTTCTATGAACAACTTCATCAATGGAAAATGATTCTGATATGTCTTCCACAAGAAATACATTGTCAGCGGTTGGCCAACCAAAGCTGAGCAACAACTACTCTCAGCAGCTACCAGTCCAGTTCGAATGAAGGATAATAAAATATGAAGTAAAAATGGAGCATTTCGGTAGCGTAGCGTCAAATGGAAACGACAAACACCTACGCCGAATCTCCATAATAAATTGCATTATAGAATTACCTTCACAATCATAATTTAAAATTCCTTTGAAATCTCTCCAGCCATACCAAGTCGTATCTTTGCTTAAATTCTTTGTTCGCCGTGAAAAATGTGCGTCGTTTAAAGAATGCATAATCAAAACCGATCGTTGCACATTTAAATGTGCGATATAATAATAATGGGCGAATAAAGCAAATGTGGCGATCGATATAATATACACAACGGCACATGAATCAACTTCTCCAGGCACACTTCTTTCACAAACATTTAATGAAATAGTAAAATATGATTGCAAATAAATCTCAATTTATAGTTGCAGCCTCATATGGCTGCGCTCTCGCATTTATTTCAAGCAGTTATCCAAGCGAAGAGAGAGAGAAGCCGTTTCTTCCCGTTTTCCGGAGCCGCGGTTTTTTTGTTCGATTGCACATTAAATGAAATTGTTATTTAGTTTATTTCTCATTTGTGCGCCATTGGCAATGCACAGCTAATTTCCTCTGGAATTCATGCGATTTGCCGAGTGTGTATGCCCCCTCCATAAATTGACAAATCTACGGATTATTCATGAAGCATTACGCAAACGAAAAAATCAACACACACCAGCCAGTAGATTTATTGGAATTTTGGATCAATGCACACGGCCGATATTATTATTAGCAACATAAATTAGGTATAAATTAAATTGTAAGTTCAACGCTATTTCAGTTGCAAAGCAACGCCTCGAATTTAGATCAATACAACGTAGATAAAAGTGTCATATTTTATTGCGATTCGAAATTTTTTGCGGAACGAAACAAATTACCAGTTTTAATTAGAATAATTTATTACTGCATGGATTATTGTAAATGTACTAAATCAGATAGTTATATCAATTCAGAATCTAGCCAAAGAATTTCCAAGATTCAGAATGAATTACGGAAATCAAACACTTTTTGCGATGCAAGGATTCTGTTAGAGGACGGCGGCTGCATTCCCGTTCATCGAATCATATTGTGCTCGGCCTCTGACTATTTTCAGTAGCTTCACATCGATATTTATTCTAACATTTGTCTAGATTCATTTTTGGTCTTTTTTTTTCGGTTTGCTTCAGCACATTATTTTTGTCGCCAGTGAATGCAGAACAAGGGAACATTTTTCTCATCAAATATGTTCGCACCGATATCATGAAATGCGTTGTTAATTTTGCATATTCGTTTGAGTGTGACATGAATGAAGCAAACTTAGTGGACTTACTAGCAACTGCCGAGTATTTTTGCTACACGCCGTTAATCGAAAAATGCGCCGAATTCATAGCCAGCATTTTGAATATGGACAATTGTATTTCTTTGATGCTCAATACCAGGTTTGAACGTTTCTGAGTTTTTGAAATTTTATGAAGTTTTATATATAACGAACACTTTCATGCATGTGCTCATATTGACACTGTTCGTTGTAGAAATAATTTTACACGCAAGATAAGAATAATCTTACAGAAAACCATTGTTCGTGTACACTAAATGGTTTTGGACCTACACAGCTTTTTAGCTCAACATTTCTTTCTTCCTATTTTTCATTTACATCTTATTTTTCCGCAATTTTTTTTCATTTTGCACTTTTTTTTCTATTCCCACCTTTTTTTCTTCAATATCACTTTCTTTTTCAGAAAATATCTCTGCGAGCACGAAATCCAGCGTAAAATCAGGGAGTTCATATTACGAAATTTCATAGACATTGCCCGATACAATAAAGGATTATTGTGTTTGTCTGGTGAAGATCTTCTGGACATTATCTCCGACGATGCGTTGAATGCAAAAAGTGAGGAGCCGATTTGGGAATTCTGCTTGCGTTGGATTGAATTCGATGAAGAAAACCGCATTCAAATGGTTCCGTCGTTTTTGGAGGGCATTCGACTTGGACTAATGAGTCAAGATGTGAGCCTTATTTGGTTTGCTTCAATTCACATCAGGAATTTTCCTCAATTTGTACCATTTCTTTTCGTTTTTTTTCTTCAGTATTTCGAACGGTTGGTGTTAAATCACAGATATGTGGGATCAAATCCAGAGGCAGAACCAATCATATCGGCCGCACATAAATTCGTGTCTGATTTGGATGAAGTAGATTGGGTAAATGAACGTGATATCGATATATCGTTGCTGGTTCCCCGGCTGCCGTGCGAAGTCCTGTTTGCGATTGGCGGTTGGCTCGACGGGTCTGCTTCTTCCTTATTTGAAACGTATGATATACGGGCAGACCGATGGATTGAATACCGTTTTAATGATCCAAGTGGGCCACGTGCCTACCTCAGTTCGGCCGTAATTAAAAATAAAATCTACTGCATCGGCGGCTACAGTGGCAATGAGTACTACAACAGGAGCACCGTATTTGATGTCGATACAAAAACGTGGAAAGAAGTAACGTGTTCTTTGCGGTGTTTTGCAACTCAATAATAATTTGCGTTTTAGATTGCACCCATGCACTACAGGCGATGCTATGTCAGCGTTTGCGTTTTAAATGGAAAAATTTATGCGATGGGAGGTCACGATGGTACGTTTGAATGGAATTTCAAGCCAAGTGATGTCATTTCTTTATGCCTTTTCCTTGCTTAGGTCACAATCGGCTTCGGTCAACAGAAGTTTATTGCCCAGCCACAAATCAGTGGACTTTATTGGCAAACATGACCGTGCGGCGATCGGACGCCGGAGCTTGTGTGATTAAGGACAGAATTTATATCAATGGTTTGTATGGACATTCGAAGCATTGCTGCAAAATTGAATCTAAAGAAAAATCAAAGAATTTCAAGCTGACATCTTCTTAATTAAAATTTTCAACAAACAAAATGATCACATTTTTTATAACGCTTATTTAAATTTCTGTCGAAATTTGTTTTTTAAGGAGGATTCGATGGCAGCAATTGTCTAAGAAGCTGTGAAGTGTACAACGTGGAAAAAGATGAATGGTCATCTGTGCCCGACATGATGCATGCTCGATCAGGACTAAAATGTATTGCATATAATAATCAAGTGTACGCAATTGGAGGTAGCGTAGCGTCAAATGGAAACGACAAACACCCACACCGTATCTCAATAATAAATTGCATTATAAAATTACCCTCAAAATCATAATTTAAAATTCATTTAAAATCTCTCCAGGATATAATGGCGTAAGCCGAATGAGTTCCTGCGAAATGTACAATCCCAGTTTGGGCTATTGGATGCCAAGTAGCGATATGCATTCGCCGAGAAGTAATTTTGGAGTCGAGGTGATCGAAGACACAATTTATGTGACCGGAGGATTCGATGGCATTTCAACAATAAATAAAGTAGAATGTTACACAGCAGAAGATAGCCAATGGTATGTTGTATGATAAGTGTTTGGCAAACACATACAGAATAATTTAGATTGATTTGCATTTGACTCACAATAAAAGATGGTACTAAGTATTTGATGCATTGAAATTAATATATCTTTGCAGGAAAATTGCGGCCGGAATGTTGCACCATCGTTCGGCGCATGCACTCGCCAAAGTGTCTTGTTTTGAGAACATCGAAGACTTTGTTTATGAATCTCGTACATTTGCGGAAAGACGTTTTGCCACTTGATCAAAATCTCAACCGAAAAATCTGTATTAAAAGAAGCAAACAAAGAAGCTTATTTTTCAAATTCGAAGAGCATTTCACTTTTTTACAAGACACAAAACATTGAAACGGGCCCAAATTAACTCGCTGGATTATAATTAAAAAACAAATAAGGAAATTGCTTTCACGAAAATATTTTTTGTTTTCATAAACTGAAACTCATGCATTAATTAATTGTGTTCGTTCCCATTCGCATTGCAATTATTTAACGCAATTCACCAGCGTTTGTGATCATCCTTCAAACCAAAACGTCCTTTCCAATTTCAAACTATATTAATTATGTCTTTGAGGCGATTTGCTCCGATGTGAGAGGAACTGCAACAGAGAGATCATTCGGTGGATGACGTTTTTGCTAAATAAACATGAAGTTGGAAGGTCTTTTGCGATTACAGACAGCAGATATTTTACACTCTCATTTCTTTATAAATTTCACATATTTTACTGATTATTATTATTGCAGGTTGTGTTAGTTTAAGTTGAAACGTGCCACTGATGTAGAGATATATGCATTGAGTACAATCAGAGAAAAAACAAAATGAGCTCCGCCCATTGAAGATTTGCCGACCACAAAACAGGTGTTTTCTTTCTTCTCTGCGGTTTTTATCACTCTTTATGTAATTTTTGAGTTAAAACAAAAGACGAAGGCCGGAGACAAGAAGAATCATTTTCGGAAAAGAGAACCACTGCAAACGACAACAAATTTTAATTAACCGAAAAATATTTTTGTGCACTGCCATATTTTCTTCTTCGTCTTTTGTATACAGAACAGATATATCTCAAGTGTGTTTATTTAGTGCTCCATTTGTGCGGTTGGTGCGAGGTTTGGGTATTCATGAAATATGAAATGTAAATATTATTAAGAATGGAAATATAAGAGAACCCAACAAAATATAGCTAAAGACAATGCAAGCAATGCTTGTGAGCGAATTGTGGACAACAAAACGTAGAAATTCCGGTATAAAATGGAAATGACACGCAATGGTGAACACAATTAGGCCAATGAACGAATGAGTTTGTAGTGCGTTTTGAAGAGGCATAGCAACGTACGCATACTTTTTCGTTAATAGAAAAACTCACATTTGTTCTTGTGCTCGGCCAGTCCCTTTTTCTTTCTTTCGCTCGGTGGCTCGTTCGGTGTGTGTGACTTGCCTCCGGAGATGAATTCATTTATTATGTTAATAACAATAAATTGTAATGATTCTTTCTCAAAATTCTCTTTCCTCAACTGGAGTGAATGAGAGCAAAGAATAAAAAATGGCACAAACCGTGCATGCATTAAAATGAATGATGGTTCCACTTGAGCATAATAAACAGTGTATTAAATTGAAATGCGATGCAAATATGTTTGCCGGTGTTTATCTCGGTTCATATATACGTGTGTATATTTGGCCGCTGGTCGACTAAGCATACATTTCATGTAGAAATCCTCGATAGCATCGTCCATTTCGATCGGATCTCGGGATTTACTTTTTCCCGTATGTTTTCCTTTCTATTTTTGGATGGTGTTTAGATGTTGGTTTGGTTTGTTTCGCCATGAGCGCTAATCGGTATTGTTGACATTGGCTGTATGGGTTCATTTCCCGGAAAATGCATTGAATGAACAGTAGCTAGCTGTTTTTATCTCGATATTCTATTGGGACTTGGTGTAGTGGCCGGAAAGTTTCGTGTATTTTCCACAAATTACATATTAATTAGGCATTGTGCATGCATTTTGAATAGGTAAGTGGAACGGCCGCTGAAATCCAGCCACTCTCTGCCAGAGCGTGTTGATTCTTTATCATTTTCTTATGTGTAAATATTTCACAATTTCGAGTACATTTATTGGATATTTGCTTTTGTCTCATTTCATTTAGCTTGAGTCAAAGATTCAAATACGTGATAAATTAACCAAGTGAAGAAAGCCAACGAAAATCGTGGTCAAATTGCTGGTGCGCGCTTTTTATTCCATCAATATATCGCCCGGTTGTTGGTAATGAAAAACAGATGCAATCAAAATTAAATGCGAGTTCAATGAAGCGATTTATCAAAAGTAAGCATTGCTCGGCGCAGCGACAACATATTCAAATGAGCCAATTTCTAATTACACTCGCAGTTAAAACAGCAAAAAACACACACGAACACAGACGAACACATCATGTCAATATTTCAAATGGGACCTTTGTCACTTATGTTTCGATTTACTATTAGCAAATGGCTATTGAAATTATTCATTAAAGTGAAAATCAACAAAATACAAGCAACTCCAATTGATTGCGCGCGCTTTGCTGAGCATTAGTTCATAGATGGAGAAAGTGCTCTGAACTGTAAATGCATATTTTGTTTTAATTTTCATGTCTTTGATCTATCAAAGACCATCTTCTCCTTGACTAAAGATAACAGCAAATTTAAAAGTCATTTTGAAATCGTCGAATCAATTACAAACGTTTGACGAAGCAACCGTCACTTCGATTCAAATACTTACATCAAAAGAGAGCAGAACGAACAAAAATATAATTAACAATTGTCTCCGAAGCATTTGAGGTAATTGGCGTTTGACATTTGCCACCAGTTTTCTGCTCTTGAATGCGCAGTCAAATGAAAAGAATCCATCATTCAATGTCAACTGGCCGTAAACTTCAAACGAACAACGGGACAATCATCGACCCATGTGTCCTTCGTTTACGTTTGTTCCATTTCGATTTTTTTTTTTTTTGCTGCCTGTCATACCACAATTATCCAATTGAAAATTATTCAAACAAACCCTAGAGAATGAGTTTTTTATTGCGAGCATTTCGAAGTTTTTTTCAATTAGGCTTCATCAGGATAATGCGGCTCAACGCACATTATGCTCAAGCAATAAAGATTAAAATGTTCTCTTCCACGTTCCTTCCCAAAATTATTAATTATCCCAAATTTTTATTCTAGTTTTTTTTCTAAACCCCATTGTTTTTTCGGTCGCGTAAGAACCGAAACATGTCAAATTATTGTGACGGTCGCATTTATTAAGGTCTTTTTCATTCATAAGCGTAGTGGCGGTTGTTTTGTTTCTTTGATGATGAAATTCAGCGATAGAATGTCATATAATTTGTTTAAAATGCAACTTCATAAATTGTCTTACTCAATGTATGCTATCTGCACCGTCAATCTTCTGGCTTTAATTAATAATGAATATTCCGAATAGAAGGAATGCTGAATTGAAAATGTGTCGCATATCGAAACCATTACTAGGCATTCGGCCCGCTAAGCAAGTGATAGTTTCGAAACACGGGAGCTGGTGCGAGCCAATATCACATAAAGGCGACAGGCAAACACCACACCTGGTAACATATTTCAAATACTCCTCTCTTTCTCAACCGCAAATAATGTTCGGCTGTTTCTTCACCTTACCCATTGCATAGCATTGAATCGTGTAAATCGTACATCCGTTTCGTTTTCTTATTGTAATCGTGCGAACATTAATTTATTCATAATGCATGGCTTGAGCCACTTGCTGATTCAGCCATATCAAACGCAAAAATCAACCATTGAAAGCATTTAATATGCCTCCCGATTATACTAAAAGCCACAATTTATTTTTTTCCTTTCGAATTTGGGAGATTTGGCTAGAGTATGACTTGTAGTTTTACCATTTACGTTAATAGATTCTTTAATGAACCTCCACAGTCATCTTCATTAAAAAGCCAAAAGTAAATGCTCATTTTCATTATTATAACAGCTTGGAATAATATGCACACTATTTATGGCCAAACCGTTTTCGCTAGCTTATTTTTTCCTCTGAATTCTATTCTTTATTTTATTTTATTTTGGTGGAACAAATTCACACGTTCTAGTTGGTAAACATAAAAGATGAATTTCAAAACCTTTGTCATGAGCTCGCCTTTGAGAAAATATTCTGATGGATTTTTGGATTTGAAGAATTAATTCACATATTTGAGTTTGAAATAGTTACTAACAAATTTTTAGGATAAGGCATATATATTTATATTTCATTATATTTTTTAATTTTTGTTCACGTTTCAATTTTGATTTTAGGTTTGTTTTTTGATCGAAACATATGTTGAATAGTCAACCCAATCTGTAGCTTGTGAGAAGTAAACGTCTTCATCATACAAATGTTTCGCCAATTTTGCTAAATTTTTAGCATCATCTATAGCTGAATGTTCTTTGCCATAGCGCTCAATGTTCAAATGCTCCAAAGTCCGAATAAATGAAAGTTTAAGCTCTTTTAAGTGCGAACATAAATGAATGATTTGTTTTCTTCATTGGAAATGATAAAATAATAAATAATATATATTGAGAGAATTGTTTTTAACTCACTTGCATGGGCTTTCGGATATTTATCCAAACTTTCAGAAAATTTGGCGGGTTGATTGAGTTGCGTTTGCAATCTATTCGAATTTTTTTTCTCAAATCTCAACTTGAAAATGTACAGAAATTTGTGTTTGATCCAAAAAGACCACCGTTCCTTGCCCATGGCGCAGCAGAACGTAAACCTTTCGATTTTATCCATCCAATCAATGAACGTTTGATACACGATTTAGAATGGTTGCTGACGATCGATAAGCGATTGTTTAATTCCAGTCAAATTCACGCAATATTCACTGACTTTACCTGACTTGCATCTCAACTAAACCTGATTCTACATTTAATACCAATTTCAATTTAGTTTCCAATAATATACCGAGTGAAGTGAATAAACAGACTCGTTTTGAAGTCAGTATTATTCAGAAAAAAATCAACAGAAGTCCATAGACTTTGACTCGTCAAAAAACGATTATAAACGTTTTGGCGAAAAGCAAAACTATTGAATGTTGGATTTTGTTAGAAACGGAAAATTTAGTTTTATTTTTTATTTATTTATTTATTACGGAGCCTACATTTATGCCAATACGTGTTCGCAGCAAGCTGAAAACATGCTGGTCTAAGACCCAATACGGCAAAAATTCCGCCCATGGTGCGTCTTTTGCAAATAGAATACAGTCAGGGATGGGATGGTATAAAAGAGAAGCTTCAATATTTGGTCCGGAAAACCATGGCAAAACCGGCCTAGCTCAGGAGAACTGGGGGATATACAGTCAATATTTTTGCAGTTAAATTACGTTAACATCATAGAAAAAATGACAATAAAAATGAAAAACTAGAAATAACTTAAAACTAATTGGAAAAGAAATTGCGCAACAATGTTCCGAGAAATCGCGGGTTTATATTTTGAATCATTTACTGTGTGGTACGTAACAGATGCTTTAGGTTGTTTTTAAACGCAACAATGGACTTAGAATTTCCGAATATCCACCGGCTGTGATATAGCATCTCAATTCGGAGGCATGATGTGGTAAAAAAACTGGACGAAAACCAACAAATGGACAGTAAATTTGAGACCCTCATAACAAAAAAAAACGTGATATATTTTTATGTTCACAGTTAAAAATATTAACTTTAGATTGATTTCACGGTGAGTCGGCTGTTTCGATATTTTTGTGGGTTCGTAAAACCTAGATATAAAATTTCTCACAAATTTACAACAAATTTCGGAGGGCAGAACTGTGATAATTTTTTTTCTAGCAAAACCGAGATACATACAGTCGATAGCAAAAGTGAGATAAGAAAGAGGAACGTGGTCTCACTTTTGATCTCGTGAAAAACGTATCACACTTTATCGTTCCATTTCCTTTATTACGCTTTTGCCAACATACTTCATAAATCACGTTTTTGTTATGAGGGTCTCATTTAATTGCGAACTATATTTCCTTCATATATTTTTGAAATGATTTATGATCGTTTTGTTTAATTATTATAGTTGAATGAGTCTCGTTGTACGGCGAGCATGTTTCTTCGTTAATCTATACTTTTCGTATGGTTGGATTGTGCGGAGTGCTCACATGAGTTCGTGAATCATATCTAGATTTGGTGTTAGTAATAGGTTAGAATGAGCCGTTTTGCATGGATATCTAACTTAGAAATCAGGTGAACATTGGGCATACCTCCATTTGAATTGCCGCAATCTCTACGATCTTGGCATGTGTGACCTTCAGTACGAACGGAAAAGATATTTTTCATTTAAAAAAAAAGCCATTACTTTAAGATCCACATTTAATATGTACAAATCAACTAAATTGTATGCAATTTTTACTTAAAATATTGAGGCGTGGTAATAAATAATCATTTTATGATTCCTTTTGCAATGATCACTAAGTCAATATTTAATACGATAATAATATATACCATGCTGCGAACGACCAAGTAGTAAAAAGTACTCTGTCAATGGAATATGAATAAAAAAAGAGTTTATAAACGAATATGAAAAATATTATTTGAAAAATCTGTTTTTTTTTTTCATTTCGATCGTTTCATAATGAACATTCGCTGCAGACAAAAAGAAAAATGCGTTGCCATTGCCGCGCAAAGATACTACCTACTAGCGAAGAGACGCGGTAGTCTTTTGACCGCCAACAAGTTTTATCAAAAGCAATTAAGCGCGTGTGTTCGCCAGAAAAAGTGTCGATTGATATAAGGCAAAATTGAAATGGCTCTCAACACCCTAACGGCATGAGATATGAAAATTATTAATTAAAAATGCACATACGTGGGCAACGCCGCACCGCGCATCAGTGTATCACAAAAGTGGCTTTGATTGAGTTTTTGCATAAAACATCTTGGTTTTTTATCAGATTTCTATATCAGACCATTTAGATTGTAATTGCATCTAGAGAAACGGAACATGATGTATTTTAATTGATTCTACTCAATTAATGCCGAACAAATGTCTGCAAAATAGAGATTGCCCAATGCATTTCTGCGCTAGCGAACTGAACTACACCATGATATGTGCTATAATTTCTGTTCAAACTAATATTAAGCGACAATAAACAAAATATTAATTTTATCATGATGATCGTTTGCGGTTTCAGGCTGTTTAGTTTTTCATTGCATTTCGACCTCTTCGGCTGTTTGTTTATAGAATCGTCGGTCTTATTGATCGATTTGCGGCTTTCCCTTCGGCCAGAAACTTAATGAGAAAAATGAAAACGAGTAGCAAAAATGCTATTAAAAACACACGCGTACGCATGTTGTGCACCAGTTGGCAGCTCAATCAACTAATGTTAATAAATTGGCGAGTGTTCTTATTTATTCGAATGGTTTCGGTCTTCGATAGCGCTCGCGCTTGCACCATATTCGTTTCATTCGCCTGCAAAATTTATCGTGGCCATTTATTCTCAACGGTTTTTTGTGTGTGCGAACATTTGACTTAATTAATTGTTATAGAACGAGGAGTCGTTAGCTCGTTTTTCGAAATCATTTTATTGGTGCAATTCTTTCCACATTTAATGACAAAATGTTCTGTTTTTCTCGCCTCTTTTCTGCTGTTCTTCTTTGTGTGTACTCCAGTTTTCATACAGTATAAAAACGACGCCTACGTCAGTGTTCAATCATTCTTTGTGACAACCCGATTTATTCCTTTATCTGCGAGACGCTTATTGTTTCAATCGCTTATTTTTCTGTTTGTTCAAATCAACCTGAATTTGTGCATAGACATCGAATGACGTCTATTTCAGTTCGACTCGATTCAATTCGAAATCTATCGCACTTCATATTGTTTTACACCAAAACACACACATAAGAAGGAAGAACGAAACAAGGAACAGTAAAACGTGTTTCAAAATATATCGCTGACAACGCATTATTTATGGCGTTCAGACAATCAGTTGTCGATTTTATAGATAAAACTCACTCATTTGAATTGAAAACTCAAACATTTCCGCAAAAAACGAGCAAGTGAAGACATTTTCAGATCGCATTGTCGATGGATTGAAACGTGTTCTAACGAACGGAATGGCAATGTCTTTTTAGCTGGCGAAACATGTCTGTGCCATCGATCATTTTGCGTTGGCACGACGATGACTTTTCCTTTTCTCTCTCTCTCTCTCTCTCTCTCTCTCTCTCGCTATTTGTACATACGGAATGCACAATCGGCGAGAATAGTTAAATTGCATGTTGATTTTTGTCGTCTGCGGCTCACGCATGTTCGCCTAGAATCACCTTAACCATCGATTAAAGCGATCAACGAATGCAGAAATAAACATTTGAACAAATGAACAAGATGACATCAACGATGCCAAAATTGACCACATCCACGTACAATACTTAACATGAATCACGCGCCACACAAATAAAAATGCGCAACTGACAACGAAAAAGAAACCGAAGAAGAAAAAAACCGGCAAGAAAATTGTTTTGTCGTATTAATATAACAAAGGCGAAAAAGTATGCATTGTGGAAAAATCAACAACTAATAAATCATAATTGTAGTTTGGATAAATAAAGCGCACACTCAACAATCAAAGCAACGTCGTCATTCAAAATATTCAATTGAAATCCATTGAACAATTTTGATCTACGTATGATTATGATTATAATGATAAAATGTGTGTGTGCCGCGCCTCGATATCTTGTCGATTTTTGATGAAAACGAGATGGAAAAGAAGGAAAAACGCGAAGAAACTACAAACACGAATGGTATCGTAATGGTAAATTAACATAATCAAATGTGTTGGCTTTGTTCTCGTATATCAATTGGGTGGCATTTGTTTTGTCAGTACTTGGATTTTATGATGTGCAACAAATTCGAGCATAATTCCATTGTTGTGATCAACAAAACTAAAAAAAACGTCGGAACATCGAAAAATGTATGTATACAAATTATTTGTAATAAATAAACTTTGTTTAATATTGAATGGGAAAACGCCAGCGAGAACCACACCAAAAAGAATATAGCGGAATTGTGTGCAATTGTCAAGAACGGCTCACTTACTCGCCATGATAACGATCGTAGATGAAAGAAGAGAGAGAGAGCTAGAGAGAGAGAGAGAGAGAGAGAGAGAGAGAGAGAGAGACGAATAAAGCCAAGATTTTATACACGCTGAAGACAAAACGACAATGAACGAATAAATTTATGCACTTACATTGTTGAATTGATGATAAAGCTACAATCGTATGTCAACCACAAAGACACGCCAAACCTTTGCCGGCATTGAACTCATACACACTCACACACTCATTCAAAAGAATAATGGAAATAATCGACATCGTTTAGCATAATGAACAAAACAAACGGGAAGACAAACGCCAACCGTCCAAAATCAAAACACACTCACACGCACGGCTTCGGCCAGATCCAACAAATTAAAAGAGCCATTGTACGGAAAATGAATACAATTTTGTGATGACAGTGCTTCAAGCGTATAAATTTAATAACCTCTAACCCTTCATTTCCCTGTGACGCTTGTGTTTTTGGTCGATAGGCTGTTGCCTTTGATTGCGATCATACACACACACTGAATTCTGCTGATTTCTCGAAATCGATTGTGCCGTAACATTTTATGGGTTTGCAGTTAAAATTACAGCATAGGATGAAATCGCATAGTCTTGTATCGAGCTAGCGTGTAAATAAAGGATTTTCCAGAAATAAAACGGTCTCATATCCCGAATAAAATCCATAAATAAAATAATGATTGGGTAGATGAAAGAAGAAGAATGTAGTCTTTTAGCGAGGTGTGGCTGGCAAAAGCGACAATATGGCAAATTGCCGACGAGGCTTTTGATCAGTCTGCATCTTTATGAATTAATTTTATCATTTATACCTTTCGTTGAATTGAAATCCGTTTTTGTTTTTGTGGCTATAACTTACTTCAATATATGTGTGTGTGAACAATCAGCGCGCAGTCAATCACGAGTGAAGTAAATTCATTTTGATTGCACCCCTGAATTAAAGAACTCTCTTAACCTTCCATTTCAAATCTCCCTCCCAAAAGTACTCAATTAAATGTTTTTTTTTTTTTTTTGCTGAAAAAAAGCGTGTTGTAGCAAAGTTCACACCGAAAACAAAATTGATTGTGTTGAATGTGAATATTGCATGGTCTTTGCTTATAAGGACTTTGTGTTGAACTCAACACTTCCATAAATTTGCTTCATTCGTAACGTGTGATTCGTTTCATTCTTCTCGAGTGTTCTTTTTTGCGTCCATTTTCCTTACTCGTGCTCCCACTCCATTTATTTGAATTGTGTGCTAGCGAAGATTGATAAAAAAAAAAACAGACAGAAACGGAACTTGATAGCCGATCGAATAGGTTAATGAAAAAAGTCGGAAGCAAAGAAAACGTCAATAAGTGGAGCCAAAGAGGAAATTGCGTGCGCTTTGAAATTGGAATATTTGTTTGCTCGCTATTTCTTCATACTATGCTTATCACATACTTGCACACACTTGGATAAACTTTGGCTCATTGGAATTAGCCAATGATTTACGATGGTGGAACCTGGATTCCGGTTAACGTTTCCATCAGCTTTATGTTGCACTTTATTTCGAAACAAAGAGAATCCACAAAGAATTTTCATTAATTCGATGGATTCAGAAACTAAATGCACGTACGCAACGGGGAAAAATGTAATAAAAGTGTGTTCTGTGTTTGATGAGAGGGATAGAGAGTTTCGATGGAATCGATACGTGCTTTTTGTGCTAATTTGCTTACATATTTGGTAGATCACGTTCACTGTGCTGCTAATGAACGAAACGCACCAATCAACTGAACAAACGGAATCGAAATCATCGGCTTCAAATTATCGTTAATGAAACTGCTTTGTTTTTATCCACATGATTTTATCATCAAAGGCATTTGCTACGAGAATCAATCATTTTACTAACCCGCTTTCGTTTTTATGCATATCAACGTTTTGCACGATGAATTACGGTGATCTTTTCTCAATTTTGCTTTGGCCCGATGTTTTGGGTTCGGTATTTATTAATAAATTTTTGTCGAGCTTTCTCAAGCATTCGCCGTATAATTTTTTTTGAATGAAAAAATTGATAATTTTCTTTATCCGGCCATCAAAAGATTCTAACATCGAATTAGTCCTGAAAGATAATAGCTATAACGCAAAATTGTATCCCAAATAAAATGTTCATTATAAAAAACGACCGTTTGGAATGAGTATTTTTCGAGCTTCTATTAAAAATGGTGTTTTTATAAACCCCCCAATATTCGATTTCATTGCTGTTGGAAATTCGATTATGATATCCGTTTTGCGCGTAGTTCGCGGATGACGTTATGCGACGATGGCAGGTAGAAAATGCCGCATCAACGTCATACGTCAATCAGTCGGAAACGCGGAGGAAACAACAAAAAATTCCAAAACTTTGAAAAATGTTTAAAAATTTGAATATTCCGCAAAGCCAATCGTCCGCGTCTGTATACGAGCATACCAAAATCTAACAGGGGCAGAAATAGCATGTATATTCAATGTGTGCACGCACTTATTCTCATAAAATGTGTGCGCTCGGGAGCAGAGAGAGAGAGAGAGAGAGAGAGATAGACGGAAGTCAGGTTGCTTGGCAGTTTTACAGTTACATGGCATGCAACTGGAATTTCCATTCACAAATCAATGTCAATTTCGACACAAAACAGATATTTAATGGAGTTAATCGTGTTCAAGACCAAACATGTGATATTGCCTCGCATACATTTAATGAAATTGCACAAACAGTGAGCAAGATAACACTTCTGTTTTGGAAACAGTCGTTCACATGGCAGCCGCTGTGTATGTTAAAAATAGTTGCTAGCCATGCTGCAGCTTTGTTGCAAATGAAGAAATAGTCACGAGCGTGAAAAGTGGTGGCCGTAGTGCATTTCCGATCGAAAATGGTGCAATTCTTGGTGCGTGTGCTTCAATGTGAATTCATTCATTTCGATTAGGATAATCTGTGAAAATGGCACGAGAGAAATAATGACATTGATCACATTTCATCCAGAAACATGGCACTTGGTGTGTAACCACCAGGCGCTTCTGCCATTCTCCAAATGCAAAAAGTCGATCGCAGATACACATCACTTGCACCAAATGCACGACGATGATTCGAAAAAAAAACGAACTAAAACAAAACAGGCGCAGAGAACGGCGACAGTTGCACAAGCGTGATATAAAGTGCTCGGTTGCTGGGTGCGAATGTTGTTCGATATGTCTGACGCTTAATTGAAAATAGTAAAATTGAGTTACGCATATGAATGGAGGAAGATTGGTGATGCCATGCAATGGCACAAATGCCAAAAAGTCATTGCCGTTATTACAAACGGTCGCCGCTGCACTTGAGCCTGTTCAGCTCATCTCATTTTTCGACAACATCGAACGTGTGTAATGTAATGCAATTTTAATCCACGCTACATCCAATGAAGAGAATATTTAATTATATTATATTTTATAGCGCTATAATAAGTAATAAAATCGAAACGAAAAGTCAGGCAAGAAAAATGGAGAGTGAGCGATAGAGGCAGAGAGAGATAGAGAGAGAACGAAACCCATGAACCATAATCCTTTTACGGTGAATCGCATCATTACACAGACACAGCTCGGCGATATTAATGATAATAAAAACACATCGTGCCAAAAACAGAAGTGAAATGCACGGAAAACATTATTTCGTTTGTAGTACATAAATATACACGGAGAGAGATAATCACACACACGAGCATCGAGGATTCGGTGCACTTGCCACATTTGCATGAGAAAAAAACGAACACACAATATCAGCCCATTCGATTGGTACAGCATCGAATTTAAATTATAAATGCATTGCGTATGTTATCTCGATCGACTTATGAACGACGAGCTGATTGCAAATATTTTAAGCCGTGGTATTTTTTCCGAAACTAGGCGCACACATCGGCGTCATTTGTGTGTCGTGATTCAGACCGTCGTAATTTTATGAATTTATAATAATCTAATTTGTTTGTTGAGCGATTTCCCTGTTCAATTTCTCTCGTTTGTCGGTAACGGATCAACGCGTGTTTTTTTCGCCCATTGCATCCGCCACATCGTCACTCTGTTCCATTCTCATCCAACTCCAATCTGACGCTAATGGGCTTTAATATAAACGCTATAACTTAAGTGCGTTTGTGCATGCTACATGTGCGCAATTGTGTTTAAGTGCCTTGATTACATTAAAATATCTATTATGGATTAATTCGCAAAAAGCCAATGCTTTTTGTTCCAATTCATGATGGGCACAGGAATTCACATGCAACTAACGGATTCAATAGAATGCTTCTCTTATCTCACCTCAGTGCAGCTCGATGGTTCCATTAGATTACTCCATTTTTATCATAGCAAAATCTTCTTTTTTTTCAAAAAAAAATTATAAGCAGAAAATAAATTATTGCTTGATCCTATGCTTGGCTTTGATCTTATAAATTGCTTCATTGCGAAATCAGTGTAAAAATTGCAATAATCCCATACATTAATCGTAAATTGCTATAAAATATTCAATTTCCTCTGTAAGTTATTAGTTAGCGTAAGCCAAAATAATGTGTAACATTTGTAATCTGTCATTTTTCAGTAAAAATTCTAATGGTTGTGCAGGATGAATGTTGACCAAACATAATATTTGTGTTCACCTGGCGATTAGTAAAGTTTGAGGTGGGAAAGAGAGATTTACCAGACCATTAAATGTATTATATCGATGAAATATTAAACAGCAATGTGTTGTAGAATAATCGATTATTTCACGTTGTGTGAAACAATAAACTTGTATTTTAATTTTCTTTTGTGCGCCAACTCCTTTGTTGATATGTAGAGATTGAATTTTCGCTGCTTTACACCGCTGCTAAAGCGCAGACAAACCATATTAAATTCACTATTTATATGTGATAAACGGTAAATTATGCGGTGGCTAAATCCACAACCTGCTTCAAAAATTCAATAACTGCAACGGACTTCAATGAAACATTCATTGCTCTTTCTCATTGTTCACCACATCAATTTGGTTTTTACACGCATATTTTGTAATTTATTCCTGGTTATTTTCAGCTGTTGCAAGAATTTATGCAAAATATTCGTAATTTTTAACAAAACGTTCCTTTTCATTAACTCATGACATTTCGTTTGAATGATGCACGCTTGCTGTGTGCAGAGAGAGAGAGAGAGAGAGAGAGAGAGAGAGAGAGAGAAAGAACAATCGATTGACGTTAAATAACAATGGATGCAAATCGACCGATGCAACACAAGTTGCCGCTTTACAATTGTCAATAAGTATCATAACTCGTGTTCAGAGCACTGTGTCGTAATTCCTCCCATCACATTCAAAATAAATCGCAAATAAATATAAATGAGTGAATAAAAAATCTGTCAGGCGTTAAGTCAGGCAAATGCAGATATAATGGGAATTCGATGCAAAAAAACGTCGCAGTCACATCGTATTTGCTATGTCGAACGAGAATACACTTGCTGCTTCGCAAATTCAAATGCAAATATTGCATTTATTTTAATTTCCCGTTGTAGTTGTAATTAAAAGTACATCGTGGGCACATTTCTCGATTCACTGCTTATATTTTATTCAATCGATTTAATTAAAATTATCCTTTTTTGTTAAGTGTCTGCTGTTGCTGCAAATTTCATGATTGACTAACAATACCATGATCTACAGCATGATATTGAAGAATGCAATCGGCAAACGATATTATGCGAAAAAAAATAAAATCATTGAGTGAGTGAATAAATAATTTTAAATGAAAAAGCAAATGTCAAGTTGCGGATGAACCTGAATAAAATCATTTTGTTGATTTTTGGCAATTGCTCGTGAATGTGAATTGATTCTCTCGTGTACACAAAAGCGGACAGTTGACCATATTTTGTCTGCATTAATGCAAAAATTATTGATTGATTTATTGATAAAACATCATCGGTGAACGTACGCACACCAATTACAATCATTTTCAGTGTTGCACAATGCGTGGGACCGGCTCTAGAACGGCAAAGTGGTGGCCATACTCAATCCCGCCCGACCGTACAGTGCATCGAATAATTTCGACTGAATTGTGATTGTATAAATTCAAATATTATCATAAAACTGAATCAACAAATCTACATGATGTTCAATTAAAATTTAAATTATGTTTATTTTCGTGGAGTGCGAGCGGGCACGAGCGTTTTCAGATTGACGAAAAGTACTCATCACTGATGCATTGCATTTAATAAACCGTTCATGAAATTGGATATAATCAGTTGTAAATATTTGGTGTGTCTGTTATCAAATACCGATTTGTTTTGATTCTTAAGATTATCGCGATTTTCCAATAACGAATAAATAAACGATTCCCCATCAAAAAGCTAAACTTTAGCAACTATATTTTTGTTGTCGAGCGAAGAAGACGAAGTGCTTCTTGAGTACAAATATCTCCAGGCACTTAACTGTGTACAGCAGCGGCACTAAATTATCGCAGCTGTGCTCATAAATTCATCGCGCTGTTCTTACTTTTCAGCACTTTGTTGGCCGCTCTCTCTCTCTCTCTCTCTCTCTCATGTGCGGGCGCAATGACTTGCAACCTTATCGAAAGTAACAAAAACATGACAGAAAATGTGATTTTTTTTCCATTTTCATTTGCTCCATTTCATTTGGAAAATGTCTTGTAGAAATCTGCACAACTATAAAAAATTTTAGCAATAAATTCTTCGTTTGCAATGTCAGCAAATTATATGTCAACAGCAAAATTCGACGGTTTTTTTCCCGTTGCGCACTAAAAACTTTCATCGGAATGCTTGGACTATCTTTCCACCGGCGAACCAAAACTCAAAATAGAAATTCAACTAATTCGCGAAAAACAAACAAATGATTGTTCGATACAAAATATAAAAATGTCACACGAAGAGACTGAGCGCCGAATATATCGCGAAAACGTTTTAATATACGACTGAAATTGGAAAATTTCTTGCGAAAGTAGGTGTATTCGTGTATATGCAGGAAACTTATTTTGGTTAGCAACATATAAAGTGAAAATTCGCGAGTGAATTTATGAGCAACGCCAACGATTAGGCAATGCGATGCACGTGGAAAAAGTTTTGTACAAGTTTTAATTTGTTGAACCGCTCTTAATAAAAATGCATGGGCCTGACAACAGCAGCAGCAACGACAGCGCTAGTAACTTGGAGAGTTTTTCTTGAAAATCGCGTACATTGGCTTTGATAATCGTTGATATCAAAAATAACATTGTTCGGTTTGCTTTGTTGCCGACACAAACAGAAAAATTTGGATTTGCATGTCGCGTTGCTCACTAGTTTCTAAACTTTCCATTTGAAGGTTGAATATTCAAGTTCCTTTATTCTCGACACGAGTGCGGGTAAATGTGTCAGAGATGGTTTTTTGTTGATGTCGACGCAGGCAAAAACATGTTTCCTAGAAATGTCTATCTCTTGGTCCACGAATATGTCGCATGCTTTGGATACAAATTATTTGAGCATGGAATCCCAAGTATTCCATTGCATGCAAACGGAAAGGACGGAGAAGAAGACAGAAAAAGAGGCATTTATAAGCTGCAAAAACTTTACACTTTTATTTCCGTACGTATCGTGCAGATCTACGTTTTCGATAATTAAAACAATTTCAGTAAATGCAGAACCAAAATTGTATTGAGGTATCAAATGCGTGCGAAATGTACACCGACCGAAAAACTCTTAATAGCACGCCAAACATATCCTTATGTGAACTGATGCATCGAGCCATTCCAAGAATATCATCGATAAGTTGTTTGGTTGCTGCTGCTGCTTTTCTGTTGGTTGTTTCGTGCTGTTTGGTATCCCAGGGCAAATAGCAAATTCTCGAGAAAGGTGGAATTGCACTTGAACGCGCGCGCTCGCTTGCACAGCCCGAACGATACGCAATATGCGAATATGATGGGAAAAAAGGCAACGAGAGGCTGAAACATGCAGACGGTAATTTGTTGTAATGAGGTGGTTTTACTAATTAGTAGCAAAATGGCAAAGAAACGTACACCGAGCCGCGCTTGAATCAAAGACCAGCATCTCGGGCGTTGAAATACTGATTCATTGGAAACATGCTCGTGCTTGCTTCGACCGTTCTCTCTCTTTCGGTTCGTATTTTGTGAAGTAATTTACTCATTTGGGTGCTGTTTTTTGGTTTCTATTTGCATTTGTAGTTAATAGTAATTTCGACAAAAACTACAAAATCCAAATAAGATTATAAAGTGAAGTGAGATTTTTTCTGCGGCGCGCCGGAATGCATGTGTCGCTTTTGAGAGAGTACTGATAATCGACTGTGACAAAATTAGTAGAGAAAGCATTTTCTCTTCGGGCGCATTCACTATATTCATTTTATACTATTTACAGCGTGAATCCTTCAATTAGTCAAAACATCGGCATTGTCAAAAGACAATGAAGTGAGACAAATTCCATGTGTGATGCACATCGTGGACTCAGCTGATGTTCACTCTGAATGAACCCATCTTAAATCTATCATCAAGTCATTTTTTGCTTCAATGCTATTACTCGCCATCGAAATATTGAATCGGGAGCAAGTGCGATGCATTCGAGAATATTAAGTAATAATAAAGATATTAAAATTATGATGTTTCTTTTTCTGCTTCAGTGGCTGGCCATCAATAAAAAGGAAGTGGAAAAATCCAAACCGAAATATGGTTGAAAGATAACAAAAGACGAATCTCATCATAATTATAAATACATTAGCTAAAGTTCAGGTAGAATTTATTGGTTGAAGAAGAAAACTTGACACTAAGAATCATTGTACATTAACCGTTCATGTGTTGTGCGAGCGCGCTGTTGCATTCACGATATACACTGCATTGTGCTCGGTATAAAAACGTCATTAGCCGTCATTAACGATAGTTCAGAATATTTAATATAAAAAGTAAAAATTGAAAAATCGCTTCGGATGTGGTAGAAAAAAAATCAAAAGTTCTTTTATCTAATTCTACTTTGTTGTGCGAGACAGAGAAAAAAAAATGGTACATTGTTCAGGAAATAGTGGTTATTATATGTTATTTCATAAAGAACTTTTCAATGATTGGGAAATAAAAACAATTCTCTACAGTTTCTAATATCACTTGAAGTCAACTTGAAAAATGAATGGGAAGAAACACAGAAAAAGGGTGAAACGGAACGAAATTGAGTAGCGATGGTCTACAGCAGCGCTCATGCTCACTGTTTTTACTTATCGGGTCGAGACGTTCTAACGACTCTCATTCACTCACGTAACGCAAGAAAGCAACCAATTCAAGTCACATTTGGTGTTTCGGTATCAAAATACACACGGAAGACTTGAGAATGCATCATTTGATAATTCTGGCAACAAACTACCGGTTTTCGTTACAGTCTTTCGATATCAAATAGAAATTAATAACACATTATGTGGCTCGCTCACTCGCACGACTCACTGTTTCTCACACATGGCGACCAACACTTAACAAGCTTCAGTTTTTTGGCGATGCATCTCGAAGAATGTATTGGATTGGGCTAAAGAGATATATAGAGAAGACATTACGACTCCATTAGAGCATAATGCATGCTAGCGATAATGATGAGAAATTCAAGATTATTTTAACATTAGACCAAAACATCGAACTTCACATCGGGCGCATTGCACCTTGTTATTGTGATAATACTGTTTCTTTTTTTTTGTATTTTGATATTTAAAAAAAAATGGTTGATCGTCGAAAAAACGGAGAAAAAGTGTTGTATTGCTGGAGGTGGAGCAGTCATGATGAGTGTTTCATTTGCTCCGACTTTACCGAAAGGAAACGAATAAATAATCTTTCTTTTTGTAGTCTTCAGACTCCCTGACTTCAAGGCACACATTGATGCTTCCAAATAGATTCCAATCGCTCAACTCGATGACGCTACTGCCGCTGCCGTTCCATTACGTGCCTGACCAGCTTGATGATGAAACGACGAGCGAAAACATGACATAGAAATCGAAAATGATTTGAAAATATGATAAAATCCCATTAAGAATGATGGGTGCCCTTTCTTCGAAATTCATGCTTTCGGTTTACTTTCTCGTATTTGTTGTTCCGCACGGAATGATGCAGAGTGAGTGGACCGTTCCATTTGAGGCTAAAAACGTATCTCCAGTGAATTAGTTTCGTTCGGAGTGTGCTAGCATAATATTTCAAGATCGAAAGTTTATCTTTAAAGAATATAAATGATACGTAAATCAGAACAGTACAATATCGTTTCCCATGTTGGGCGGCCAGGTCTTTGTATACATTGACGGGATTCCGAGAGAATCGAAGTTCAGTGAGAAATCAAAATGCGAAATACAAGTACACAAAATGTTCGGTCCGTTTTCGATTCGCTTCGATCTCATCACGAGCGTTATAAAAATTATTAATAAAAATTGATGGCATTCTCAACAAAATAAACGAGACGTGTCTGTTCCCAATTTTTGCTGGCGATGAATCATTTATTTTCATTTGAATTTGTATTTGGGAAGGACAGAAGATGGTGCTGTATTTCGAGGCGAAAATAGTACGAAACAATTAATTGATTCCTTTTGAGTGTTGCCAATTATTTTATGCGCAATCTAAAGCTTTTGTCGAAATTTGGGGGGATTTCAAATTTTCATTTGATGAATTCGAACATGAATTTTGATTAGAGGATAAAAGAAATAACTTGCGAATCCTTTGGTCAAACGTATCGAAAATGGATGCCAGATGAAAATGTGATTAAAAATAAATTGGGAATAGATACATTCAATGTGGATGCTGATTTAAAGAATGTCCTGTGTGACTCACAGCAAAGTCAATCCCATCAAAGTAGAACATTTTCAGCAAAAAAACGCAAAGAAATGAAATATCTAAAAACTCTCGCGTAAAAAATGCAAAATCACAACATCGGAAAACATGATGACAACCAATCAAAGCTTCAACAATAATGCAGACTTGATGTGACATACAAAAGTTTTTCGCATCAATTTGCATATTTTGGTGAAAGAAAATTCAAATGAATAATAATTCAACGGAATGATCCATAAAACTTTGTAGGGCTAGTCTCAGTATGCTAAAGCACTCAATAGTTCTTTATTCAATAAAATGCTCAAACTTTTTCACACCAAAAGAATTTTGTTCGAAAATAAGTGAGTTGTATGTGCTCAACCTAAATTCAAGTTTTCCCTTCGCGCGTACACACACAAACGAAAATTCAATCAATTCAAATTCTGTCAATTTTCCACCATTCAACGCCCACAAAAAGAGTGTTTTCTATCATTATTCGTTGCTCTGTGGTTCGCGCGGCGCAAAAGACGTTTGATAGTTCTGTTTGGTCTCTATTGATTGATCTTAAGCGCACGCAATTAAAAAATGAAAAATCTGAATGATACAATACGCGGTGCAATGTGTCGTTTGGCACACGTTTGCTTTTGGGTGTAAACTTCCTTATATAAATTAAAGAATAATCCATTGCTAGTTAATTTTCTATATTCAAGTTGCGTTTCATTGTTTGGTAGAATGAACAACCACTCCAAATTTTACGATAGCTGAATTATTTAGTTTTTGAGCAACATTTCTTCAGTTTACGAGTGAACAATAATAATCGTTTCTGATCCAGAACGGAAGTAATTCCATTACTCATTGATTTACAGGGTACACGCAATACATTGACACCATCCATTTGCATATTTCGGTCGTGTATGAATTTGCCCGCCAATACGCAACAATGTGTGAAAGCATCGTCATCTGTTTAGGTTTTATTGGCTGCACATAACAAATGGAAGTACATGATTTTTGGTTATTATCTGATATATAGTTATTTGCATGATAAAGGAGGCAAAATGGCCTACGAAAAAACAGACCGTCGATGGCCCATGATGATATGGATTCATAAAAAATACTGAAAACACATTTATTTGGCACGCTCCAATCTTCTTTGTCAAAAGCAATGCCAGCAGAACAAATAATTATGATAGTAGCCATCCGAGCTATTGAATTCTCTTTCTGCATGGCGATTTTCGTAATTTGTTGAGCGAGCACATTTTCGATGAATATGATTCGTTCGACAGTGCTGAAATTATGCAAATAAAAGTCAAAAATGTCAAAAGCCTTATGCATTTAATCAAATATGCAGAAGTGTATTCGATTTGCATTGGAAAAAAAGGAAATGTCGACGACAAGCGGCGCAAAAAATCAAATAAAAACGGAAGGAAAAAAATGGAATATCAAGTCAAATAAAAACACGCAGCAGCATACACCAAACACCCATTTACAGACATAGCGGTTGTTGTGTGTTTTCAATTGATGTGCCGTTGAAAGGAATGCAATTATATTTTATAATTGAATTGAAGCCCGAATGATTGACATTTAATTTCAGAGATAATTTCATGCGTGAAATTCATATATTCTGAGGAGAAATCGAACATACTAACTCGCTCACTCGCTCGCTCGCACTCTCTGTCTCTCTCGACTACATTTATCGTGGCGACACAAACAAACACACACGATTTCGATTGAGTGATGTGTGATATGCAATGTCGAGGACATTATGAGCCACCAACTGAATATATAATCACTTCAATATATTAGACGAGGATGGAAAAAAATGTGCTGTGAAAAGTCTGGAATGCAATGATCATTCGTTCTTCAATATTTCCCTTTGTGATGAGCGTGCGCGCGATGACAGAGAGAAGAAGATGCTGTCGATAACGAGCCAACGAAAACTTTCATATTGCTGTGTGCTGGCGTTTGGTGGCGATGACGTTAACATGCTTTCGATTGAGAGGGAAAATTCATTTCAGAACCGTGAGCAGCCCTCGAGTGAGAGAATATGCGGTGTTCAATGAAATTTACCAGATCATGTCTTTGGAGTAGTGTGCTGTAAACACTAGGGCATTTTTTGTCATCCAAACCGCACAAAAAAACGAATGTAATCCATATACCACACTTGAGAAATTGAAAGCACGCAACACATCGTCACCGAAATGAATTGAAGTCAAACCGCATTCATTTGACGACAACAACAACTACTGTGAAGCACTCGATGGCATGACAAGCGGTGACGAATCTCTCCTGTGTATTTTTTTTTTTTTTTTTTTTTTTTTTGCTTTCTCTGGAAGGTGAGTCAAGATTAAAATATGAATATCGACACAGCGGCACAAAAAACCCACCGGGTCTTCGTCGGCGGCGGTCGTGAAAAATGCCTATTGAAAAAATTATAAATTTTGTGTATGCTTGAATGAGTGCGGCAGTCACGTTTGAAGGCGCATAGAATAATTGTGGTAATAAATTCCTTTATGAATACCATGAAAATGGAAGCGCAGAACGTATCAACGGGCCAAAAGAATTTTTCATAAAAAAACCAAGAAAACTGTAATCATCCCCTTCACTTAACTCATACGTGTACTTCGTTTAGTGTTCGGCACATAAAAAAACGAATAAAAATGTTTTTAAGACATTGAAAACTGATAAGAATCATATGAAACCACTGTTGACATAGCGCTCAACGTATACGAATGGCGTTCGTTGTCGCTCATTCGCCATTCCAGCGCATTTATCTGTACATTGACTTGTGATGTTGCACTCACTTCAACATCTATAGCATAAACATAGTAATTTCCAGCGTAAAATAGACGAAACCGATGATTGGCCAACGCACAACAATGATACCGATGACAGTGGAAAAGCGAAACATTTTCAGAGTGTAAAATTGCAATATTTTCTGAGCTCTTTCTCTCTCTCTCTCTCTCTCTCTCTCTCTTTCTTTCTCTATCAGTTTTTCGATTATTTCGATGCAATTCGCCCAAATGTGTGTGTGTGTGTAAAATAAACGTGCTCAACGAGGGCAACTTTATTACATTTTTTGTTTTTATAGCCAATTTGGAGTTTATACACACATTGAATGGAATACAGTAACAAACGAATGGTAATGATCAAGGGAACAAAAAGAGGGTTATTCGAGAAGAGCGAGTGCTATTGTTGTGTTACTTGTACGCAACAATATCTTGAGTCTGTTTCACAAGTTTGGTGGATGATGTGCGTGAAATAAACGAAAAATACACTTGCCATTCAACAATCGTCGTCGTCGTCATTGTCGATATTTCTCGGTTCCGTTCCGTTTCGATGGTTAGCTATTGAGTTTCTGCGGTAGAAAACATTTCATTCCCCGAGGCATACACTCACGCGCTAACTCTATGAGCTACACACAGTTCATAGCCACACAAGACAAATGCTCACGGCCAAAAATGAGAAACAGAGATGAAAAAAAAATGTAATTTTCTTACAAATTGCACATAAATTTATTATAATGCTAATGCCAAACAAATGCTCATATTTTCCACACGCATTTTTACGAAAGCCGAAGTATTCGGAATGCATCTGTTCGTGCGCAGCCCGTATTTTCCTCCAAAAAGAACTGATTTGCTGCTCTTTTATGTGCGTTTTCTTGTCTCGTTCATTCTGGTAATTTGTTTATTTTTTTGCTCAAAAGATGTTGCACTCGCAGAAGTAGCGGTGATAAGAGTAAGTAGCCTTAAGAGTACGTTTCATCATAAAAACAACCAGCCAAAGACGCATTTGCTCGCACTTTGTGGATATGTCTTGATATAAAGTACTCGCGAAAATGCCTTAAGAGAACAAGAGTATATTCGATCCCTAAATGCGATTTTGCTGTATCCATCCTGTGCCCATTCCATTTCGGCGCTCTAGCGCTTGCTTTATTTTCTTCGCCACAATTTTTCCGACACTTTAATTATCATTAAAATTTATTTGTTTATGTTTATATATTTAGCCAAGAAATTTCACGAAATGCGATGCAAATCCGAATTTTAAAAACACATTAGGACTTGAAGCAGTGGGTGGAAAAATCCTAACATCGTCCATATAATAACCGCTTTAAACTTAATTCATCCTTTAAAACAGCATGGATAATGAGGAACGCGTGTTGACTCTTAAGAAAACGGAAGCCACGAATTAAAAATATTTTGTTTTTGATAAATACTAACAAAAAAGTCAGCGACGTAGGCAGCGACCATCTCCAATGAAGAATGAATCACATTTGAATGCATGAAAGCTGATGAGATTGGGGGAAGATTTCCCTGCTGTAAACGATTCTGCTCACATTTTCTCGCATAGAATTTCATATTCAAATTCGATGCACCGTATGGTCTGAAATGGCGCACAATTTCATGAAACCAATTAAATGGTACGTTGCGCTTCTTCTTCATTATTCCGAAATAGTTTCAATTTCGGGGATTGTATATCATATCAGTTAGAAAAATGTTGTCGTTCGTGTTCCCTCGCCAATTCCAAATGTTTCGTTACGTCCCTTTTTCAAGTCATTTGAATTTCGACATATTTATTAGGTACACGCAGCAGAATGCACATAAGTTGTTACAAACGAGGAATTTGTATACTAGTGATGTGGTATCGTTCAACTGCAGGCGCACACCGAATATTTAAAAGGTCATTAATAAATTATATGTGCTGCTTGGCAGCAAATAAGGAAGCAAGATCCATGCATATTTATTCAAATTGTACCGCTACGGTATTCTTTTTTTTTGTGTGTCAACTTTGGTTCATAGCAATTCTTTAAGGTTTATGATCGGAATATAAATCTCTGTTGGTTTTTTTGTTTCGTTCTGTTCTATTCGATGAGATCGCATGAGTTTGCTGCATTTTTTTCAGCAATTCTTGCGATGCTTGTCAAAAGCTAAGCTAGGTGCAAATGAATATTTATGGCCAAGTGGCGGTAATCCGATTAAAATACCACTTAATGCGATCATTTTGCACGGAATATACGAATGGCGTTATATCAATGCATCCGATTTTGTTGTCTATGCGATGCGCTTTATCTTCACGCTTCCACTCACCCAAAGCGTATGCCTATAATGCAAAAAAACGTTGCCCAAAAGCAAGAAGAAAAAATACAAAATGTATACGAGGGAAGGAAATGGTGTGCGCGTGAATGCTCACACTATTCTATCGAATGAGAGAAATCCTAGCGATTACCATATTTTGCGAAAATGCCTGGCGCACAGTCCAATTTACCATTTCTCTCTCTCTCTCAATTCGCACCATCATTAAAGAACGCATTATCAAATCGTTTATTCTCATCGTACACCCAAAATCGATATGTCTACATGACATTAAGACTTTCATATGGAATTCGGATGATATCCCGTGTGTGTAATGTGTCGATTCTAAAAATTCAACGACAGATCAAATGAAGAAAATTCAACTTTAGATTGAAATCCACGAAACGCCAAGTCCAAGTGTCATTTTTATGATGCTCGATTCTTTTTTATGTATACGTTTCTCTTTGAATCTATTACCCTCCTCGCACGCATACTGTTGATTTTTGGTGTTGAAATAAAAAAGCGATTGGTGACGGAAAAGTGTCTGCGTTCGGAATTGACTGGGAAGAGACATCATTCGATAGTCGATTTATTTTTATATGCGTTTTGCTGTATTTTTATTAGTTCTGCATGTTTTGAAACTGGTAAATGGTGATGTGTGTCTTGGAGCAAATCAAAATTCACTTTGCTCAACACTCCACCCATTGCAAGACAAACATACAGACATGCAGTTTTAGTGTTGAAACCTGAAGAGCAGCCATTTCTGTGCCAATTCGCAGCGTAAATATTTTATTACTTTGGAAATTCGAAGGGATGTTAATGGTGTCGATGTATTGTGTTCTCGCCAAACAACAGCCAACCAAGAAAGTTGTCAAAATGAGACCATTTTCGTAGATTCGCTGCTCTTTTCTTCGGCAATACAACGGATCTGGTTTCAAATACGGGAAAAACGCAATCAACGCTCAACAATATCTTCATACCTAACATAATAAATTGATATAGATATGTGCAGCCTGTTCGAAACTTTCATTGGATTTATTTGGATAGGGGAGCAGTGGCAGCTACTTCTGTATGAGCCGGTTTCAATGCAACGTCATATTTTTCCCGAGGTTTTTTCCCTATTCGATTTCATTCGCCGGGCCCAATACTAATAGAATCAAATGGACAACGTGCAATCGGAGGCGAAAAAAACCGAGGGTGTTAAGATTACGTCACGTACAATTTATTATGTGCAAAGCTAATATATACTATCATTAGCCAGTGTATGCCATTTTTTCTCCAAAACCATTGCTTCGCTCGGCGAGACACTATTGATATTTTTTCCATCGTGTGTGTGTTCCGCATGCGGTGGATGGCCGTATTTCATGTAACACATTTTTTGAAATGCATTCATGGAGTTCTTTTTTCATACATTTTTTACACTCACAGTGGTTGAACCATGCTTTCTAGCACGTATGTATATTCATTCCATCTATTATAAGCATTTTTATCACATGCACCTCCGCTCGATCATAGTTTTATGTGCTGTTTGATGTTCACAGCAGTTGATAAAAATACTCACCATCACCACCACCTCCACCACCACCAACAGCTATACAGCGAGAAGAACATTGATAATGGGCTTTGATATTTCACAAAATGACTACGAATATGAATCATAATTCAACCATTTAGCAATGACATTTGAATGGATTCACACAATTTTCATAAATTTTTGTGAAATATCTATACATTTTAATTTGGTTCCTTTCGGGAGAATGAGCAATTGCTCTATTTTATTAATTTTATTTCTACTTTTTGCCGTTCCTATTGTCATTACTTCTATAAAATGTTTGAATCAAAAATGGCTCTACTCTGTTTTGAATGGAATAGAATACATATTTTTTAGGAAATTAAAATTGAAATTGATTAAAATCACAAGAAAATTTGGCTGTATTTTGAATAAAAAATATTCTGAAAAGACATTCATACAAAAATCGAGGGCGAAATAACGGTTTTCCGACGAATTTTTTAACCTTCCATACGATCCAATAATGTAGATAAGATTTATACTTCAAACCATCGAGACATCTTTGAAAAAGATGAAAATAGAAAATTATTGTTTCAAAGAGTTTTTGATCAATTATAGTTTCCTTACATTAAATAATCTCTGGCGAAAATTCCAACCAATCGTTTGTTCCGTAAGAAAAATGACAATAAAAATTCCTGCAATTCAAGTGCATGTTTAAAAACACACTTACATAAGTGCCACCTTCGACATTACTTTCGTTGTAACTCGTATTCGATTAAACTTTCGACCGATGAGACGAAAGAAAAAAAGCAGGTTATTCTATTCTAAATGGGCTAGCTGGCCTTTTTCGTTTTATTTTATTAAAATAATCAACGATTTCTGGAATTTGGACACTATTTTGGAATATGAGCGTTAACGATATCAATTCCTTACGAGGTCTAATTGTGATTTCAAGCTATGTGAATGTCCAATGAGTCTAATATAATATGGACAGATATCAATTACTTAGCACAGCACAAATCAAGTAATGTCAAACTAATTGTGAACGAAACTTCTAACGTTTTTTTCAAATGAATGAAAATGATATATAAAATGATAATAATGAACGTTGTTCCTCCGAAAATCTCTCTATTTGGTTTTCATTCTCAATCATTTCTTCAAGAAATTTTCTTGTTAGCATTTTTTATCAGCATTTATTTTGTTATGAACATTTTGTTCAGTAATTTTATGCAGCGCATTTCTTCTCTTCCGTTACAGTCGTTTTTAATATGTTTCATTTTAGATAAATGCAACTTCTGTAATTATCAGATTTCAATGTAATTACAATATATTATCTAACTTGTAGGAATTTCCAACTACGACAACGGCTTTATCGCAAATCATATGCATAAAAAATTGTGATTTTATTTCTTGCTGGAATAGCACACACACTCATGTTAGCATCGGAATTTATTCAGAACTAATAAACGATCGATTTTTGTTCAACTCCGATTCTGTTTGTTGTCTCGCATTACAATTGACTAATTCCTTTTCGCAAAAGAAATTACCACCTTTCACATGCGCATTTGGTCGGATTAACGATGAAAAATAATGTTCGTTTAATTGTGATAGATTCCCTCCATAAGTCTCATTTGCTTCTGTTTGCTTTCATTGAGACAACGATAAATGGATCTCTGTTTCGTTCCAGGCATTCTGTCCCGAAAAGCGATAAAATGGTTTATGGAAGGGCCAGTTTTTTTTTTATTTCATCATTCGGATTATATTATTTGCAATTGGTCTGCGATTTCTCACATTGTATGACAAATGCCACTAAAATGGAATTGGAACAAATTAAAGAGAGGCCAAATGCTACGAAATTGGTCGAGAGATGGAACGCCATTTGTGCTCAGCGTTATGCATGGCATTTGCTAAGAATAATGTATTTAGTGATGAGCCAATTCGTCGCTCTAAAGAATGGATTAAAAAATCCATGAACAATGTTCCATTAGCAGCTAAGCCATGCGGCAACCACACGATACTTACATCGCTTTCGCTCTCTAGCTGACACCAAATGCGAAGCACCAATACTGAA
Source organism: Obolodiplosis robiniae (assembly GCA_028476595.1). NCBI lineage: Eukaryota > Metazoa > Arthropoda > Insecta > Diptera > Cecidomyiidae > Obolodiplosis > Obolodiplosis robiniae. The sequence goes on along the minus strand of CM052014.1, from coordinate 51,531,235 downwards.
ATTATTGACCTTATTTGGAAAAACCGATGATGCATGCATAGCATAGAATTCCGAGCGCAAGATTCAGAGGGTTCGTAAATCTCGCCTATTTTATGGTGCCTAATGTGTGAATTGAGCAAACACTATGTTGCCAACTATTTGGTGATTAGTCATGCAATGGTATTTTCGCATATTGCCAATTAGCAACGCAAATCCTTCTCTACCGCATTTTTCGGTTAGACACGGCTTTGCCTCAATGAATGGTTTCGAGTTTCGACTTTCTCGCAATGATTCTTCCGTATTTTCATTGAACCAACTGAAGTTTCGGGAGATATTTATTCTGATTCAATTTATTCACACATTTTTTGGCATGAAATCGGACTGTTTCGATCTATTACGTTTGAGATTCGTTGAACTAACGCTGAATCGAGGGCCGTCGGATTTTCATGCGTAATTTCACTGACTCAATTTTAAATTAACTGCTAATCCAGTCGATAATTTAGTTTTTTCCAATATTTTATGGCCTTTGTTTTTCGGTCTAGCAAAACCGAGAATCTCTTTGACAGCTCACAATAAACTCACACTGGCCAGAATATTGCAATGTTATAAAAATAGCTCATAAATAATAAAATTTTATGTTCTGTTCGATGGAATTCTTTTCAATCTGCGAATGCTTTGGCCGTTGGACAATGCAGAATCAATTCTCATGCGGCATCTATCCTAACGTTCGTTTAATATTTGCCGTTTGTTGCTGTTCGATCCAATGAATTTATGGCCATATTTGGTCTCTCACTCTCTGGTTTGATCATAGTGGCAGCGTTGGCGTTCAATCGGATTTTAATTGCCTTAGTTCTTCGTACTCGCAAGATTTATCCATTGTTTGTGTGCATCGTTCTGGCTATTATTGCGTTAATACTTGACATTGATTGCTCCATTAAGGCGATTTTGTGCAATACCCTCTTGTCTTTAATCATTTTAGCCACTTCATTTGTGCACACTCCATTATCATTTATGGTTGAAACAGAGTTATAAATATTTTTATTGTTTATTCATTTATCTGTATATATATCAAGAAAGAATCTTTGTTAAGCTCATCAGTTCGGAATGAAATTACATTTGTTAGTTCCAGTGCATAAATTCTAGCCTCTTTCCCTCAACTACAAAATTTTTCACAACATAGAAATTTAACATCAATTTTAAATTGAAATAACACGTGAACTCAATCAGAAATGCAACAGAGGGAAGAAATACACACAATCAAATAATTTCACTTAATGACTCTATTACACAAATCATGTGAATTAAAAGGAGCGCACAACCGAATGAGCGTTTGGGGTCACCAATTACAAGACAGATTAACTGTGGTGTTCGTCACGCGATTGGAATTCAAATACATCAAAGAGTCAATTTTCGTTTTTATTTGAAGTCAAGATAAAGTCAGCGTTCGTGTTTTTCGTTCGTGCAAACCACACATTATTTTGTGGTTTTCAAGTTCAGGAAAAACGTTGAATAAATAATAGTTTACTTAAAAGTTTCCAATTCCACCGGCAGTTTGGACTCTGGAAATAAATGGAAAAGCATGAATATGTTGGTTCAATTATTATTTGTGACATTTGAACGATTATTAATTTCAATTTTGAAACTAAATAAACATACACCACGGTTGAAATGAGAACGTTTTTATATGCGTGTAAAATGTTCACTCATTCGTTCAATATTTCAGACTTTCAATGATTGCAATGCTCGGAAGAGAGAGACCGAAACCGATCCGTTGCATTTCGTCGTCGTTCAGCGGGTGCGCTTGTGGCTCAACGGAGAAACGCATTTTACATCAATATTTGATCGATTGGACCATTAAAATGAAATGCATTATAAGTGAAGTTTGCTGTACCAAAGAAGGAATCAATAACATAAGTTGACAACGGTCCCGAAAATCTCTCTTGCAGCAGCAAACTTAACTAATAAAACCGCAGCAATTACATGCATTTTAACATAAATTGAGTTCTCTTGTTGGCCGCCACTTACAGAATATTCGATGGGCTATTCATTTTGTCATATTGCGTCTGCACATACACATCGAGCAAATATTGAATGTTCCATTCTTGACAGTTGGTTCATTTTTCATTGTTTTCGTTGACAGTAATTAATTTATATAGTTTTTTTATGTGTATATAACCGCCTGCCAAAATTTCATTTTAATTTAATGTGGCTTTTATTTAAGCGAACAATTGAAAAAAAACCATCGAAACGTCAATAGTGTCATTGTTCTGGAGTTCGAGAAAGCGAGCGCTAACGGTAATCCCGAACAAAGAGAGTGAGAGAGAGTGAAAGATCCCAAGAATAAACATGAAAATGATTGTGAATAAATGATATCGACTGGACCATGCATGCTATTGATAATATTTATTAGTGAACCACAAAACAATCACAATACTCAAGGCGTTCGGCTAGCGAATTTGTTATATTTGAGCATTTTGTTTAAAAATGACCAAGTCTGGATCAACAATTGCTCGAATTTAAAACCACATTCACTGGCTAAATATCCGTTCAGACGTTCAGGAGATGCAAGAGCTGGGAAAAAAGTGCAGAGCTCTGGCCATTAATGCGCATAAAATGTCATTTTAGGAATTGAATTTATTGTTGCAATGATGATTTATGGCCGTGTCTGAGTGAAAACAACGACAACGCAACGATACATTCAATGGCATGTGTAAATGCATATCCAAGTATAGATTCTCTAAATCGATACGTGCAAAAATATGTTGAAAAAAAGGATCGCAAATACAATGGGCACATGACACGTCACTTGCTGCTTCATCGAAAAATTATGAATTATCGACACACTGGTGTATTTTTTCATTGGTGAATGGAAAGCGCACCGATGCCAGCCCGAGAGTGAATAAATGGTGCAGACGACATCAACATCAGTCACTTAATGCGATGTGCACTACATTCTCGACTTTTCGATCAACATTTTTACATTGACGGTGGAAATGGGTTCGGGGGCTGATCTCGCGCAAACACTATTTTCTTCATTTCTCTCCCCCCCCCCCCCCCCTCCTCTCTCAATCCCACATATTTTCGTTTTATTTTGTGAGATAAAAAACGAACTCTATAAACTTATAAATTGTATCCCATTTCGAATGGCATTTTGCTGAATGTGACAAACAATGCCCCTCAAACAGAGAGCAAACAGTTGCAACGGATGCAACCAAAAATTGATAGTCAACATGGCATATTATTTCGGTTTAATAAATCCAAACAATTTTTTTGTATGTCGAATGAGTTAATATTTGAATGTGATAACGAAGAGAGGTGAGCACGTTTAGCTAATGCAATCACGTTCGAAATCGAAAACATTTCCTTTGGTCCGGTCGAATGAGGAACGAAGTCAGAATATTAACCAGAATATATCGTAATATTGATTATATATTGTTGGGAAAAATACTGTGTGTGTTTCGCAATATCACCCATAACTATCGAAGAGCAGAATCATACGCTACATAGTCGCTGCATGAATTTCATAACGCAATATTTAATTGGACAGAATAAAAGGCAGCAGCGATCGCATAATAATTCTATCTCTACGAATGAACAGCATTCACATGATAATTTTCGATCTTTGATTTCGGCATTTTCAATTTGTTTGTACGCCTTATAGCCACGGGCAAATCTCCCAAGAGAGATGACACTGACATTGAATTAAATAAAGAAAGTAACGAACCGACACGAGAAGAAGAGAAAATACAATTTAATTCTCTGTGTGCGTTGAACGCGAGGGGTTTTTTTTTTTCTTCCGAATTGTCACTATTTTCAATACATTTCATATCAATATGCTGTGTGCGCGCATTCTGTACACGGTTCTTTCTGCCACGTTCTCGCAATGTTTCGAGAGTTGATTTTCTGTGCACGGCGAATGGTTCGTGCTGAAAAGGCGAAAGCCACACGACACAGTCGCTTCCATTTTTGCTATTTTAAAATGATATTTATTTATAATAAATGAGCCAAACTGTCATGTCATATCTCTTTTTTGCCATGCATAACGAATCACAAACACCGTATATATCATTTTCCTTTGAATTGCGAATGGTGTGTGTGTTTTGAACCGCTCGCGCAATCACTGAATCCAGCGAACAGCAAGCCATGAAATATAGATATAGACGACAAACGATAAGATACAAGGCTTTGTTTAATTCCCGTTTGGCCATTAGCAAATAAGCAACAAAAGCATAATTGAGCAATATAACGAATGTATATAATGTGCCCGTGGTTTGTGTCACTTTAATCAAGTCAATTATTAAAGGGAGGACGAAAAAAGAACGGCTCATTTTCTTTTATCATAGACGAAAGCAATCCAATTCAATCGTAATCGAGCTGGAATTCTGCCTTCAAATATCATAATAAAAGTGCGATTGCAGCGGCACCAAGTGATATTACAATGCTTTAATCAAGTCTTTGATTTGTGGTTTGGATATTGATTTGCAGCCGGTAATTACTTTTGAAACAGCACAATCGAATATTAAATGAAGTTTCTTCCAGAATGCTATAGCTGACTACAGTGTTAAATTAACAAACGATATCCTTAATTTCACAATCGGAAGTGTTCCTGCCATCAAAACGACTTGCCGAACGTAGAAAATTAATTTTCAATGCAATTGATCGACATCGATTCATTACTTTCAATTCAATGAATGTACATGTAAAAGAATCACACTGAATTTATATTAGAAACAGCAAAAAACAAGATTTGAAATTTCAATTTCAATAGAATATTCGCGCCTGATCAAAAACCGATCGGCTATGGAGTGCAAATCAGTTGAATGCGAAGACAGAGATCAAAATAAATAAAAGAAACCATATAAAAATGCACATATAAATCAACATAAATCAAGCATTGCATGTTATCCACTTGATTGCATCGTGCATGTCCAAAGATTTATTAAGATAAGTTTTGTATGGCCATTACAAAAATCGCTCGCTAAAACGTGCTATCGCCGTCGCGCACCCGTGCAATTCGGCCGCCGCATTATTTGGTAAATCGAAAGCCATACATTCTCCGGTGCTTTGCTTTCCTTCGCTCTGCCTCATGATTGTCTCCAACGACGTTTCTTTCCTTTTATCATCATTTTTCATTGGCATTGTACGGCGAGTGTGCCCGTTGTAGATCTCCACTATTGCTCTTGTGCTTGTTGATTTTCCACCTTTTTTTTCTCCTTCACTCTTTTTCTCATTTTTTTCGGTATCGCTGATTCTTTACGAGTTAAATGTGCAAAAAAAAACCTGAGTACACCGCCACAATTTTTTTTATTTATTGTGTGCTTGCTAGCCATATGGATGAATGAGAGCAGTACAAGTCATTTTATTTATTTTGATTCGCCTGCGCGCTACATGTAATTGGATGCGCAGACAACTCTTTAAATTAAATGAGTTGCATTTATGTGACAAAATCAATTCAATCCAATCAAGCAATGTAAATTCAAATGAGGCCGCAGTCGCAACAAACATTTCAAATCGGCTGGCGAATGAGGAGAAGAATAAGAAAACGAACGCAAAATATAAGGAGTGTATCGCGTTTGTTGAGAATGGCATAAAACATCTCGGGACGCGCACATCGCCCATCGCCCATCACCTTTCTATCTACTTTCAAAAGCAATATTGTTGCAATTTCTTTAAATATAACTTGGACATTTAATTTCGATATTCGTTTTGATTGACCCAAGTTTCAACAATTTCATTTGTTGCATTCTGAAGCTTTTATTCATTTCCTGAGAAGGATTTGTTTCATAAGAAGTTATTCTTTGGCCAATATTTTCTGTATCTTAAAGTCAATAAACATATACCGGGCGGAAGAGGCACTTCATCCGCAAGTAATTGTTGTATATCAAGTTTTATGTATTTCAATAAACAATGAAATTTCGTTCGTTCTGCGTCTAATTTTTTACATAGAAATAACAATACAACAACTTTATATTTCCAGTATGATGGCGTCCATTGAATGAAGGGAAAAAAGAAGAAGTGATGTACACAACAAAACTCAGTGTATGACGGTGGCTGTTCAGTTCCGAAATATTATGCGAACTACAACAATAAACCATTCACAGCACAGCGCATGGTCAACCAAAGGTGGGAATCATAATTGTTTGACGTTTACACGCTATGCGAGTGCCTTTTACGTTTGTAGCGTTTCTCTCAACTAGCAATACAGGACTAGTTCGAAACGTGTGGCAGAAATTTAAAAAAACATTACATTGGCGCTAGTGTTCCATTCTTGATAGTCTATTTACATATATTTATATGTAAAGATAGAAGATGATTTCAGGTTCTGTGGTCATTTACAATTCATAAATTGCGATCGATGCTAAAATTCTATTGTTAAAATAATAAAAAAAAATATTTTTATTTGTGTATGTATTGATAATATAATGAAAACATTTAAAAGAAATTGAAGGGAATCGATCGCCAATCAATTTGGAACTCTTTTATATTATCATAACGTCTGTCTATCACTTCAGCCAATAACCCATTTGAAAATTTAGCACGAACTGTTTCACATGAGAAAAAAAAAATTGAAAACATCATCAGCTATTTTGCAAATCGGCAATCTATTAATAGATCTTCCAACTAATGCTAAAAGCGATTGCGTTTTATAGATACATGGAGAGTTTTAGTGTCTGTCAAGCGTCAATGTGCTTTCAGTAAAAGCCTTTCACCATGAGGCCAATGCTGTGATGGGTTACGTGCGCGCACGAACAATTCTGCCGGCCGCCCAAAGCAATGTATGTATGCCAAATGACACATCGAACCGCGCATTATATCATGTAATTTTTTCTTCTATGATCGCGCGTTTTAAGTCAATCAAAAGAGAGTGAGCAGAACATTAGAACGTCTTTTACGTCGCACGAACCACAGAGCACAGCAAACTAATAATGACAGAAAACACTCATTTTATAGGCTTTGAATAGTGAACAATTTACATTATTTGGTCTCTTGCTTTTGAACCAGATGATATTTGAGAATTTTCGTTTGTGTGTGTATGCGCGCGAAAGGAAAACTTGAACTTCGGTCGCGTCTCTTATCTGTTACCAATTTCTAAAAGGAATATGTATAAACCAAATCGGCATATATCATCAACGGCCATTTAAATATAAACAAGAATAGTGTGAGATTGATTAAACAAGTGAACGATGACAAACTCTTAGACGCGTACGAAACGCGAGTGTCTATTTGTTTTCCCAATTGAAATTCCTTTTCAAACTCATCGAATGGACATTCAGCGTCGACTCATCAATCCCTCACTAAATACAAGTCGACAAAGGCGTTGGATTGCGCATAAAATAATTGGCAACACTCAAAAGGAATCAACTAATTGTTTCGTACTATTTTCGCCTCGAAATACAGCACCATCTTCTGTCCTTTGTGTGTCAGCACGAATTTTCAAATCCAAATTCAAATGAAAATAAATGATTTATCGCCAACAAAAATTGGGAATAGACATGTCGAGTTTCATTTTTTTTGTCGAGAGTTCAATCAATTTTTTATAATAATTGTTAGAAAGAAGCTCGGGCGATTCGAAAACGGACCGAACATTTTGAGTTACTTGTATTTCGCATTTTGATTTCCCACTGAACTTCGAATCTCTCGGAATTCCGTCAACGTATACAAAGACCTGGCCGCCCAACATGGGAAACGATATTGTACTGTTCTGATTTACGTATCATTTATATTCTTGAAAGATAAACTTTCGATCTTGACAAATTATGCCAGCACACTCCGAACGAAACTTATTCACTGGAGATACGTTTTTAGCATCAAATGGAATGGTCCGCTCACACTGCATCATTCCGTGCGGAACAATAAATACGAGAAAGTATACCGAAAGCATGAATTTCGAAGAAAGGGCACTCATCATTCTAAATGGGATTTCATTGTATTATCAAATCATTTTCGATTTCTATGTCATGTTTTGGCTCGTTGTTTCATCATCAAGTTTTCCAGACACGAAATGGAATGGCAGTAGCGTCAACTTCAAACTGTTGCCATAAACGTTAGGTCTTAAATGCCTGAAAAATTCGTTCCGACATTTTTGCATTTTTCGACCAATCACAATACTTTTACGCATACTGCTTTCAAAAGAGATACTGTCGCAATGGCGATGGTGACAAGTTATATTTATTGAACATTTTATTTCGATATTCGTTTTCACCTATATTAAAGTTCTCCTGTTCTCTCTTCAGGGTCAAATATGACACCGGTTTTTGTATATTTACACACTTCGTTGAAATATAAATACTCATGTACATTGAAATTTAGTGTGTTCGATGAATATGATTATTTTTCGACATTCGAAAGCCATTTCGTTTGAATATATTTAGAAATGCAATTGTTCAATTCATTGAATCATTTTTCCAATCCCATTTGTGATTGTGGCAAATAAAGAACATTAAGAAAGACATAGATAATGCACATTCAAATAAGCCGCTTCAAACATTACTCTCGAAAAGCAGTATCGCAATCGAGCAGTAGCTTTGAATATTATTGCAATCCGTCGAGGCGGCAGTCCTGCTGCGGTGAAGGTGAATGTCAACAGAAATAGTTCGCGTATTTTGCTTGCTATCAGATATAAATTGGGAAAGTAACGGAATGAAACAAGAAATATCGCAGTTCCGTGTATACACCTCATTTACAAACGGTGACAATAGTTCGAATTCGAAAACCAGTAGGCATGGAACTTAACGTAAATGTGACCGTTTAATTCAATTCACATCGAGAAATTGTACAATACAATCTACGAATATTCCTTTGAAACGCCCAATAGAATGCTGACAAAGTCAACGAACAAAATTGAAAATTAAAAAAAAAAAATGTTTCATTGACACGCAGGAAAATGACCTCTTTGTATAATATAATTCTTATCATCGATCACACAGCACTGAGAAACCGTTCTTTCTTGCATGCAAAGGAGCTAACAAAAACTGTATTTCTACTTGAAAAATACATTGCATTTTACTGATTTGAAATTATCTTGTCATTTCATGAAAAAAGTTGCTTTGGCTTGACAATATGATCCACACCTTTAGTATTTTAAATCTGTTTTTATCATCATTTCGAGGAATATTTTCTATTTTTCTGCTAGACTAGCTAGATAATAGCAGAGGTTCTGTAGGGAATCAAACTCAAGAGGGACTTGAAGATACTTCATTATTTCCCTAGATAAATCCAAAAGGGTCTCTGCAAAACAATTTTTGATTATACATTGTCCAGCATATTCCTCTACCTAAAATGCCATTGATATTTTCATAAAAACTCGCGTATACGATATTTAAAAGAATCCAGCCAAATTAGGTCTGTTCGCTATGCGTTAAATGCACTATATCTCTTTGATACATTCGCAAGTCAATGAAATAGCATTTTTGACGAGTATTTTGTTAATTAAAAACATATTGTTTAAATGAACCACTTAACAGCCACACATTTTGTAATTCGTTGAGAATTTTTGCGTCTGGTACAAATGCTTTTTTTGATATCTCTGCCAAATGATCAATGTTGTGTAAATGAGTTTCTGAATATCATTCGGTTCGTTTCGTACGATTTGAGCGTGGGCAATTATCTTGTGCATTTTAACGACCATTACTTCTTTAAAACCGTTTGTTCACTGTGTTTTCACTCGATTTGCGCGTTCTTCGAATGTCACTTTTACTTTGTGAGAAATTTACATAGTAACCGAAAGAATTACAGTTTGCTGATAAAGCGCATACCTTTTTACACCTTCAGTTTGCCTTTTTCTTACCTGCTTTTCCTCGGACGTGGAACTATATTTGACAGATATTTGCATGCAAGCCCAAGTCAGTAATTAAGTAAAATGTTTTTTGCTTATCGATTTTAATGAACAGACATCGCTTTGTGCGGATTTTTCTCTTTCTTTAGCTACGTTCATCGCATCTTCGGGTTTTCACACTTTTTATTCGAAACTAAGAAACTCTTGAAGAAATGCACAACTTTGTATACGGATCAAATGCAAAATTCGAAATAGATATTTCAGTTCGAAATGCGAGTTGCAATAAAATGAAAATTAAATGAAATTTCATTTGAAACTCTTCATGCAATGATTAATGATGCGGCAGGATCAAAGGATTTGCAATCGATTTAATGTATTCAAAGAAATTGGGTCGAATTCAATTGGAAAAGGATCGATTCGAATTGATTGATCAAGTATTTATAGAATTCAGTGCATCAAATGTATTTTTTCAAAGACGTGAAGTACACAAAGTTAATAGTAATAATGAATTGAAAAAAAATATGAGTAAAAAGGAATTCTCAATATTAATTGATGTGTAACAAAAAGTAAATAATGTAAATTGAACGGCAATCGGATGAATCGAATAAAGTAAAATATATATTTTTCAAATGAATTCATATTCGAAATTACTGCTTGAGCAAATAGTCGTCCGCTTCTTTCCACTACTTTCGCATGATCGATCTCCATATATTTCTGCACCGCATATATTCATCAAGTTTTACAATAAAAATCGTTGCGATTTTCTTCTATACCTCTTTTATTTGAAATCCGACGAACGCAAAATAAACAAACGAGAATATATTATTCCAACAAAGCTTACGGAGCGAATTGTTCGCTGTGCGAAATTGGATTTGTTTTTTTTTTAGAGTTGCGTTCTGCTTTTCATTTATTGTTCTCGTTGAGTTTTCAGTGCACATGGTCAATGGCCAAAAGGAAACAGAAGACGAATATGATTACTATCATTCCGCTTTTTAGCAGTTTGGCGAATGCATCGACTCCTTTAGGTATTTTAGCCAGAAGAACGGCACTTATCACACGCAATTCAACCATTAATAATAATCAACTCAACTTTTGTATGGCCCACGTGCGGTTGGCTGCATTGTCACTGCCGGTCGCTTTTTGTTTGCATAGTTAATGAATATTATTATCGCTGATGCACAAAATTAAGCGACTGCATGCTCAACTCCATCACATTGACTTCAATGGATTATTGAAAGTTTGAAACAATTTCGCGTTGAATGTGAAAACGGTTTGCAGATATCCAAATAAAGTATGTTTTTAACACAGATAAAACTAAATAAAATTTTCATTGTGATGAAGAAAACCTAAAAATTAGATTAAATATCAAATTCGAAGCGATAAATTGATCCCATAAAATTGCATATCTTCGAAGCTCAGCTTCAATATGGAAAGGCCCTTTGTGTGAAAACCGGAATGAGAGCTGCGCAGAATCCTGCTGTTTTATTAAAATGAAAACCGCTTAATTGTAAACTAAGTACCAGCAAATGCCGTCTTGCTGCAACGCCCTCTGCCTTTATAAGGCTCAGATCGTGTCTTGCGTTTTTTATTCACTAGATAACAAACAAATAAACAAAGTAATTAGCATAAGAAGCGCCGCTGAAATTTATTGCCTTTAATTATTTGAAAATTATTATCGCGGAAAGCGTTTATGATCTGCTTCGCATTTTGTTATGCACCAAAATTAATAGGTTAGATGAACTCGCAATCATTTCGATGGACTTTTTGCTCAATTTTTTCATTGGAAAAACATTTTGGGACTCTCGTTACTCTCAACCAGACTTCTGGTTTTGCTGAGCTGGTAGTGGCTGCTGAGATCTGGTCAGCTATGACTGGCACTGTATTTCGTATAGTTGTTCTTCCATGGAAAACGACACTGTTATGTCTTTCATAAGAAAAACATTACCAGCGGCTGGCCAGCCATAGCTGAGCACTATTTTATATCTTAGTTGTTAAACAACCAAAAGCCATAGAGAAAATATCACGTTTTTATATTGAGGGACTCATTTGTATTGTGAATAAACATGCAGCACGAAAGTAAAAGCGTGCAAGTGATTGTTAGTTCATCAACGCTTATTTAATGCAGTCAGCATTATCACACAAAGTAATTTGATCTACCCATGGATTAGAACTTAACAACAACAACAACAACAATAACAACAAACATTTATAGACCATTTTTGCCTTTCAGCGTCTGGTCTGTTTTACGAAACAAAATCATAAACCCCTAACAATACCCTGACAATACCTCTCCACAAACCCCGATCGAGAGCCAACTTTTGAGTTTCAACACACCATTCATATCCCCTCGCATTCAAATCATATATAATCGAATCTAAATAACGTCTTCGTGGTCTACCCCTACCTCTCGGTAGCTTCGGCGAACAGAATCCGTTCCGGTAATCGCTCTTCTCCCATGCGTTTAACATGACCAAACCTTCTCAGTCTGGATTTTCTTGCTTCCTCTCCTACCGAATCGACGTTTAAATCCCCCGAATCGTCTCATTTCGGATTCTGTTTTCCCACTGATCACGGCGCGAGACTCCTAAAACCATTCTCAACACTTTCATATCAGACACTTCCAGATCATGAATCGAATTCTCAGAATCAACCCAGCTCTCGCTACCATATGTATGTAATAGTTGGTCTGAAGATTGACCCGTGAATCAACATCTTTGTTTCTGTACTCAATTCACGTTTATTGAAAACATGTGATCCAAGTTGCGCTACTACTTTATTTCCATTAACCCTACGCTGTTCAAACTCTTGATTAAACTTGCCATCTTCCGAAAAGATGCAACCCAAATATTTCGTTGTTCCAACAAGTTGCCATTCAAAGTGCAATGAATTGGCTTGCGAGTTTTGCCCACATGCATAACTTGAGTTTTTGTGCCGCTAATGGTCATTCCGAAGTTCGTACAAGCCTCTTCCAAATCTTTGATACTATTTTGCAGCTCCAGTTCGGAATTGCCAAATAGTACCAGATCATCTGCGTAAGCAAGTGCAGAGATAATATTGCCCCCAAAGCTACTGTACCCCTTAAATTGGCTGATTTGATCAACTTGTCCATATAAATAATGGATTAGAACTTGTAATTTCAAAATCGTGTACATATATGGTTCATGCAAAAGGATCATATAAATTTCAGAGCGCATAGTATTAAATTGAACATTTAATACAGTACAAACGATATATTCTTATACTTTCATTAAATTTACACGAATTTACTGCAAATATTTACTGCAACGTATAATTTGTATATTTTATTTCTTTTTTGCACGCATTTCCATGTTTTATACCTTTAGAATATGCTGAATTTTTCAATAAAGTCAACTTATAATGAACGAAATGAGTGTTAATTTTTACTTTTCCACACACACACACACACACACACACACACACACACACACACACACACACTAGTGCATAAGTATTGCGATCGAACAAAAAAAATCATTTCTTGTTGTTGGAACGAAAAATTTGTATTGGAACTATTTATGTATTATTCAAATTGTATCGGTATAAAACAATTAGAATTTTATTTTTTATTTAAAAAAATGGGATATATTGATGAGATTAACCACATCCTCCCTTCCTTAGATATTTATCCATAATACTTGCAATGTTTAACGTAAATGACAAGTGGATTTGTATCGTGTTGCTTCATGTAATAAGGTTAATTTTCGAAGCAAATATCAGGCAAACCTATTGATTTTCAGCTCAATCGGATCATGTCTTCGGGTAGCTCTAGTGGAAATGAATCAATAAATGGGCTGTTTTTCAATATTATTAAGAAACATTTGTATGGGGAATACGTCTAGTCCGCATTGTATCATCATGAAAATTTCAGAGTATTTTTTTTATGAAAAATATAAGTCCTACAAAATTTCAAGTCATTCCGATGAGATAAAATTTAGGACTACCTGCCCTACAATATTTTCGACTTGAGGGTTCTTTTCGGGGTCGAAACGAAAAATTTATGTGTATTATTGAATGCAGAAATCTAAGTAAAACAATGTAAAACTTCAAATCTAGACCATATTGGTGAATTTTTAATGTTGACGGTGAATTTATATTTAAATTTTGAACCAAATACCAATACATTCGCAAACATGGCACGGCAGATTCGTAGTATTTATTAATCCTAAATCTCATCTTAATGACTTGAAATTATGTGTAAATTATTCACAAAGTTACATGATGATACGATAAGAAATAAACATGATTCAATGCGAATATGTAGTAAGTAATAAAAAAAAATACGAAAACCAGCAGATTTTCATAAAATATGTGAAAAAGTAAGTTTTTCGAATGTAAGATTTTTCATTTCAAATCGAGAATGCATGTGTTATATAAGCGATGAGCTGCACTTTTTGATGTTACTGCAACTTCAAGCGATTCGCCGTAAATACACAAAGCGAAGCAGTTCAATTGGAAGATGTTTTCGACAAATTACGATAAAGAAGCCAAATTATGGAGTGGACGTGACATCCCTTCATTGTATCATCCAAAAGTATCATTGGGTCAAGTTTTATTGAATGCATTAACAACGCATGGATCAAATATAGCTCAGGTAAAACGGAAAACAATCAATATTTACATTGTAAGGTGATTCTACGTGGCTCCATGAAATAATGTCTGGGGAAATAGTGTCTGAGAAATGTAGAATTATTGTCTGTGACATTATTTCCTATTTGATAGGTAACAATGTCTGACAATAAAAAATAACAATTACTGTCTGAGATTTATTTCTAATTAATGAAGGATGAATTTTTAGTGTGCTCTTTTAGTCTTTATCTGAACGCCTAAAGAAACAGTTCCAATTTGAAATCATGTGCACAAATAAAAATCGACGACTTTTCATTGGAGATGTAGCCAATCTATTCTTAAATGATTTAAGTGACGATTATAGGCAATTATAGGAATTATTGTCACAGACAAAATTACCTACACTTGTAAGAAATAACGTCTGACTACAAAATTGTTGTATGCAGACGATATTTCCGATATAAGTCAGACACTATTTCCCGAGACACTATTTCGTTTCGCCATTCTACGTTTATGCTATTGAAAATTCTGCTAGATAAACGATAACAATGATGTTCAATTGAGTTTTGACGAAATTCGAATAAAAACAATTCGTGCAGCGCAAAATCTTCAAAGAAGAGGATATTTACGGAAACAAGTGCTCGGACTTATGGCTAAAAATTCACAGAATGTCGCACCTATTGTGTTTGCATCGATATGCCTAGGATGCCCCGTAAATACGCTCGATCCCTCGTTTGGAAAAACCGAACTCGTTCACATGCTGAAAACAACAAAACCGATTCTAATGTTTTGTGATGTCGAAGCTTATGATTTGGTGAAAGAATGTTTTTTGGAATTGGGAAACAAGGCCAACATTTTCACATTCGGCGGCAGCAAAGGCGATTCGGAGCCAGTGGAAAATCTTTTTGCCGAAACTCATAGCGAAGATGACTTCGTGTGAGTTTATATGACTTCAAGAAAAACGAAAAATTAAAACTGCAATCAATTACTAAATAATATTTTCTTGCAGTCCAGTGAAAGTTGATGGAACCAATGAAGCTGCGATGATTATTTGTTCGTCTGGAACCACTGGATTTTCAAAAGGTATACTTTCTTTTAAAAATCTGAAAAATCTGATTACGTCAATCGTTCAAATTGTTTGAATGTAATCTGTTTCTAATTTATAACGACACAGGCGTTTGTTTATCACATGCCGCTCTACTTGAAGCTTTGACTCAGTTCAATTTGACCACGTCTACTGACAGGATGTTGTGCTTCAGTTCATTGTATTGGCTAAGTGGCCTGGTGATTCTGCTGCAAGGAACATTATGTGGGGCCACTCGCATAATAACAACTGCCACGTGGTCGCCAGAGCTCCAATTGCGTTTAATTGAAAAGCACAAAGTGACTTTTGCAATGAATCCGCCACATCAAATAGTTTTATTGCTGAAAAGTGAACAACTTCATCAGACCGACCTGTCGAGTATGAACACTCAAATAGTTGGTGGTAGCAAACTTCCATTTTATGTGCAAACGGAAATGAACTATCATTTACCGAATGGAAAAGTTTATGTTGGTTACGGGATGAGTGAATTGGCTGGTATTGTTACGTTGGATTATCCTGGGCCCAGTGGAAGAGACTGTGTTGGTCGAATAGCTGACGGGATCAGAATTAAAATAATCAATGATCAAGGGAATCGATGTGGCCCCAATGTAGATGGAGAGATTTGTTTCAAAGCCAAATACAAATTCCTTGGTTACTATGGCAACAAGCAAGCGACTGACGAAATGTTTGATGAAGAGGGTTTCATTTTGAGTGGAGATGTTGGACATTTTGATGATGATGGATATTTGTATATTGTCGATCGCAAGAAAGATCTTTTGAAATACTGCAATTTTCAAATATCACCCTCTGACATTGATGCTTTCCTAATCGAATCGCCAAACATTCAATCAGCTTGCGTTGTCGGTATTTCAGATGACGTGGCCACTGATTTACCAGCTGCTGTTATTGTTCGTGCTGAAGGATCCAATATTTCTGAAAAAGACGTCTTTGACATGGTTGCAGGTACATAAGCATGAGTTCATGATATTAAAAAGTTATTTAAAATGGGTTGCATTTACATTTCTCATAAGGTCACTTTATGGATAGCCACAAACTTCGTGGTGGTGTTTATTTCGTTGATTCGTTACCGACAACTCCATCTGGAAAATTAATTCGTAGAAAAGTGAAAGAAATCGCAATCGAAATGTTCAAAGCTCGTAGTTATTGAAATCATAGCCAATAAATTTCGATATTCAATTTGATTCAGCATATTCAGTCTTTTGTTTGAGCACCTTAATCGAGTTTTGTGAACATTGCAAGGGTATATCTGTAAACATCTTTCTCTTATTTCCTCTGTCTTTCTCGCCCTCTACAAAAATTTCCCTCTCTAGAACTCTCTCGTTCTGTCTAGACTAGATTTTCCTCTCTCTCTCTCTCTTCTTCTTCTTCTTCTTCTTTCCCTATTTATCTCCCGATATGTAATTTTAATAGATCTTTCAGCATGCAAAACACAACGGGTTTCGAAAAAAAATTACGTTGCACTCTGATGCGCTTGCATCATCAAGATAAATTTGATGATGATTTCTAAATTTTTTTGCGTTTTCATCAAAGATCAAACATTTTAAACAATTAGATATTAATTAAATTGTCATGTGCAAGCTTTGCGTCGCCGTTTATTTTCCGAAAGTGTGTTTTGGTCGTGCAAGTGGCTTAGGTTTGATTTGCAGAATTACTCACCTTTTAATTGATGCAAAAGCAACACTCTCTTTATGGAAAGCATAGATAAACACAGAAATTTCATAAAAGAGTGTATGCATTTATGCGTAGGAATTTTTCCTTGTTTCTGCTAAACATTCGGTGCACCGGTGTACGCATTTGATGCTCTGATATTCAGGAACAGTAGCCTCGGTTGAAGAAAGCTAGATTGTGAGCATCGAATGCTGCTGTAGGCAAACGTGCGTCAAGTGTTCTTTCGCATACATGCTTTTGCCTCTCTGTAATCATTGTGGTTTGTTAGTTTGTTGCACAACTTGCAACTTTTCTCCCGACTTTTCGCAAAACGGATGAATCGCCCCTACCCAAACAACTTTCTGCAATGAATTCATGAAATACGTAATTTATATGGCAAGCCTTTTCTACGGCTTACCCAAATGCATGAAGGGGGAATTGTAGCAGTTTCTACGTTAAATCGAAATTGCGATTCGCCTCGACAAAACAGTGCGGTTAAGGAGCTTTTGATGAAAAGTCCAACCAGCAAAACTTCGAGCAAGTTTTATTTTTTTATTTTTATCCATAATATTTTCTATATTCCTTTTTTTTAAATTGAA
This sequence comes from Obolodiplosis robiniae, assembly GCA_028476595.1. Classification (NCBI taxonomy): domain Eukaryota; kingdom Metazoa; phylum Arthropoda; class Insecta; order Diptera; family Cecidomyiidae; genus Obolodiplosis; species Obolodiplosis robiniae. The sequence goes on along the minus strand of CM052014.1, from coordinate 51,513,543 downwards.
AACAGAATTGGACGCTGATCCGTTGCGTTTGATGTGCTTAATTCGATCCTTGGTTTTATTTTAATCACTGCTCTTCATTTCATATGTTACGAAAAAAACAAAGAAATTATGTCAATTCATGCAGATAGAAAACAACACAACGCATACATCGTCATTGTTTTTAGTTTTGTTTCAGCTCTTTTCCTTGGTTGAATACGGCGCGCGAATATCAAATCTCATTCCCACTGCGTATGGTGTGCAGGCGTTTTTTTATTGTTGAAAGATTTTATGCGCATAGCATGTTCGGATGGAATAATGGGTGGCATGACATCGTAAAAGATCAAGAACAATAAAATAAGTGCGTTTAGTGCAAATGAAACTGCATACATATCTCGGCACGGTACGGTACGGCACGCCATTCGCCTTTGCTTGTGTGTAATTTGAATGTAATGCACTCATAAATCTTAACCACGACAGTATTGACATCACCTACGTATCACTCGAAGTGTTACATAGGAATTATTGCGTGCGCTCTATTGCCTCTCGCTTACTCATGGCATTCTTCTCATGGTAAAAATCCATCGGGCTGCCTGCAAAAGAAACATAAACCGATATAAAAACAGGCTTTACACGTATTTTTGCTTCAAACTGAAGCAACAAGCGAAAAGAACACGTAAATTATGCTAATTTACACAGGCGACAAGCGAAGAAGTAAAGAAAAAGTTACGTGTAAATGCGTCCTGTTATCTCAAGTTCAATTTGAATGGCAACCCCCCAGCCACACATTGTCAAGTATGTAACACATATCCACTCTCTTCTGCACTCGCTCTTTCTCCCTTGCTCTTTCGCGCCCTTGCTTTATTGAAATAAATATTCTTCGAAAGAAAATTAGCTGCTAATGTGGTGCTCTTGGATCCTTTTGAATTACAATATGCGTTCATTTCCTCTCTTTTTTTCTGTAGTGCGTATGTGCTGAAAGCAACTTTGGCCTAGGTAAATGTGCGTATGACTTGTTGTCGCTTTCCGTTATTTCTATTTGCGTTCAAAATAAGTGCTCGAGTTGTGTCGAGTGCGTGCACACACATTAGAGTGTTTTATATCGCAATCTCACATCACATCAACTATGAACCATATGGTTTTAAACGTGTTTTGCTTTTGTTTTCACTCATAGTCCATATTAAGTCGACCGGCGGCACAATACGTACACACACACAAATCAAATGAAGCGATATTTTCAGCTATTATAAAAATGATTAATTGAAAACAATCACATTGAATGCGATATGCCGACAGTACCAGCTGAATGCATCGACAATGAAAAAGACCCTTCCGACGTTTTTAATTTATTCTATGTCAAATTGACACTCTGTTAACTCAAGGACTCATTCTAGAAACAACATAAATTGCGATCGACGTGTTTATCATCGAGTGAAAAGGATGAAAATTACCAGTCTCTCAAAAATGCCAATAGCCTTTATAATTTTATATCTGCAAATTGTTTCAGACTCTTGCAAACCCTCAATGGCCATTTATCATCGATTCTTTTTGGAAGAAAACATACAAATATCGCTTGAAATTCCGAAAATAATTGAAACTGAATCAACTTCCATAGCTGAAGCATACATTTCAGAGTTTCATTAAATGATGATTAATTTGAATTCTATGTTACAACCATTATCAAGACCAAATCTCTCTTCATCCACTCACGCAAAATAGCGCCGAACCACCATCCACTTCTCCCAATCCCATCGCATGAAATATTCTAACTAAAAAGCAGCTAAAACATACACGTATGCAAACAATTTGTGCTTTACCTCGATGTCTGTGTCTATATTGGCGAATGAATGGTGAACGCCACGCTTTTCCATAAAGAATATTCATGATAAATATTTATCTTTCGTCGTTCTGATCTTAAATTGTGCGGAAAATTGAGTTTTGATTGAAATAGAAACACGCTTTTGGTTGCTTTTTTAAGAGATTTACTTTTCATTTTTGTGAATAGATCTTTGGCGTTGAAAGCGCTATTGGTGTTCGATTTAATCACATAATATCGATGCATGGACGTTTAAAAATGAAGACATATATGCATTTGTGTGTGTTTGTTTTACCAAACTCTCATGAAGAGCGTCTCCCTCGTCTATTATATAAAACATTTTTTCAATTAAATAGCGTTTTTCGGGGTTTTCCATTTCGGTTACAATGTTTAATCTCAAGGTTTGCGTCAGTATTCGAGCATTGTGCAGCTTTGCGAAAATCCATGTTTGCACAGCACACGAGTGAGTGAACAGATAAATTGAAGTTTTGATAACGAGCGAAAAGCAAATTGATTCATTCTAATATCAAAGCCCACGTACACACACACACACGCACACACACACACAGCGAAATGTACAGCATATTTAGACATTCAACCACTTTATTTTCGAGTGGGGTAGAATAGAAGCATCACTAATCTTGTCGCCGGAAACGAATCCATTTTGATGGATAATCGCTCGAGTACTGACTGACGTATGATCTGTACACCTTTCATCTTCCATCACTTGCGGAGCCAACTGGCAAATGGTGGCTTACCGTTGAGTAATTGAGGTTAAAACTTGTGTGCGAGCGAGATAGATGCGAAATTTTTACGCGCGACTAACAGTAAATTCAACACCCATAGAAAGTGCGGTCTAATGAAAGCATACGGCGAAATAGCAGCACAAAAAATACCGTACCAACATACATGGATGCGGAGCAACACAGAGATGCGTATGAGCGCTCTAGCAATATACAATTACCTACGACTATGAATTCCGAGTTGTGCTTTATTCAACGCGATGATCGCTTGAAAGTGTAAATCCGATTCATTAATTTAATTTCCACCGTGTGCAATGGCAGCTGGAGTAAATGAAAGAATCCCAATAGCGATTCAACGTCGACATTGTCGTTCTATTTGTGCGCGCGATAAAAATCATAGACAATGACAAAATTCGCTGAATAAAAGCACACAAAAATCGCGTTTGCATTGGATGAGACGCGGGAATAGCACGCGAAGTTTATTACTATTATCAGGCGACTTACAAACAAATCTATTCGAAACAGTAAATGGAAAATTCGATGTGTGTGTGTGTGTGTGTGTGTGTATAAATGGCTTTAGAAAACGGAAGATGAAATGAGATTTGGGCGAATTTCTCAATAGCGAATTGACTGGTTTCGAAATAGCTACATTTAGTTTTGGTGCCGGAATTTCTGCGAGAGAGGAAGAGAAATAAAAGACAGGTGATAAATTTCAACCAAAATTGCAATGATACTAAAAGTGCGACCCACTCTCCACCGAGCAATCTCGCGATAGAAAGACACGAACAAATGAACGAATGAACAAATAAACCATTTACTTGTATTTCGTTTACGAAGCCAATGATGAACGTGCTAAAGCCAATTTGAGTCATGACTTTACTCAACGCTATCGCTTTATTTCGCTCTTTTTCTACACATAATAAAAGCAAATTTTTCGCGCTTTGTAACAGCAGCAGCACGAGAATGGAGGCCATAGCACCCGTTGCCGCAGATATACAGAGAGTGAGAGAGAGAGAGAGAGAGAGAGAGGGAGAAGGGGAGAAATTTATTTGCTGAATGCGTACACAATTACTCCTGACAATATTTCTTATCGTAAATTTTTCGATTCTAATAAAAAGCTAGGCAAACGAGCGAGTGCGCGCAGACAAAGGCACGTATTCGTTCAATTTGACATAGCTTACCGTTTCGTTTTGTTTGCTATATATTTTTTCGCCATTCATTTTGCGTTAGTGAACACGCGATCTTTTTCACTACTGTCTCAACATTTGTGCTCGGAAGATGTATAGTGAGATATCAGCAGCACTCTCTCTCTCTCTCTCTCCCTCTCTCTCTCGCTTTCTTTCTTTCTCTCTGTTTTCATGTAGATACTACAAGCCATCAAATGTATTCACTGTGTTCGTGTACGTGTGTGCGTGTGACAAACTATAGTTTTGGTCAAACATCCGCAAATGCAATGAATTTACTCTTTATAGATAAATCGGATCGGTATTCTTTGTGCCTGTGATTATGTTTTAGATTTCAATGTGGTTCTTTTGTTTTTTTTTTCCTTCTGTTAGTTTGTTGTATCGCACCTAGTGCCGTACACATTTCGTCGTTTGTTTAGCATGATTAAGTTATGAATCGTGTGCTCTACCCCACAGTGACTTTCTTCTTTTTTTCTGCTATCTTCCCATTCGGTCAATTATTCGAATTGCATTCAGCACGAACTCACTTCATCCGATCATTCAGGCGATTTACCGTTTCTATTCTCAACCAACACCAGCAATGTATTAACTAGATGCGGTTGTAAGCAAATAAATGGACAGAAAACAAGTACGAATGTACGCAAATTTAACAACATCTACAATGACAAATAGTCAAGTTGCAAATAGTTGAACAAAACGAAGGAAATAAAATCCTTTGTCGAGCATAACATTTTATTTTTGCGCTTGCCTTTTTCTCTTGCTCTCTCTCTCTCTCTCTCTCTCTCGAGCAGCAGCAGCAGCAGCAGCAAAAAACCAGATTCACCAAATTCCGTTTCGTTTGCTGCTTTGTGGTATTCATCTTGGTTTGCTTTTGTTTTTTCTTCTCTCTGCCGCTTTTTTCTATTTTGTGTGATTGTCAACATTAAAAATTAAGGAAAAGTAAATCGGAAAAAGCGTCATTGTGGTCTGCTAGATTCTTGCTAGGATGCATTTTTCTCCGTTGATTGTCCATTTTTATTGCATTTTCATGTCGCTTGCAAAGTTTGTAAATACGCGTGTGAAAATGCTTTTCTGAAGAAGAATTATTTCCCGATTTTTTTCTATGCTGTTGTTCTTATTTTAAACACGAGAATGATTAGAATGAGTGCCTGAATTTTCATTTATTCTTCCCTTGTGATCGTTTTTCTTTTTGCTTTCCAATGATTTTAATTTGCAATATATGTTTTGTTGGCATTGTGGTTTCTGACAATCGAGCTCATGACTGCGGCTATTCATTTTCATCCATTATGCAGAATTTGTTTCTTAAACTAAACAAATCGTTGTTATTTCTTTCTATCATAAATCTCTGGATAAACTAGATTTTCATTCAATGATACAGAAATATGGAGTCTCTTTTTTTCGATTGCCTTCTGCGTAGATTATGAACTGTTTTCTGCTTGATACTATCAAACCATGCATCGGCAAATTCATGTTTGCTTTGCCGCTGAGCCATCATAGCTCAGCCATGGCAGTTGCATCAAATTTCTCACGTGTCATTTGGCAAGCATGAGGCTGCGATTTTCCGTATCGCAACCGAGATTATCCACGGCTCATATGAAATATTAGGGAATTCTCTTATTTACCTTTTCTTCGAAGCATTTTATCCGCCATGATTTATCCACCTGAATTCGTGTGTGTTGCAATGAGAAATGACTATCATATTTGATACCGCCAACCAATTTTGATGGCTTCAACGAACTGCGTTTCTATTTGGCGTTTACTCTCTCCTTTCTCTCTCTCTCTCTCTCTCTCTCTCTCTTTCTCTCTTTATTGATTTCATTGAAACGAATCGCATTTTCAACGAAGCGCCCCGAATATTCAAATAAATTTTACTAGAAACCTATATTAATATGGTCTGAACAAAATCCTCTCGAATAGCCATAAAACTGTTTTTTTCATAAATAGAATGCGAATAGACAGAGAGAGAGAGAGAGAGGGAAAAAGTTAGCGAATAGAATGGGGTAAAGCAGGAAATGAATGGTCAGCACAAATAACATCATAAAATATCATCAATTTACAATGCGTTCTATCGAATATTTTAAACGAGAATAGCCTAGCAAATTGACTATGGGCTTCTGATTCTTAGCGGTGGGGATTTATTTGCGAAAATTTGAACGATTTGTATGCACATACACGCCATTCGCTTTGAGACGGTCACATTCGCAGTTTTATGCGTTACCTAATATGAATATGCAGAAAATTCAGCCGACTTTAGCATGGCGACGCGAATGTATTATTCTACTAACTTATTTAATGCCTGTCACATTGCGAAAATCATTAGAAAAACATTTGCATTCCTGTTAACTTAGGCTTAAGCCGAATAAAAAATCTTACGAAGTGTTGGATAAACCGTTTTTTAATGAAACTAAAAGTATTTTAAAAGACACAGTTTTTAATTGTATTGTTGAACGCGTTGAAGTCCTAAGACTATTGGCCACATTGCGGTGCGGGACTCTCTAAAGTAGGCATAAATTGTATTGATAACATGAGAATGGCGCGATAAGAATATAACAACAATTTATAGCCGACTTGATGCTTTCGCGATATTATGCCACATGTTAAAAATTGGTATTTTAGGCTTGCATTCCCAACAACTTGATTACTCACACTCCTGCTATCGAGAGCTGCTATCGCATGCATTAATGAGTACAGGAATATAAATTTCAGCACTGAATAACACAAACAGAATGCGGGATTTGAGAAATGAAGAGAGGAAGAATAAGCCGATCCAGAAAACAAATTGGCATTTTCACTAATATTCTGCCATTTTTGTTGCATTCCATTGTCGGAGACGGGACATCATGATGTTTAACATTTTGCGCCAATCTACAATTATCTTGAAACCACAATGTTTCTCTGGTTTTAGTTTTGTGCCTCGTGCAATTAGCAATTTATTGATATTTATTCATCTTTAATGGATTTTAATGTGTGTCTGTTTGGTTTCGCTGTGTGTAAATGAATGTGCTGATCTTGAACAAACGCAAATGGCAGTGGCCACGTAAATTGGTCATTTGCTTACTTTACGATAATAGTGTACAATTCGCAACACATTAAAACAAATGATGCCACATTTTGAACGAACATTGTCTTCCAGTGTATTCGCACACCGAAGTGACATTTCCGAGCTGCCATTCTGCCTGATAAAGGGTTTGAAAAGTATATTATTTCGTCATTAAAATCAATTAAATAAATATCTCGTAGCACAGTCATGAAGAGAGCGGGAGAGAGCTCAACGCCGAATGTATTTCATATATAACTTGAAAATATCTTTGATATTCCCAAATTAATAAATAAATCAAAAGCCACAAATTAATTTAAGTGAATTTTATTCTCTAATTGAATTCAATTATTATGGGGCACAGTGCAAATTTATACACTCCTTCTCCATATTCAATAGAGAAACATTGTTTCCAAGATGCAACTCCGCATCTTGCTTGGAAAAGCATCTGAATTCCAAACATTTTAATCGCTGTGGCGCCATGATTTCGACACAAATGTATGGCTTAATTGCAATTCATTTGTTTTGCTCGCACTGAGAAATGGATTGACGCACATCGCCTTCAATTCAAGAACATGCATTTGTGTACAACAACAATTCGTGACAAATACATCGAAGTCATTCGGAAATGTGAAGAAGTGCCAACTTTTATAAATAGCCAATGAGAGAATTTAAGAATGAAATAAGAAAAAAGTTGCACTAGGAATTCCAAAGTAACAGCAAAATTTAAAATAAATGAAGCAAAACCAATTTATGTACGGATTTTAATGAATGAAATTCTAAATAACAGCTTTTGAACATATATTCAATTGTTAATGTGCCAGTTCTTGCAATGGCTAAAATTAGTTCACATCATCGTTGCCATTTTAGTGGTGTGTACAGATTCCTTTTCCATCTCTCGCATTTTAAAAGATGCTCTTTGCTTTATTTGTTCTTTGCTTTCTACTTTGTAGGAATTTGTGTCCTTTATATTTTTCGTTTCTTAAGAATTGTTTTCTTTTTTTTTAAACTTTTTTAAGAGATCAACTTGATTTTAGCAGAGACCTTTTGCCAAGCGTTGACTTCTATTTATGCATTGTGCATGCGACCGCACATTTTGCATTAAGTACATCCAATGCCTAGCGTTGAAATTCCAATCGTACCGAAAGAGAGATTTAATCGTCTAAAAATATCATATGAAATAGATATTCCATAGTCCATATGTCATCAGATTGATGCAATTGTTTCTTCGACACACCAAAACTCTCTCATCACATCCTCATTGAACTAATTTTGTTGCCAATTTAAGCAAAAAGGACAATTTCTTGTGCACTTTTCGCTTTCGTCTTGATTTATGAACACGTTTCATTTGGATGAACTGTTCTGCACAAGTGCGTCCGATTGGATTTTTGCCGAAAAACTTCTGCTTGCAATAAAATCGCACAATTGAATATTTGCCAAAAAAAAAGACCAATCATCCGATCGATTGAAAATGCACACAATTATTGAGGTTTATTATGTGCTATTTTTGATCTTTTTTCTCTCTTCCTTTGTACAATGCCTCGAATCAATTCTGTTAACACGTCAATATGAATATGTTTGTGGTTTGGTTGCAAATCGTTGACTCAGATGCCTACTGGAAAAAAACATAATAAATCACGTACCAGAGCAATGGTGAATCATATTTTTGTGTTTTCAATCGAAAAACTATTCAATTATTGCGAAATTGGCAATGAAAAGGGACAGGAAAACCTGTACTCACGAATCGAACGGATCAGAGGAAAACGGCATCTCTCCGCTGGGAGAACAAATGCGATGAAATTACGTATACCGGATTCTCTTATGCTGTTTTTTCGTTAGCCGCGTGACGAAAGAGCGAATTGAATGGCGTGCCAACTGCCAATAATTCGAATGGAAGTAATAGCATTTTCACACTTTTGTACGCTTCATGGTTGAAATTGAATGGTGAAGCTGGTTCTTAATGCCATAGATTGACCTCTGCAGTTGAACGACACGTGCAATAATTGCATTGAAGTTTTGATTAATTGCAATGAATTCACAGAACCGTCGAAAATCACCGAATCTCCAATTCTCTGTTCCAATTCAATATTTTCCACACCAATTGAGAATGTATTGTGCCTGATCTGGATTATATTCTACTTTGGCATTGCGATGAATTAAGAAAAAAAGCGCTTGAGTCTGGCACAAACGAAGCAATCGCCCGATCCGTCCCTATCTTTATCACTTCATTTCTTCAAAAAGCAAAACTTTTAATTTGTTAAAGAGAATGTGCAATGAAACGTGCAGGTCGGGGCAATGAAATTGCGCATTCGAGCGCTTGCTGGCGAAATGCTGCATTTTGTTTCTAATTATGGAATATTTTATATCGAGAAAGCAATTTGCCCAAGAGAATATCGTAAATGGACAGGCTCTTTCTACTTTTGCGGGTCCGATTCAAAGAAAACTGTACACACACGACAGCGATCAGTGAAAAATTAGAGATAAAAAGAAAGCAATGAGCATATACATATCTATCGAAGAAGTTTCTTCGCATGCTTCTATCGTTGGTAGTATGTTTCCCTATACTTGTTGTAATTTGTTCGGGAGCAACTTTTTCTCGATATCCTTGCCGTTTCTTCCAGTCTTTTTAGTCTTTTCCACTTCTTTTGACTTCTATGAATGGACATTTCTGAAAATGAAGGAAAATTATTGGTCCAACTATCCACTAGCAGATTGAAGTGGAATGCAAGCGCAACGGATGCGAACGTTCGTTTCTCGATGAATGGTTTGTTAAATGCACAGTGTGCATTGCACACACAGGCACCGACCCGACACACAAGCACAACACCAATGATAGCAATAATAAAGTAAATGCTCCTTACACTTTCTCAATGCATTTGGCCGCTGCTTCTGTAAAATGTTTGGTTTGTAATGAACATGGAAAAGGTGGTACATACCGGTAAAGTATGAAAGGAGGTTTTCGTTTGCTGCATGGCGTTTGACCACCAACTGTACACTGGATCCAACATATTTATTCTATATTTTATTTCGTTTTATTAATAAAAAGTTCGTTGCACAATTTGTGCTGCACCAAATTTCATTGAAAAGAGTGCTACAGAGAGAAAACGGACGATGAATGGGCAGTGAAGCAGAAGCAAAGGAAATGGTGATAGTTGGAGCAATTTGATTTTAACTGCACTTCGTATATCCGTCTCAACCTTTGTCATATATTTAAGGTAATTCGTGCCCTAGATCATCATTCCGCTCCAACTACTTTCTGATTGAACTAAGCGAATCCAGTCACAAAGTAATCATCAAGTGGTAAAACTTGAACTTATCGGAATGCTTTCAAAGTTTGTGCTAGATTTTGCATTGAAAACTAAACTCGATGAAGCGTTCATTTGACGTATCTTTCGTCCAATTCAAAATGAATTTTATCTTTCAGTTTACTTTCTCAGGCAAAAATTACTTTTCCTCACATTTGAATCGGTGAGGATTAAAAAGACCTCCAAATTTTGGTTTGAATAAAGCAACGTGAATAATAAATAGCAACGGATACATTCGACCGATAGTAAACATAAATGCACATGTTCACTGCATATTGCTTCGTATGATTTCTTAACCAGCTTAACTGGACAAAAGGATTTCAGACACTCGTTTTTACATCTATTGTTAAAGTATATTCGTGCTAACTAAAATTGATCGCGAATCCATTTTGTTTAAAAATATACAAAATGAAAAAGAATTCATTTTATTATCACCCAATTCGTTTACAAAGGACGTATTCATTCCATTTAATATCAAAATCCAAGCAATTGTTTTATCATATTCATCCGGAACTATCAAGTACGCGTAATATGGGTCGCATGGCCGAATCGGTTACACTACAAAGTTGTACATACTGTTGTTGTCTTTAGTTTTGTATGTTTATTTGATTCATGTTGCTTCATTAAAACCAAAATATTGGAAGCCTTTTTAATTCTTACCGATTCATTAAATAATGAAATTAAGCATACAAAAATTGAGTACAATTTTTAACTCCAAATCATTGGGAATGCAGAACACTATCTCCAATCGTTGCTATTCATTCAGGTCTGGAATGACAAATTTTCGAATAAGCAACACCCCCTTTAGATGAAAAAGTCATTCGATTTTATGGACCCAACTTCGAAAAATGAAGCATTTCAAACGGCCTGACTTCATCGTTTCGTCGATAAACCTATAATTTTCAACACTTCAATGCAAAAGGTATGAAACTTCACGCTTTTATGCCAAACAAGAAGGGAGCTCATCGAAAATATTAACAGGGCATGAGTTGCAATAATTGAATATATTCCGATTGTTAACACCAAAATTCGAGGAGAAGAAAAATCTACACAACAACGCTAGACAATTGCCAACACTTTGTGAAAGTGGAAGGAGCAATTATATTATAATGTGCGTCCAATTTATCTTGGGTGAAATGACATCAGCAAATTGGCTGCATAGTTCAATATAATTCGATTATTGTGAAGGTACGTGTTCAGCCACTAAATGAAAGAATGGCATCGAAAATGCACACAGTAGCTGTAAATTAAGTTTCCGTCTTCCTGTTCGTTGATGATGCGCGAACTGACGCCGCACCTTTTTTAATTATTGGCTGTTGTGTGTCTGTGAGTGTATGTTGAAAACTTCATCAGTAAACTCAGTGTGCTCTATTTCAACAGAATCGTCGTTGAATCAGGTCGGGACGGAAAATTCTACGATGCTGTTTATTGGGTGTGGATGTGCCATTGTGCTCAAATTGAGTGTGAAAACGAATTTTACATGAAATATGAATGAATGAACCGACCAACGTATAGAAGCAAATTCTCTGAGAACAATTCAAAACAGACATGGCAACAAACGCACCGGAAGAATTTGAACGCACTCTAATGTCATATAGAAAACGTTTTCAAATCATTTCCTTACAAATCAATGAATTTGATGAATATAAGCAATTTACGTGGCCAATTTTCATTTTATAATCGTGAAAATGGCTCCGAAATGGGAATTAGAAGCTATTCCGTGTTTCCCGGCTATAAATGGCAGATTTGGTTTTTTTTCAAAGTTCAATTTACCAAAAGCAGAAACGATTTTATTGCGAATAAATCTACCATTTACGAGCATACATCTCTCTGCGGTGAAACATTTTTCGAAAAAAAAATACACTTTGAAAATGTTTTGAAGGCTACAAAGTCCTGAGATTTGAATTCACCATGACTTTTCTCTATATTTTTCTCCATAAAAACAATTTGGTGGCTGATTAAATTCGTCTAGAAAAAATCCGTCTGATAAATACCAGCCAGCAAATAGCGATGCATCGGTAATGCATGCATTTGCTCCATCGAAGAGAAGCAAAAAAACTAATAAATAAATTAATTCAGTTTGATCGAAGTCTGCTCAAAAGTGAACAACATTTGTCTACCAACTTGAACTTTTTCAATAAGAAAGTTTATTGGAACTAGTTCTGTTTAACATACGATTTATTTTGCATTCGTATACGAATCATTATAATGATTCGAAAAATTAGGTGATCCAGATAAGCGAATAAAACAATAAAGTTAGATTTTTTTCCAATTCGGCGGTAAAGTATTTTATAGGTTGAAATTACCCAAGGTTTTACGATCAAAATTAATGCGTAATTTTTTTGCATTCTGAGAAAAAATCACCGCATAATTGCAGTGAAATGGTTTGTTTACCGTTGAACGTTCTAATGCTCTTTTAGTGTTTATGTTAAATCTGATTTCGGTTCCGTCGTACACATTTTATGATCGAAGCCTATGACTTTTTTATGAATTCATTGCGCAGCGCTTTTACGGTTAGACTAAAGTTTATGCCGTTTGATGCAGGTTTTTATGTCCAATAAATATATAAATTGTATTTTTTAGCTAAGAGCAACTAGAATTCCAAATCCTTTAGCTATCACATAGAAAAAAATATACCTCAAAGAACACGCACGGAAAGGAATTCACGAATGGGTCATAAAAAAAGGAACGCACGAATATGAAATTGGAATTGATTCGACGAATGAGCAAAGTCAATCGATGTTGCGTGTATGGCTAAAAGGCTGCCGCTTTTTTACTATTCTTTTTTATCTAATTCGATTTAGATTTCAATCTAAATCCCCGATTCGAGAAAAAAAAATGCAAAATAAAAATTCAGTCACGGAAGCCATAAAATGGAAACATTTTATGAAGGACAATCACTTGTTATAAGCAAATCCTCCTCTCTTTACTACCTTCATGATAATTCTCTATCTTGTTGGAACTGTGCCATTCATTGAAGAGCTAGTTAATGGTCGCTTCACATTTACACTGAAAAACCGCAGCCAATTTGTTTTCCATTAACAAAGTGCGGACTGTAAAAATCATCGAAATATCATTTTGATAAAAATAAATTTGAGCATCAGTTTTTTTTTTTTTTGTGAAACGTCTGTTGTTAAATAACGATTAAGATTTGTTTCATCAACCTGTTAAATTGTGGCGAATTATTGAAAAAGCAGCAAACGCACGCACATCTACAAAGAGCATCACACACGAAATGATGCGAAACGTTAAAATGGGTACGCTGAAATGCAGCACAAGACGATGATCGATGTATTTTTTTCTGTTCTTAAAATTACAAATAAATCGGTAGTGTGCTTGTCTACGTGTTTCAATGTTCGGTCAGCATATGGTGCATGAAAACGGTAAAAAGTCATCAATCCGACCGAAAGACGGAAAAAAACAACAACAGAGAAGAGCAAAACAAAAAGAAATCGAAAATGTGTATCAGACGTTGTTTCATTGCTGTTGCATACAAATACAAGATAAATTACAGTTGTGCTTCCATTGTATTGAATAAGGCGAGAGAGCGTTTAATAAACGCCTGAAAAATATGAAGTAGCCAAATGTCGACCAGATTGTAGCAGACGAATGAAAATTAATCATAATTTTTTGATATTACGCATTTGATCGAAATGTATCTTGAAAATCATAAGCACACCATATGCGATATAGGAATTAATTCCAATAAACGTTCGCATCAGTGTGCCATATATATTTCACATGTTTCATATCATTTTGTTGAAATGTTGTCAGCGAAATCATTCTATTTTTGAAAATCATCCAATTTGCGTTGTCATTCTCGTTGGCGCCGTCAAGCAAAAGCACCACTTAATCAAATCAAAAATTTGGCCCCGAAACTACAAGTGATCTGTTATGTTTCGTGTACTCATTTATCGTTATGGGCAGATACAAATGCTGTGATGGCAAAATAATAGCAAGCAAACAAAGTGAAAAATAACTGGAATATTATTCAAATGTGCCGCTCATGTAATTTTGTTAAATTTTTGAGAATTTGGAGATGGCATCAAACCAGAAAATTGAACGTAAAGAAAAATCTATTGTAATTTGTTGTGAGCCGTATCGTTTATCCGATGTTTGCAGGAAATGATGCCACACAGCAGAAGGATTGATATGAATATACGCGTTCATTGGTGCCCATGTGAAAATAAAATAACTGAGCAGTCGACTATGTTGCGACATTTTGAGAATTTACATGGAGTTCCAATCAAAGTCAGTCAGATATACGTAATTCATGATTGTCAATTGGATAAGTTGATTGTATCTATACTCAACGCTCACACAAAATATCAGTCATCAAGTTAGCCAAAATGTCCCGTATTAGTCAACTGCTCAGTCACGGTTCGCCGTTCAAAATATGGAAAATATGGAAGAAATGACTTGAATTCCAATCATTCAGTCATGATATTTTCACAAGGGTGAGCATGAAACTCGATCCAACGACAAAAGAAAAAATTCAAACATTAATGCCACTACAGCAGAAATTTATAGCTCACTCTGAAAATGATGTTAAAAATCTGATATCATCCCCAACTTTATTCATTCAATGCAATGCTATGCCGTTTTTCATCTGAAATTTGACGGAAAATTGAAACAATTTACTTGTAACTTTCCGGATTTTGTGTCAGCAAGCACTTTTTTCAGTCCGATAAATAAATTTCTAGAATTTGATTACAAACGATAGAACATTTAAAAAAACGAAATTTTCGCATGGTTCGAAAAGAGGAGGAGCTGCGGTCCAATGCTGATTTTCAAATATGAATTATGTTTCAATCCGTTTCAAGTGTCTTTTGATTTTTCTACGACGCTTTTCTTAAACTTTGAATAGAGAATAAATATCGGAAGTACTGAAAGAACGCATCGAAACCCTAAACACGTGATTTGCTATGAATATAATTCACATTCTTGAAAGCAGCGCCTGAATTGTAATCAGATACAGCGCTGTGAAGGCAAAAAGTCTCCTGATTTGATTACATCCTGTTTATCAAAAACGGCACACATCCAATAAATCACTATATGTCTCGTATTTTTTCAACCATGAAATATTTCATCCATCATACAAATCGACCCGAATTTTTGCCTAATTTGAACAGCATCTTATTTTTATGGAGCATATTTCAGGGACCAGGCAGAAGAACGTGGAATTTTTCGAACGAATGGCGCTTCAGTAAGAATAGAACGGCATAAAGCAAAGAGATTTCGTTGGAAATTTGATACAATGTTAGAATTCAAGATTTAAAATGGATCTTTTTTACCAGTGAAAAAATCTCAAAAGAATGAAGAGAATTGGAATGCGCGACATTCAAAGA
The DNA here is from genome assembly GCA_028476595.1 of Obolodiplosis robiniae. NCBI lineage: Eukaryota > Metazoa > Arthropoda > Insecta > Diptera > Cecidomyiidae > Obolodiplosis > Obolodiplosis robiniae. Next base: position 51,498,134 of record CM052014.1, on the reverse strand, counting down.
AATTGGGCGACTGTTTTTATAGATTATCCAATTCGATTTCCTGTACAAATATTGAGGATACATTTCTTTCAAGTTTTCCTCATGGTTTTTCAACATATATTTTTTCTCACTCGACTTCAAAGCGCCACACTTTAATTAGTTTCCTTCGACCAAAAAAATTCCATCGCATAAATCACGATTTTTTGTGTGGTTTGGCAATTGCCATTATGAGTTGATAACAGCTAAAATCACATTTTGTGTCGATTTGTAAAAAATCGCTTGAACAAAACCAGCCGTCAAAGAAATTGACCGGTTACATAAATTACCATAAGAGTCAATTTGGTGACCGCAAACGGTGAACAGCTCATACTAGCTCCGAGACTTTATTTTCAATTCGAAGATTTAAACTTTGCCATTTGCAAGAATGGTGAAGGTAAAAGGTTTAAGCCACCAAATTGTTCGATTCCTGTGTGCGAGGAGAAAAGATAAAAAAAATTTGCAGATCCGTTTGTTTTTTCGATTAAAATCTAACCGAATATAAAATGAAATTTATATTTTTCGGAAATTCTATGGTACGAGCGATTCAAAAACGGCACAACCAAACTCGTTCACTCGCCACACGTGTGTGTTCAAAGCAACGGTGGATGGGTAACAATGGAAGAATGAAAATAAAAGTAATGGAGCAAAAACCGATGAACGAAAACAAAAACCGACAGGCAAAATCTCAAGAACATCGGCAGAACAAAGATCAAAGGCTTTTTTCCGTTGTAAATTAGCCCGATGAGAATGGGAGAGAGAAAACGCTGACGCTCGCATACACTCACCGAATTTACCGAACAAACATCAACGCATTCGATCGAGAGAGCGAGAGAGAGAGAGAAAACAAATTCGAAAAAGTTCACCAGAAAAAAAACTTGTAATTTTAATCAGCCTCGATATCTAAGAAGCGAAAGGTTTGTCTGAAATGCGAGCACAATACAGGACCACAGCGGAAAGGACACATTTTTTAGAATTCTAAATATCTTTTCGGTCGCCTGTCGTACGCTTAATGAAAACACACAAAACAACAAACAACGAGCGCACGCATATTTGAAGAACTGGGCCATTTGTCAAATGTAAAACTTCTGTTTTCGAATTGGTTTTATTTATACATTTTAGTGTGTGTGTGTGTGTGTTTCTCATTAGCCCTTTGATTTGACAACTACGCATTCAGGCTTATGAATAAAAATGCGACGGAACTAATAAATTCTCAATGAAAAGCTAGAAAATTGATTTAACAGCTTCGATACGGCTGACATTCCCTTTACATGCACAACTTACTTCGACACTGAGAGATTTCCTTTTCGATTGCATTCTTCGGTTCAGTTTCGGTAGCCTTGTTGCTTTCTCGTTTTTGTTTTAATGATAACAAATCGATGTTGGTGATTTTATAAATGAGTATTGGCTGTTGAGGGCGGCACTTCTAGATGTTCGATTTTAATGAGAAAATACCGACCAAACTATCTTATCGGCTTCTGTTGCATTTAATAAAAACCAAATAGAGCCCCAAGATCTACAGCATTCAAAATTGTCATGAAAACTTTCTCATCAAAATATTCCCATCGTTTGAAATCATTATTAGAAAAATCTCTTTGTCGACAGATAAAAGTCACGAACGATCCTCATCAAATCCAAAAATACACTCAAGCACACACACTTTGTACAATTAAAAGAAGCGCTTCCATCAAACGAAAGTAATAAAAGTAATGAACAAAGAACAAAAGGAATTGACCCCTCTGCAGACGCTGGTATCAATATAGCTGCAGCTACTGAGCTACTGTCCAGCACTGAATTTCTGGTGATTGACAGAGTGTACATTAACAATGGCCCTGTTCAACATTCATGGGCTTTACCATGCTTATTAAGCTGTTGCAATGGAAATGTTTTGATTACTCACTTCAATCATAATTTTTGCAAAGAAAAGTCTCACTCTTTTTTCCTGCGTTTGTCAACGGCGACGAACAAGAGCGAATTCACAATGACTGAAAGAGAATCGCTGAATAACCATAATCGTTTCGCTCGATGCAAATCATTTTCTTCCTTTGCGGTGAGCAATTATTTGCGTGTCCTACTGTGTTTTTTTCCTACTCGCGTTTACAAAACACATAAGAAACTCTTTTGAAATGTATGAAATTTCAGTCGAGAAACAAAAATCAACTCTTCATTTTTGCATCTTTTGTGTGCGCGCAAATGAATTGCATTCAATTCAAAGGCCCATGAAGCATTCTTCAGTGTTTTTCTTCCGCCGAATACAAAAAAGGGCTCTTTCCATTGTTCCAAATCCGTAAATTGTCCAAAATATACTGCAAAAAACGATGAAAACGTAAATTTAATTGTGGAATACATTTGTATGACATTAAATCCGGTCCGGCTATTATTGCACGTTGCCTTTTCTACGCTCGTTCTCTCTCTGTCGCTCATTTCAAATCATTCTTTGCGCATTTCTTCCTTTGCGATGCCATACATTCGATGAATCTATCTGGCCGATGATGTGAATGTAAATTATCAGAATTATTCAGTGAATTTGCAGAATCGGAATTTAAAACTTGCAAAATCACATTAATAAGATCATCAAACAAGCAATTTGTTGCATTAAAATGATAACACACGGACGAAAATCGGCAAGAACAAAAATCAACAACAAAAGCAAAAAGAACAAACAGATTAATATATGAAAAAAACACTTCGAAAACGCAGTTAAGCCGATTCAAATGATTATCTCATGAAATTGCGATGGCAGTTGAGATTGCGTCGAATTGAGAGGTGTTAATGAAAAGACTCTTATCGAATACAATTCAAAAATGAAATCAGCAGTGCCATCCATTGGCCCAAACTTGAAATCACAAAAATCGACGCACAAACGCACAGCACATGGATAGAACGGAGGCAAAACGGCAAACATCGTCCGCAGGAGAAGTGACGAGAGAATTGAGCAAAAATTCAAAGCGTATCAGTTTTACACTCGTTTTCATCTCATTTGACTCTCGGCTTTGCCCCATCTGTATATACAGTGTACACCATCTCACTATATCTCGACGCGCTCTGCACGATTCGCTCTGAGAAGATCGTTAGAACGACATGCGGTGCCAGTTAAACCATTGTTTTGTTGCTACATTGTACTGAAGAACATTCGTTGTGTGTTAACATATGTGTGTGCGGCTGAATTGTGTTCGGTTTAATTCGGTGCATTTTGCCATCGAACATTTAGTATCTATCGAAACGTTGCGCTGAGTGGATGCAGCTACGAGCTTGCTATATCCATAGTTTTGTCCGTATTTATCGAACCGAGAAGCTAACCGATTTTATTAGTATCGACGAGAACGTTTCGCCTGCAGTTTAACCGGGTATTATGGAATAAAAATAAAATTAATTTTCTTCAAACTGTCAATTTGGTGTGATTTTTCCGTTTTTTACCTTTGTGTTGATAAGTTTTGCTCAAGTTTTCATCAAATAAAATTGAAAATTGACGTAATTTTTTTTGACGAATGATTGGATCGAATGGGATTTTTAACATAAATGTTGAAATGAAAAGATAGGAATAAATATCAACGTGAAAAAATACAAAATAAAAATTTGAATGAACTAAAATCTAACCAGCTATTTTGAACGAAAATAAAATTGTGTTTCGAATATTCAGAATATTTTTGGACGATTCGAAAAAAAAAATGTTATTCAAAATGGAATCAACAACAATTGCTGTGATTGTTTCATTCTTGTGCATCGGCAGTTTCACTTCGATCAGCGCAAAAGCCAATACAGCCGGCGACGCTCTTAGCAACCGTTTAAATAGTGATTCTAACAACTTATTTGCCAATGATGAATTATCTATCGAAATCGACAACTGCCATGAAGCATGTCTACAAAAGGTACGTACATTTTCTAATTCGCTCATTTCGATATTGTGTTGTCGAGTGAAGAAAAAGGCGGCTTTCAATTTTTGGATTGAAAAAATTGGGCCGTCTTAAATACTTTGTTTTTTTTCGACAAAAAGTAATCGTCTGCTTAATTAAGGATTATTTCCTGTTTGAATCTCAGCTTCGAATGCTTTAGCCATAAGGTTTTCGTCTTCATCTCTTAATTTGCTTCGGTGATTTTCTATTTTATTTTTTATTATAGAAAGAAAGAATTTTTCGCCCATTTCTAATCCTCTACATTCTTCGAAAAAAATAGCCGCAATAAATTCTTTACCATATTGTGATGCGTATGGATTCATAAGATTTGTAATTCTTTTACCCGTCGGACGATATTACTTCCTTTCGCCATATGCGATGGACGGAATGAAAAAAATTTCAAGACATACAATTATGAGACTAGACGCGAAAAGAAGCAACAAAAAACGGTGTGCTGTTGTGATATGATGTGCAAGCTAAACAGTTCTTTAGATGCATGTACAAATTTATAAGTCAATTATTGTGCGCCTTTGGCTATTCAATTTCTGAATAAATTTTGTTTGGCCAAAAGAACAGGACTGTGATGTGTTTTCTCTTCAACAGAGCAAGAGAGCTCAAGCCAATGCGAATTAAAGTATTATAGATGTATTCATTCGGTTCCATTCCTACCTCGTGTGCACACGCAACACGAGCACACAATGTTTAAATCAGTTTTTAATGCATAATAATAATATTGAAAAGTATAAAAAAAAAAAACATTTCCATGCAAACGCACCGTCAACAGCACATATAGCCGATTGGGTTAAACAGAGCAAAAATCTGTTTTTCGTATAAACAAACTGAATTGGCACCGGGCAAAAAATGCTGTCCAGATGAACATGATGGAATTTTTTTTCAAATTTAAGGCGAAAAAACAGCGACAATGTACAAGTGCACCAAAATGAATGCGGGCAAAAAAAGTAGTGGAAAAATGATTATTGAAAAATGCTTGTACGAAAAAAAACAACAACAACTTGATCATAGGTGAAGAAGCAAAGCACAGAAGAAAATGAACAGAAAAAAACGTACAGACGAGCGAATTGGGCGAATGAGACAAGCAAAAAAACGAACAACGTCCTGATCGGAGAACGAGTTGTGTGTGTATAAATTTCAAATGACAGTGCCCAGACAATCTTCGGAGAGCAAAATAATTAAATAATAAGAGAAATAATTGCACCATAATTACCGATGTATTATGGCAACGGTCGGAACTCATCGCAATACATCGAGAAAACGATGTTGAGCGAGAGAAAAAACAACGGCAGAGTTTCAGCAATACATTGGGTGCATGTTTTTGATTTGTTATTTAAGCAGATGAAATGCATTCTATCACAAAAGATGAGAGATTGAAAGGCACTGATCAAATCACTCTCGCGCACTCTCTTTCTCTCTCTCTCTCTCTCCCTCTTTCATTCTCCTCTCTTTAAAAAACATTAGCGAACATGAAAAAAATATACTTTTAAATATAAACATAAAATCAGCATATTTCATGTAAAACATTGATTATAATCATGCTAAAAGTTGCTTCATTTTCGTTGTTTCGCTTTCTGTATCATTGTGAGTGCCGTCAGTGGCTTTACATTTGAGTCAATCATTGACTTCGTGTGGCGTTCTTATTTTCTCCAGAGGTCAGTTTGGACTTTGGTGTTTGGTTTTTCTGTTCTCGATCGTTTTAGTACCCGTTTCGTTAGACAGTTGCGCACTGTATGGTGAATATGATATTGTTGTGAGAGTACGCGTTCGCGCTCGCAAGTCTGAACTGTTTTCATTGTTTATTCATTTGTTTGCTCACCAAACGGCCTATACACTTAATTTAGTTGCCGTATGTGTGTGCCTGGTTTTCCTGTCTTTGTTCTTCTCGCTAAATGCATACAACATAGAACACACCATTCGTTCAGTTTCATGCATATTCATGCGTAACTGTATAACACACTCACACACCGAGTGAAAAGAAGAAAGAAAGAGAGTGCGATCGTCACAGTCGTATCCATTTATCGGCACTAGATTTTCGATTATCGCCGTCATTTGCGACAGCAACAAAACCTAATTTAACCAAGAACAATGTACTTTTGCCCCGTTAAATAAATAAATTCCATATGTTATTTTGTCAAAATATTCAGTAGAAACAATGAAATTAGATGAAGTAGTATGTAAATGGAATAGCGATACGATCGCGCCGAGCGTGTGCTATCCAAATTCTAATTTTCCATTGTTTTTGCTTTCTTTGTCGATTCACTTCTTGTCGTTTTTTCTTTTTCGCATGATCGTTGCGAGCACACAAAAACACTGTTTGTCACCCGAAAAAGCGTAGCCAACATAAATTATTCAATGCGTTCCTTAAACGATTGCATTGTAAACGCAGTCAATATGTTTTATTGTTCCCCAAATGGAAGATCAACCATGAAAGTCAGCTTTCGTGCTCGCATCCTCTGGAATACATTTCGATCGATCACGGTTGCTAATTCAGTCGCTTTTAAATTCGTCCACATATGTTCATCACGTCAAGCAAGAAACTAAGTGTACCGTTTAATCGATGGTGTTTATATCAAGTCATGTGTTCAACTAGATTCGTTCAAGACAAATGCGTCAGGCGAAGAAATAAGCCGCACAACCGACGAATATCAGTTTTATTTTAGACGAAGAAGTTTATTATGCAAGTTGATGCGGCGTTTGAGCTTGTATCTATGTGGCAAACAATAGAACGGGGTATCCCTATCCGTGACAGAATGCTGGCGCGCGTACACGTCGATCATCTTCACACAACTGGGAAATTGAGATCGTGCACGTCAATGTGTGATGCATTGTTTGTGGTGCTCATTTTTAAATTGCATATAGGTGCGCTATAGCGATCCGAAAAAAATACACACAGAGAAATCCAAGAAAAATTACTCATGCATGCCGCTCGAGTTCTTTGGGGCAATCATGAGTTTCTAAGCACCATCACTTTGTTTGTGCATTGTGTTCTGAACCGGTGCGTTTGCGGGCGGTTCATTTCATTACAATATTTCTATTTATTTTCGTTCAACAGAATGTTTGTTTATTTATCTAATGAGTGTTCGAATGAAAAATACCTCGATCAACTGCGGAAACAGTTATTGTTTGTTTATTCGACAAATTGGTTTGCCGTTTGTTGCGTTTTCCGTGCATTTTGTGTCGCTCCGCTCATTTGTTTGATTCTCAATTTTCGGGCGCACAATGAAAAATGCAACCACATTCCGCTGGTTAAATTGACTGTGTAAATGATTAATCGAAAAATGCTTTTCCATGTAAAACATTTTGATGAGTGTTAGTGTGTGTGCTGCTCACCTTTGATATGACGCAAAACATCGCACAGTTGTTACAACAATTGCACTACAGTTCAGGATGCTGTTTTGTTGATGTTGAGCGCGCTTGTGTGCGGGCATATAATATGTCTGATATGTGTGTAATAAAATTAAATTCCTGCTGTCTTTCGGTGTGCTATGCGCCGCTGACAAAATATCAAATTATCAGGGCTGCTGTTGACTGCCATTTTAGTACTTAAAAAGATGAGCTAGCGGTCGTTTGAATGCGCATACGGCGAGAGAGTGAGAGAGAGAGAGAGGGAGGCAACAGTTCAAAACATGTCTGATACCATGTCTATTCCAGCAATATTGTGGCGTCTACATGTCACTAGAGGTGTTTTCGTTTTAATCGGTCTCGTGCACAACGAGCATCCACAAACGACACATTTAAACTAATGAAAGGTAATTAGGCATAGATTTCCTATGCGCTGCACTGCATGTGGTGATGCAACAAGCATACACGAGATGCAAACGATGCGCGAAATCTGCTATCGTTCTCCCCATCTATCTCTTTATGTTTCATTTTTCCGTTGTGCAATGTTTTTTTTTTTTTGGTGTGCAAGCGCCCGAGCATTCAGGCCAAAATTGAAACCGTCAAAATCCATTAGAAGTAAGTAACATAGACACCAGCCAGCCCACAACATGCACCCGCGAGCATTTACACATAGAATGATTCAATGCATGCATATTCTGAGTTGAACAGAAGAATGTAAGCCACATTCTTTATACAGCATGAGAGTTTTTGGGTCTTTGTGAAAGGCACTCTTTTTTCTCTCTATCCCTTGAGAAAATGTTTATGTGAACATGCGACATTAAATTTATCTATTGCTTCCGACAGCAGACACATCCACACTTTTACGCAGCTTGCATCGCGACCCGAATGAGAAACGAGTACGAATGAGGGATTGTTAAAACAAAAGCAATGACATGAATGAAGAGTACTATGCTCATGAATTTCAGGAAGTTTTCCGCTGCGTTTGTTGAGTGCGCTCCCCGCTCGTGCGCTCGATATACAAAATTATTATGGTTTGGTTGGCTTGGGTCTTGGGTGACGTCGCCATTGTACCGCTTTTCCTTCAGTTGTATTTCAATGCTTGCACACAGATATTCCCTTCGGCTGATCGGTTTATGTACGGGAAGAAGACAGCGATAAATTTCGGAACCACCATATTTTAATGTACACACCATTTAGCCATTTTGTTGCTCGTCTTCCGAGCATTTGCGCCGCTCCGGTATATTGCCGGATGAATTTATGGCAATTTAACAATGTAAATTAAAATATAGCAAAATGTTTAGTTGTTTGATTTCTTCCTTTTGGCATTTTTTGCCTTTAAAACGCCGGGCTTCTTATGTGTGTGTGTGCACTTCACTCACGAGAAAAACAAACACAATTCGCCAGAATGCAAGCATAAAATCCGCTTCTATTATGCGTTCCACATGTGAACAGTTCTGAATATTTCGTACGATCAATGGAGAGAGAAAACGGCAGCGCCAGTTGAAATAGACAAACGAATTCAAGAGAGAGCGATATAGTGAGAGAATCGCAAGACGGCGTCAAACGACGAGGCCCCCGATATCAACGAAATATAAACTATTTTCGCATATACTGTAAAATGTATAGGGCATGGATCGCTTACGAAGACAACGCGAACGCGAATTCACCCTCTTCATCAAACACAGTGCAAAATGTGCGTGGAGCACAACACAAATATGGAAAAAGGCAAAGGCAAAAGCAAACAAACGACACTCGAACGACCGAATCAACGGCGGAATGTTATTTATAGTTGTTTACGTTGCAGTATTATTATAGTTTTTATGTGCCATCGATCTTTTCCATTTTCATGTAACTCTAATAATAACATGAGAACATTCTTTTTCCTGCTGTGTGCTCTTTTTTTCTCTCTCTCATTCGGTTCCGTTTCATTCCGTTGTGCTGTTGTCGTTTGTTCAAAATGTACTTAATTTTTTTGTTTCGTTTCTCTTCGCCAGACAGATTGTTCGTATGCAATAATTATTTTGTTGCTTCAATAGAAAATGTTGGAATTATGAATGTGCACAATGAACAAGAACCGTACGTACTACACATATGGTGATAGATAGAACAGAAAGAAGTGCATGCTGAAGAAACTCGCGACAACAAAAAATAATGAAACAAGAGCAACAATAAAACTAATGACGATGATACATAATAATGTGAATCGACATGAAGCTTGGCTTACACATTAGCCCACAAATCGAACGCTGAACGACATTGCACAGCGAACGAAAAAGTGTGCATTGAAAATCGTCCATCGCGGAGGAGAGGCGACAGCTCTTTCATTTTATTTGGAGGAAATTCATCTGAAAAAACGTGAATATTTAAGGAACTGGTAATCGAAAAGTTATGTGGCGCAGACAGATACGCTGTCGCTTCTACGACTGTGTTTTTCTTTCGGAGTGCTGAAAAATAGTTTATGAGTTTGAATGTGTAGGTCTTTGTTTGTCTCAATTTATCTCTTGGATTTATTTTAGCTGGCCAATATATTTGGAGCGGATGGAAGAAAAAAACTCATCACATTTCATTGCATTCAAATAAAAACAAAATTCTGTAAAATTTATTTTATGTGTACACAATGCTGCGTGTCACTTCCCCGAAAGACTTTCCATGCGAACGCCATGAGAGATTTATGGTTTATTTGAATGGGTCTTAAGACAAAATAGACTGCATAAATGCTTCGAATAAGCTGAATGGAATACCAAACATCAGCTCGCTCACCGATTTTGCAACAACGTCCATGTCCACCGTTCAGTGTGATCCTTATTGTTCAATTAGAATAGAGGTTTTTTTTTTTTTAGAAAACTCTACGCACCCTTTGCTACTTTCTATTGAGTATGACCAAAATAAATTTATGGCACTCTCTTTCCGCGAATTCCCAGTTGCAAAAAAAATAACAAGATCACCGTGGCATAGACAGACCACATGGAACACACAATGATACAAGCCATGCGAATCCTTTTCTATGCAAAAATCCTGCCGAGCGCTAGACAATGGGCCTTCCCTCTCTCTCTCTCTCTCTCTCTCTCTCTCTCTCTCTCTTTCATCTCTCAAAACACAATGCAATGTCACATATCACATAAACAAAGCATGTGCACCAGAGTGAGCATGTAAGAGGCAACGCATTCGATCAGATTTGTACAGTTCTTTGTTAGCACGTTTTTTCGGGCTTTTGTTTTAACATTTGTTCTTTTTTGCGTTCATATAATCTCCGGATTTTTATGTTCAACTTTAGAACAAGAAAAGAAGAGAAAGAGATTGGGACGAAGAAAGATAAAGAGTCTTTGGGGCACAGTGAGCATCCGAGATATGCACCGAAAATTTTTGGAAATCAGATGAATTTAGACACACAAACATATCGTCGAACTGAAAATTTGAGTGGAAACGTTGAGTATGAATACGCAATTCGACACAAATGAAGCAACAAAGGCCATCGTCGTCGTTGTCAACACTGAATATATTTATTTCACGCAGAGCAAAAGAGATTGAGCTCAGCCACAAGTAACCCGAGACAAACAATGAAACCCGAACCATGCCATTTCTCATGTGGATATCCATTTTAATTTCTTTTTCATCGCACACACCAAACGGATAGGTATGCAATATCATATCATTGTCGCATCATCGCCATGTCTCAGCAGCGTGGAGAAAAAAAAGCACTGCATTTAAATCTAAAATAAAATTTGTTTAAGAATAAGAAGAAAGATGAAGCCAATGGAGATGGCTGATTCACAGCCGGAATATCACTTGGCACTTTTCGAAATTGAATCGTGTGATGTCAAGGAACGAGACAGAAAATGTACATTATGGATTAAGCGCATACCAAGAATGAGTATAATCATATAAAATCGTAAGAAAGTCGTATAATATGGTGATCTTGATATGCATATTTCTCTCTCTTTCTCTCTATCCGCCTCTTTCCGCCTGGGAGTGTTTTTATTCCACATGAAATGTCAGTTTGGTCCTTGCGCTCAATCAATGTCGACGGCTGCTTTGAAGCGGTTCGTTGCACATACATGAGGTATTTTTCGTCTGCAGCCACTGATTATCATTTCGAAGAAAGATGAAACTTTCGATTCAGTTTTATTTCACATATCATTTTCTACACTTCCAAAATATATGGACAACGTTTTGGTAGTGTCCATTCCTTTTAATTTCATTTGTCATCTTTTTAATGCAGTTCATGCGAGGACAGAGATGATCATATCGAACGCATTCTCTCGAATGCCAACAGAGTTCGTGCGCTCAAACGACGGACTTCTCATATTTTACGGCACACACAATCACACACATTGACGAAATGAGTTTGCATTTTCTCTCGGCAAAACACTTCGATGCGATGTGTTGATTGTTTCGATTATCGGTCATTCCATTTGCAGCCACTTCTTGAGAATTTTAATGAGTTCCGTACATGAATGTGCAAATAAAAGGTCGTTTCGTATCGCTACTCGTCTTGCATTATATTAATGTCGATGTGCTTGTGCATTCAAACATAAAAATCATCATTTTCGCTGTTTTGGCAAAAATTGAATAAAATTAGCTGTTGGTCGAAGAAAATAACAACAACAAAAAAACACTACACGAATATATCGCTCACTTTCATTCCGCAACAAAATTTCTTAACACTTGTAGCGATGATGATATGCGAACAACGCATTCCAAAACGTTTGCTCGATGCTTGATGCTTCATTGATATGACATTTCAAGAATTTATTTTTGGTATTCGCTTTTTTGGCTTATCATTCGAAATGTTGCATTGGATATTGAATTTTTTTATTGTTGCCTTTACACTTCATTCGATTTTAAAACATTTCATGGCATCGCGCGTGATGTGAATTTTTATGTATTATTAAATGTTTGGCTCGTTTTTCTCTTTCACTCGATCTGTATTTCGTTCGATCCACTGAAATTGGACGAAAAAACAGCACAAAATATTATTCACTCGTGATTTATCGCTGTTGCTTCATTTATTCATCAAATTGATGTCAAATCAGTGATATTTCATCGATACTATGAGATTCCATATTCACTTATGGCTATGCCAATTTGAAGAGCAAAAATTTATCGAAATGGCGGTTGACAATTGCAGCAATTCATCAAAATCTCATACAAATACTGAAATTCTCCGATAAATCCAGACGAACAAAATGCCAAAATGTTGCATTATTTTTTATCGATGCCATTTTTTGAAGCATTCATGGTATTTTTTGCGTTGTCTGTGCTCAGTTTCAGACTGTTTTTCTGTCGCTTTCTTGAATGAAAGTCGTTTATACATATTTGTTTTATCACCAATCGAATATGAATACGAGGGGCTATTATTTATCTGGTTCTTCCGATTTCGAAAAATGCTTTATTTTTCATTCCCTTTAATAAATCCGATGCTTATGCTGAAATGGGATCAAAGTCTGAATAACAAATTGGACAAGAGCATTATGAATGCCAGCAAACCGGATATGCGATGAATGGAACAAAGTCAGAGTTTGAGCCAAAGGTAAATTACGTCCTGCGAGAAAAGAGATAAGAAAAATGCTCCGAAGATCAAATAATTAGTTTTTTTTTGAACTCCCATTCTTTTCGGATGACAATTTTTATTCTCGATATGACACCACTTTATCTTCGGCTGACAATTATGAACCAAGCAAATGGAAACTAAACGAAGGATCGAATTGAAATGGACTTGGGGAGTTTGGTGAGAATGTGATTTCAATGAAAGGAATCGACCAATTTCGAAAATTCGGAACAATGCATCAAATTCTTCAACGTTTAAGTTGCTGATTCATGGGTTTTATTGAGCTGACTAGAACTTTTAATTTTTCAACTCCTAATTTACTGTCGGATGATTGTTCCGGCATCAGAGCAAACATAACGCATTGTATTCTTTTATTGACTTTCAGCTAACAAAACATCAAACGTAGAGAAAAAAAAATGTCATTTAAAGATGCTACAAATATCATTCAATGCATCCCTTCATATATTTAGACAGCAGGTCGACAGTTCGTTCTCTTCCAATCGTTTTTGTTCTCGCTCCTTATGACTTTCTTCATTTTCACTTCTGACGCGTTGATTCCATCTTACGCAAGTGATGTGACAATATCTGTCAGTTGCAGCGAAGTTGAAGTAAATAAATTATCGTTCAGTCACATTTTTTGGTGTAAAGCAGGAAGCGAGCAGAGTTCATAAGTTATTGAAAACTGTTTGCTTATTTAAAATCGATTTTTTCCCATTGCTCAGTCGCTTTTGTGTTGCACACTGTTAAACAGCATCGAGTTGCGATGTTACACAAATTTGCCCGAAAAAAAAGGTGTACCGGATGTGCACTGTATTTTTTCAATACACTTCCCATTCACAGTACGGAACAATAGCCGAAAAACATTGTCAAATAATGTATTTGCAAAAAGATACGAAATTCAAAAAAGGAATTGCTCTTCCTGTATTTTCTCTGCAATATTTATCGTTTTTTTTTCATGCCTTTAAGCTGTGAATTGCAATGGCAGAAAAAATCGAATAGAAATCGATACAAAGACGTAAGACACAGGTAAACATGCGTAACAAAATTGACATTACGTCCACGTTAACTGTCTTTCTAACCATATCTTTTTGTCCACGAAGACCCCATCGCTCTTTGAAAATTGACAGTTGCTTTGTTGTCGCTTGAATAGAAGCTTAGGCCTAAGGAGCGTGGCTAATTTTTTTTATTTAAAATGGAGAGCGAATCTTCGCTGTTCGAAAAGTATCTTGACAGTTTGACTCGCTAAATAGCATGATTGGAATGAAATATGAAGTTTGAATCGTAACGGATACACACATTTTCAGTTGAATTCTTTTTTCAAAGCGATCATTTACGGTCGAAGAATGCATGGCCATTGAAATGCATCGACAGTCGACAGTGATTTGGATTCTATTCCTTCATTTTACGGGATTATTTGCGCAAACGTGTCAAATGTGCTGTGATGGGCAATGCTTTGCATGCATTTGTACGCCGCAGAATGAAGCAATAAATTGTGAGCTGTAAATCGAAGTGGTTGTCAATCGTTTCGCGCGCTGTCTTGCATGCGTTCGGCTTCACCGAATGAAGCAAAATGTAGCAATTGATATTCGGAAAGAGTATGGAGAGAATAAGTGACATATCAACTTGAATGTATGATCAACTAACCGCGACAATAAACACACATCTTCGACTGCATAAAATATTCGAATATTGATGATGGCTCTTGTGTTTCTCCCATTCACCCATTGCCTTCCGACTTTGGCTCTCAAGAATAAGCGCTTAAGCTAAAAATTGCTGCGTAATTTTGTTAATTCTGATGATCGAAATGCGAGCGATTTGAATTATTCAAATTAAAACAGCGCAAATGGATTACACGAATAATCGAAATATATATTGAACAGTTCATTGTACTTGATTGACGTTTAAATGTTCTTCCACGTTTTGAAAATACATTTCATAACCACTTTTGTCTGTCTGACTGCCTGCCTGCCTGCCTGCCTGATCGATTCTTTTCTCACAAAACTCTGGTTCGCTCGCTCAACGATGCGAATACTCACTCAATTTGATTTGATGGCTAATTAATTCTATGTTTGTTTTCCATTGCTTATGCAATTACATATCATCGAACCTTTCGATTTTTATTCATGGTTATTTCATATTTCAGACAATTATTTTGTAGCAATTGCTGTGCGCTTTTGTGCTCGAACCCATTGGAAAAGCAAACAAATTATTGTAAATTGTGCATTGTTGGTGAGATTATGAAATATCGGTGCTGAGGTTAAACAAATTCCCATCTAATAAATGGAAAATTGATGCTCGTGATTAAGTCTTATTTCCAATTGTTTCACAGAGCATCGGATTTTTCTGATGAAAAAATCTTGACAAATCACAAAATCTCAATCAAATAAATACATTTTTGGTGCTTAATGTCAAGTCGTTGATGTTCAACATAATAAAGTTATTTAGCTTAATAGCATCTTTCTTCCTCTCCAAATTTGATAGAATATTTTAGAAATTGTCCAAAACCGGAGAAAAAAAATTACGTGTTCAATTTTTCAGCGGCACGCACACACATGGAATTTGATTTATGGCCGATTTGGAGATTTATGACAACTGAAATGCATTCGATACCGCGATATAGAATAAATGCTCAAACCATAAATGCCACTATTAATAATCAGATTTAAGTGCCACACACAAAAACAAGACAATATAAGAAGTTTTTAAAAAATATTTTTTTTTTTTTTCAAAAACCATCAATAGAAAGAAAAGAGACACTGTACCTTTAAGATGAAGTGAAATTATGATTGATTTTGTCGATTAAGTATGGAATTAGGCATTTGAACTGTGCGTGTATATTATTTCAGTATTTTACAATGTGTGAACTCTTCCACAAGTATCGTCGTCGGCTTAACGTTTGCGGTTTCGCTAGAACGTGTTTTCTCAAAAACTACACCAACGTTAATCTGCCATAAAGTGAAATGATCGTGTCCAAATACGACGAATGAACATGCTTTCGACATCACACACAGAAAGAGTGATACAAAAAAAAAACCACTCAAAACAAAAACCAACCAAACCTCTGTTGTGATCGGTATTAATTGATAAACCGTTTAGTTTTCATTGATTTGAAATTCATTGAGTCATTCTTCAAATCTGTGTATGTTCATTCTCGATGATTCTTAATCTCCACATTTCTCTATAAAATTGGAATTTCTATTGTGTATAAACTAATTTGTTTCAATTTTGTTTGTTTCTTTCAGTTTTCGCTGGACGCGGCTACATGTTCCGAGGCACCTGTTTGTATCGAGGTAAATATTCGAATAAAAATTAAGCGTCCACTTTGCTCGTTGGAACATTGAGATTCCAGTGGTTTTATTGCTGGATCACGTTTTAAGTTACGCGTTCTATTGACGGTGACACTATGTCACTGTACCATAACTATGGTCATTATTCGAAGAATTCATTCCATGTCGTTGCAATCCCATGCTAAACGAGCAACGAGCTCTAGCGAGATGGACGCTGCACGATAGATGAGAGAGAGAGTGAGAAAAGAGATTTGGTTACGATATGCCATAGATATAATAGACGAGATAAATTGCATGTTTGAGTGCACGTCATTAAAAAAAAGCAAGCTAAACTAACATTATCATCATCATCATAAAGGAATAAATATGAAAATAATAATAACAATAATAGCTCTACTCGATGCATATTTTCATAAATTTCAAAGTCACATTCAACACTGACCGTGCGCGCGCGACCCATTTTGTGAGCTGCTTGCTGGACAAAAACCAACCAAACGGCTGAACGATCAAATTGGAATCTTGAGCGCATTTTTCCAGTTATTTATTGCATAGCTTCAGCAAGAATTATTGTATGATGCCCGTGGTACTGCATTGGCTAAATGCGCTCGAAACACATTTTCGTTAATAAATAAAAATAAAGACAAAAAGCAGAGAGCGCGAGCGGGGATAAAAAGAACGAATAAAATTAAATGAAATACAAATAAGAGGCGAAGCAAAGAATCTGTTGTGAGCGCGAGCGCGCATTCGTTCACGCTCTCGCTCGTAAAGAAGGCGAAACGATGCGATGGATGGAACAGCAAATGCGACAACGAGAGACAACTATCCAAACAGAAAGACATTGATTTAGTGATCGGTGTGAATTATAGTTTCAAATAGCAAAGTGTTTTTTTTTTATCGTCGTCGTCGTTGTCTTATTTGTCTCATGTCTCTGTCTCATTCAGTCGATTTTTTACATAAATTGTCGACTTTTCCACCGTTGGCTCATGTGTGACTGTAAATCCAAATAAATCCCCGGACAAATTACAGGACAATTTATTATGAACTTTTTCAAATTTGACTAGATGCATTTTTCATTTGGTGTGTTGTGTGTGTTGAAGGAGAATAAGAGATAATTCTATTTTATTTTTCTTCTTCCTCCAATCGGTTTCATATTTCGCATCGACGTACGATTTTGGTCCGATCTTCTTCACGTTCCGTCGTTCATTTGCTGAACGTAAGCGGATTACTGACTTTTCAACACAGAAAACTGCTATTTGCGCAGGTTCATCGCTGACACACGTTTGCACCGGCAACACAAGTCTCTTCAATGGACATAAAAATGCGCGCACGAACAAAGACCAAAATAATTCTATAAAAAGCAAGAAAACATTACCAATTTATTAAAATTAATTGTTTGCGTATCATTGTACGCGGCCACAATTGAAGGCCAAAAATAGTGAATTGCTTGTCCAATCGCATCGCTTCTTTAAAGACTTGAACGAATAAATTTAAAAATTCCTATTTTCCAGGGAGAACAAGCATAATGTTTTTTATCGTTCTCGTTCAACACTCGTGCACGTTCACAGAATTACATTTAAGCTGCGCAAATAGAATTTATTGTCACACGGCATTAAATGGAATCTTGAAAAATGCATTTGCTTTTATTGTTATTGTCATGATTGTCATTATTAATATGCGAACTTCCCAGTTTATTTGCGGCCGCTTCGTTGGCAGTTTCTTGAGTTTGGCCCCCCGCACGCCACGGCAGTGAGTGACTGTTGAAACAGGAACAAGTCAACCATTAAGCCAATGTGACTAATATCGGGGAATTTAAATTTAGATTGGAAAATGTAAAGAAGAAGCTCAATGTGCTGCGACACAATTCGCTTGCAATGCGATCAACACAATCCAATGACAAATGAGTATCTAGTGGCAACTACACGCACCAACTTTCAATATTACCCGTAATGCAATGCCACGTTAATGCAACGCACGAATTCAATGGGAACGCATTTTTTTTTTGACTATCAAATTCTGAATAAATTGTTTGCATTTTTTGTCTCGTGTCGAATGCTTTGAATGAATTGGGATCAAGTGCGTCAAAACAAGCAATACAATTTGATTCATCTGAAATACGCATTTCAAGAGACTTGAAACGCATTTCATATACGGGTGACATCGTTCGCATCCCTCTTTTTATTTCAACGATGCACTCACGCAAATAAAAGCAATTGAGCATGAGATTAGCTCATATTATTTTTTTTCCTTTTTCAGGATATTTGCAATTTTCTTTCTGCTGACGATTGAGAAAAAAAAAAAGAAATCCGCTTTGTTTCCACCCTCAAATCAGCAAATGAACATTTTAGATAAACAATGGCACGAGCTCACAATGCGTAATAGATTCTTAATAAGAAATGAAATTGAAAGGAAACTTTTGTCAGTAAACGCCTTGATTGAACTTTTCAAACGATGGAAATTGCTATTGCACGCATGATTTAGTAATGAAATTACTCCTTTGCCAATAAGCCATATTGGTGCTTAATCAAAAATCAAATTTCGACAACAATTTCGATGAGTTCAGCCAATTTGGTGATGTATCGAAACCACCATGGCCAGAAATAAAACACAACTATTCGTATCAATTCATTCGATAGAATGTAGCAATGAATCAGTGGTTATGAAATATTCTTAAATTTTGTTGATGTTTTTCACACAAGACATTTGCTTTCCAATCACATTGAATGACAATTATGGTTAGACGAAATTACTTTCGACTTATATTTGACAAAATTAGCGTTGATTTTTCGAATAATTTTTACACGGATGACGCTCACATTTCGTTGGTCGCATATCGATTAACAAAAATGATGAGAATATATGTCCAAAATTGATGGCATCAGTGTGATTTTGGTGTTCCAATTTGAAACTTAGATGGGAACGTTGGCGAAATCATCAAAGAATTGTTACATCATCGAAAAGTCTAATTGGATTTGACGTTTGACCAGTGCTCTCTAAAGTGCGAATGAAATAAGCGACTGATTCGACGCAAACTCACTGATTCAGCATCGGTTAAAATAGAAACAAATTCGTTGGAATGATTCTAGATGTTGAATGAATGCCAGTCGCACGGTCAGTATGGAATTTTGACATCGGAATTTCACTTACAGTCGCCATCGCACCAATCTAATTGGTTTTAAATAAAATGTGACAGTTGCTAATGTTGTCCAACATCATTTGACGCATCACATTCAGGCGGCCGAAAAAGTTTGGCTTGAAAAACGTGAGAGAATCACACACACACACACACACACACACATTCAAATGCCAATTTAAACTTTTAACTTTTTGGTGTTTTTGGTACGTGACGGAGAATTTGTAGAATGTGACATTTGCCCTCTGACGACTTTTCATAAATGTGAACGCGCGTTAAGTATTGAGCGCGCTTAGTATTGAATAGTCAGTCAGTCACTCACTCAGACAGACAGGCAAAAGCAATAATATGAATTTAAGTAATTCACCAAATCGTTCGTATGAAATCGAGTGAAACGACTGATTTGGAAATGGCGTAAGAGTTGAATGTCCAAATGATTTTTCATAATGTACAAACCAAATGATGAGTTTCGTTGAATCAACATAGAGATTTCGAAGTTGAAACGCTCTTCATAATTGCACCTTCATTTGATTGCGCTGTGCGATCGATAATAATAAAGCAGAGGCTATCGTAAATCGAACTGATATGTTTATTTGGTCTATGGCATTTCTGTTCGAATTGAGAGATGAAGGGTGAGATGTTCAACGGTTGAATTGGTGTAATTTATTGCAGTTGAAAATGTTTGTAGCCAGAATAATATGCGGTCAAACTGAATGTCTAGAGTGGACATAAATGTCGGGGTCAGTTTCATTATATGAATTTTCGTGCATGTGTTCGAATCAAGAGCTATTTGTACAGATGTCTATGTAGCCATAAACGTACCGAAAAAAAAGAGCAAACACCGAGAACCATTTATTCGTGGATATTTGAACACATGCAATTGACATACAGGTGTTTTGTTTCCATCGTGCTGCACAGCACATTGATAAACAAGTAAAGTGTAATCGATGCCACAATGCGAGTCATTTACGGAAATCCATAAAACACAGCGAGAACGCAATGCTTGGTTGGTCGAATAGCCTAAGCTAAGGGAAATATTATGTAAATATGGCATAAGTGCCAGCAACGGACCAAGAGAGAGAAAGAGAAAGACCGTTGTGTGTGTGTGGTCAAAGGTTTTCTGGAACGATAAACTTATTACAATACATAATTTATATGTTATTGTAGTTGCTGTATGTGTGTTGCGATATGCGGGCAATCAAAATATGATCCATCTATTTTCCGTTTATCTGTGTGTGTGCGTGTGCTTGTGGGTGTATAAGAACGATAAAAAAAAAACCATAATGATTCCAAGTGATTTACATTTGATAGAGAAATTGCTCTCCAACTGTGTGGCTCATGTGTGAGCCAAGAGTTGAGAACGATGAGCACCGAGCCGGCAACTGCATCAAAACCGATCAACTAAACAAATTATTATTGCTCGAAGAATGCATTCATTTTCCACTTAATTTAGATAGCATGCCATATCGATGCTCATAATCGAACTCATAAATAAGGTTAAGATACAAATTAGACGATGAGAGAGAATTGGGAAAGAAGAACCAATTTCAATTGGTCGCTGCATCTTCGAACAAAGAACGATCATAAATAAAACATTTAATTTATGATTTTGGATGTTATTAATTCTCAATTTTGCTGTACTGATTTTTTATTTCCATTACTTTTCTAATCGGCTTTTGTTTGTTTCTATTTTCAGTGTTGGGAAACGTGCAAAAGCATATCGTCGCCTCAACAGGCGATCATTCAAAATCAATGGCAATTACGGATTGCATCGATGATTAAGCAAGAATTTCTTGTTGCAACGCATTTAGCATGGGAACCAACAAATCAACTCATCAGTTGTCTTGTCACATGGGAGGTCTTCGGTGGCGGCTTGATGGGCACTCTATTGACTGATTCCGCTAATGTCGAATTATCCCTTTGGCCAGACACAAAATACCGCGTCCAAGTCACGTGCAAAAACAAGGTAAGCATTAACTGCGCCGTTATTTCTCATTGCCGCAAACTTTATGTATACATTTTCCTAAAACGTTTCATCATTCGTTTCGTTGTCTGTTCCGTTTCATTGTGCAATTCACTTTTTGTGTTTGTTCATCGTTCACTCTTTTTTTTTCAAAATGATTCGTGATCATTTGGCTCAACTGAAGCTCAGTAGTTATTTTAAAATTCAATCGAACAGCGCAATATTTAGAGAAAAAGAGGCAAGAAGAAAAGTTGAAGCTTTTAATTTGATTCCATTGCTTCTATCGATTTATAGCTCTCAAATCCATCTTCATTATTTCAGTTCTGCGTTCATTAATTCAAATCGTTTTGCATAGTTTTATTCAATCAAATGTTTGAATGTTTTATTCATGGCAAAGTTTCCGTTTTTTTTTTTTTTTTCTAAAGGACTCTGGAATACCGGTCAAATCGTATCCACTGACGGTGGACACAAGCCAAGCAATCAAAATGAAACCGGAATCATCATCGGAAAATGAGGATAATACTAATGAGTTGCCAACAAATAGCGACCAACCATCCGACAGATATGACTACGCTGAAAATTATCGCCGGCGTTTAATTAGTGCGACAGACGCGGAATATCGATTCAAATCGCTGATGTTGGGCATGTGCGCTGCGCTCATTGCATTCCTATTCATACTGACTGTATTCTGTGCGACCAAACGAGGTGACGACAAAATCATCGACGATGCCCACTCCACACATCCACAACAGAACAGTGTGCTGCTGAACGAAGTCATCACCATTCGCAGTTAAATTTTGCGTTCATATAATTTTTTCCTCGCTCATTCTTATAAGTTAGCTCATTTTTCGGTCGTTATTTCGAATTTCATCTAAGGCTCGTTCCTAATGACATTATTACCATTTTTCACATTTTCACGTTCATTTTTGCTTGATTCCATTTTTTTTTCTCCATTATAAGTTACAAAACGAACCAAAAACATATTTCGTTTACGGTTTTTGCTGTGACCCCCAAGCCGAGCGGCAAAAGGCATTTGTACAAAATACAAAAAGCAGAACAAGAGAATGAAGAAGTTTAAGTAATTTTAAACGTTTCAATGTTAGTGTTTAAGCTAAATTTATAAGATAAGATTTTACGATTGGACCTGAACAGAGAAAGGTGAGAAATCAACAAATGTTCCATTCGGAATCTTGCATCGTGTAAATAGCAATATTATGTAAAAAATCTAGTCCGTTAATTTGTGTAAAAATTGCGTTAAGATTAAATAATTTATTATCAATGTCAATATTATTATAACTATTTTCAACAAACCATCACTTATTAAGAAAACTGTGTGAATATTGTTAACGAACAACAAAGTAAACAACAAAAATATGGATCGATAAAAGAAAGTAAGGCAGCAGATTGATTATGTGAACCTGTTCGCATGATCCAAGGCAAATATCCGAATAAAATGTTGAAAAGCAAATGAAAAAAAATGTGTTTTATTTGTTTAGTGCTAAGCGAAATTTCAGCGGCACGTTCGATCGATATAATCTTGCCATTGGCTATAGCAAGCAGCAAGTGTTCAGTGTATAAGTGAGACTTTTATCGAAATAACATTAAAATTCAACTGTCTGTGTGCGTGTGTCTGCGAGAAATCGTCACCACTCGATTAATTCAAGCGCAACTGAGGCACGCAAAAACAGAGCAAGCAATTCAAACAAAAATATAATTTGATTTCGGCTTCCTAGGTAACTCAATTACGACGGCCAATCAAAATTACATAAATATCATACCAGATTATTCAAATCGCTAATTTTTATTGAACTTCTTGCATTGAATGATAAAATCGCCAATTTGTTTTGTCGAATGAATGTTCATGTGGCGCTGAGAAAATGAGAATGGATTCGGCAACGAGTCGAAAATTGTGCAATAAATATTATCAATGTCCAAATTAGAGAAAACCACATGTAATCACAATAAAAGTTATCAATGAAATTTCTATATTGATCTTTCATTTGAACTACTTTCTCATGTGAACTGTATTGAGCTGTAAAAGAGGTGAGTAATGTTTAATAATGCGTTTGTGAATGATTATTATTCGGCAGTGAATTGCAACTTTCTTGAATTTCCAATTGATCGATATGTTTTTGAATGCATTCTTTTACATCGAATCATCTGAAACTATAAAAATCCCCGCTTCAATTAAGTGCTTTTTTTTATTAAGAAAAGAAAGCAAATATATCGAATTACGTGCATCGCCACGGTTCGAATTCAATTAATACACAACGGTTCATCCTTTAATGCAATCTGCAATAAGCGACTGCTCAAACCTATAAAAAATTTATTTTCAGCCCACAATATTACGCTCAATTTCTCTCTCTCTCTCTCTCTCTCTCTCTCGCTCGATGATTCTGTTTTATTTGCCAAAACATATGGCTGCAGAAAAATGAATTTAAACTTTCCTCCAGCAGTGAATCGGATTTGAATCGTTAAAAAAATACCAGCATTAATAAAAGTGTACATTTGGATAAAATTAAACGCACACGGATAAACAATATAAACGCGAAAACAATCAGACACGAGTAATAAATCGCCTTTAAACAAACATTCGCGCTTAAAATGGACATTCTTTGTATAAGATGTAACCGCCGTATACACTAAAAATGTTCATGTAGTGATTTGTTTCGCCTTACGTCATGTCAATCGTTCGGCTTACCATTTAATAAAAGCCAGCAAAAATCTGAATTTCGGCTAGCAAAATGTAGAAATTCAAAAACGTTTATGTTATCAATAAACTTTGAAAATAGTGAGTAAGTAAATGAACTTACTTGTACATTTACACGCATTTCCAAGTTGAATTCGATTTCTTTAACACAAAAGAATTTCAGACGGCTTTATTGCACAAATTGCATTCCCGCTTTTGACTTGTCATCGCAGGCAATCAAACTGTACACTTCTCCGCCACTTTTATTATCAGTGGCTTAATTATATAAATCAAATTTTCATCTGGCATTTATGTGATTCAAAAACAATGATTGTCATTGCACCCATTAGGAACTTCATTTCAATCAAAATCTATGACTGCATGCACATCGAACTTGAATGCGCCTCTTGTGGTTGTGTGCACCAGGCACCCAATACCGCGGTCAATTCACTGAAACCGTCATCATTTTACGATATTTGAATTATGTAGTTTTAATAATGATTGCATGCGCGATACATACACAATAGAATTCAACTGTCTACTCGTACGGCCAACCATGTTTTCAAACAAAAATAAAAAAGGAGATTAAATAACAGCACAGATTCATGGCGTTGCTCTCTTTAAAGTTGCAAAGCAGAGACGGGGATTTGGTGGCGTGAGCAATAGAAAAGGGAATTGATAGGCAAACGCATATCCTTATAATAACCCGCTTTGAATCGTTGATGTGTTTTTTTTACTTTTCCGCACACAGCACTGTGTGTGGTAAAGGTATTGCGATTGGTCCAAAAAATTCAAAACGCCCGGAATAAGTTTTCTATGGGTTTTGAACCTAGAAAAAACGATTGCAACCATTCCCGGAGCAATTTTTTGTCCGTGTGTGGTACGTCGTCCGTTGTCCGTTGTCCGTTGTACGTTGTACGTTGTACGCGAAAATTTGTTAAAACGATAACTCAAAAAATTGATTTTAGAATTGATCAAAAATTTACACACACATTGATCTTCATTAGGAATAGAAACCTATCAATTTTCAGCTTAATCGGATTTTTTCGGGTAGCTCTAGTGGAGTCGAATGGAAAAATGGGCTGTTTTTCAATATAATTGAGCAACATTTGTTCGCTAGTCTAGTTCGCATTGTATCATTATGAAACTCTCAGAATATTATTTTTTCATGAACAAAATAAGTTTTGCAAAATTTCAAGTCATTCCAATAAGATTAAAGACTACCTCTCCTGCAAAATTGTCGATTTTCTGAGTCTTTTCGCGGTCAAAACGAAAAATTTGTATGGCTACTATCTTAAGTTCACATTGTATCGAATCGAAACTTTCAGGATATTATTTTTCTATGAAAAAAAATAAGTCACACAAAATTTCAAGTCATTCTGATGAGATTTAAGAAACAAAATTTTCAATTATCGGGGTCAAAATTCAAATTTTGTCATTAATCTGTGTTTTTTTCATCAATTTGAATGCTCATTAACTTTTTAACGAAATTTATACATAACATAAATGTGGAATCATATCTATCGTTGGCATGAATTGAAAGTTCACATCAGAGTAAGCTAATTCGTAATTGTTATTACCAATTCAATAACAGCGAACGTTTGTTGAAGTAAAAATTAAAAACTGTGATTTTAATTCGTCTTTTTTTAATTTAAATTACATGATGTGTAATGACTTGAAATTTTCTGTGATTTATTCTCAAAGTTGCATGATGATTCGATAAGAAATAAACATAAATCCAATACAAATGAGTAGCAATCAATGAAAAACCCGTAAACCCGAACAATTTCGTGGATGTGCGGAAATCTAGTTTTACGTACGTAAGACCATTTATTTTATATCCGAATGACTTGTACTTTTGCGAAGCCCTGTTTTTACTTTTCCGCACACACCACTGTGTGTAGTAAAGGTATTGCGATCGGGCCAAAAAATTCGAAACACTTGGAATAAGTTTTCTATGCGTTTTGAACCTAGAAAAAACGATTGCAACCATTCCCGGAGCAAATTTTTGTCCGTGTGTGGTACGTTGTACGTTGTCCGTTGTCCGTTGTATTTATTTATTTATTTATTTATTACGGAGTCTAAGTTTATGTCAATATGTGCTCACAGCGAACTGTGAACATGCTGGTCAGAGACCCAATACGACATAAATTCCGCCTATGGTACATCTTGAAAAAAGAATACAGTCAGGGGTGGGGTGATATTAGAGAGAAGCTCTTCTATCAAATTGGGTCCGGAAAACCATGGCAAAACCGGTCTGTTTCTGGAGAGACAGAGGAAATACAATACAATAAAATTTTGAAATGAAATTTACGTTAACATTATTATGAGAAAGCGAAAGCAAAAACATAAGAAAAAGCATGTGAATGATGATGATGTTAATGATGAAAATTTTAATCTAATTGGTTGAGAAAATATCATCACATTGCTCCGAGTATTCAAGATCAAATAAATTTAAAAGAGCATTTATTGTTCGGCGCGTAAATAATGCTTAAGATTTAATTTAAACAAAGTCAACAATTCGGATTTTCTAATTTCAACCGGCATGCTATTCCAGAATTTAATTGCGGAGTAACTAAAGGCGCGATCGTCAAAGGCGGTACTGCGACGTTTCACCGTTCCGAACAAACATGTGATTCAAGTATACAGGAGACTGCTTTGACAGCTGTTTAAATATCAAGACTGCTGAGTGCAACTTTGCCCTGCTCTCTGGAGTCAATTCATTTAGACGCTGCCGGTATTCAGTGACATGGTCATTACGCTTTAATCCGAAAATGTATCTGATTTTGTCATTATCAGCTACAAGATCACGATGGACTTGGTTTTGAGTGCTATGAGTACCCCAGCCATACGTTATGACATCACCATAGTCCATGATTGGATCAATTAACGCGATTGCCATATCACGTTTGATATAATTGGGTATAAAATGCTTCGAGTGACGTATGCGATTTAAGACGCCATACACCTTTTGCAATTTACACTTGTCATGCTCTTGAAAATTAAAGTTTTCGTCAAAAATCACACAAAGGTTCTTTATTGACTTGCAAAATTCGAGTTTTTCATCACCTATTTCACGTCATTGATCATATCGAAATTCAACCGACCCGTTTGATGCTTAGAACCGATAATCATTTCTTTAGATTTTGATCCGTTCAACTTCAAACCGCGACGTTTTATAAAATCATTTAATTTTGCAAGATCGGAGTTCACTTTATCAATGCCATTATTAATTTGATCAAAATCGACTTCTAGGAGTGCTTGAGTGTCATCCGCAAACAAATGGCCAGTCATGTGTTCGAGCACGTTGAGAGTATCATTGAAATATAAGGAAAAGAAAGTTTGGCCGAAATTACTAAAAGACCTTGAAGAACTCCACTATTAATTGGAACAAAAACAGACTCTTGGTCACCGACTTCAACTTTTTGACTAATATTACTATAAATTGATTTGATTAATGCGAGAGCGCTGTTAGAAAAACCGTACGATTCACAAACTTTCAAAAGTGCATCATGTGGAACTGAGGGAAACGCGCTTTTTATATCTAGTGATACAAAAATTACTAATTTTTTACGATTTAACGAAGATCTGATACTCTCTGATATGTTCAAAAGTGAGGTGGTACAACTATGGTTCTTACGGAAACCAGATTGCCGTTCGTGCCGAAACTTATGAAGTTTGCACGCTCACAATGTGGCTCGCGCCATTTATTAGTGCGGATAACAGCTCTGGCATTGTATCATTGTGAAACTTTCAGAATATTATTTTTTCATAAAAAAAAATGATTCTTACAGAATTTCAAGTCATTCCGATCAGATTTAGGACTACCTCCCCTGCAAAATTGTCGATTTTCTGGGTCTTTTCGTGGTCAAAACGAAAAATTTACATGGCGACTATCTCAAGTTCACATTGTATCGAATTGAAACTTTCAGGATATTATTTTTCTATGAAAAAAAAATAAGTCACACAAAATTTCAAGTCATTCTGATGAGATTTAAGAAACAAAATTTTCAATTTTCGGGGTCAAAATTCAAATTTTGTCATTAATCTGTGTTTTTTTCATCAATTTGAATGCTCATTAACTTTTTAACGAAATTTATACATAACATAAATGTGGAATCATATCTATCGTTGGCATGAATTGAAAGTTCACATCAGAGTGAACTAATTTGTAATTGTTATTACCAATTAAAAACCAGCGAAGAAGCGTTTGTTGAAGTAAAAATTAGAAACTGAGATGTTTATTCGTTTTTTTTAAATTTGAATTTAAATTTATATTACATGATGTGTAATGACTTGAAATTCGATCTCATCGTAATGACTTGAAGTTTTCTGTGATTTATTCTCAAAGTTGTATGATGATTCGATAAGAAATAAACATAAATCCAATACAAATGAGTAGCAATCAATGAAACATGTGTAAGCCCGAACAATTTCGCAAAATGTGCGGAAAAGTTAATAGGTGTTTCGGTGCATTTTTTTGTGTTTTTTACGCATTTATATAAATAACAAAATGAATGAATTCAATAATCAAAGTATTTGCCATCGTTACCTAGGACTTTTTCCCATTTTTTTGGCAATTCATGGATTCCGTCCCAGTACCACTTCTCATCTTTTGAGGCTTACCATCCATCAAGCCAATTTTTCACTGCTTCGTAAGTAGCTGCATCGATCGGAATAAGTAGTAGTCTGATGGAGCAAGGTCTGGTGAATACGGCGCGTAGGGTAGTACGTCCCATTTGATGTTTTCCAAATAGTTTTTCACCGGTTGTGCAATATGAGGCCGAGCATTGTCATGAAGCAAAATCACTTTGTGTGTTCGATCACCCCATTCTGGTCGTTTTCGCTTCAATGCTTGGTTCAATTTGATTAATTGTTGTCGGTAGCGATCAGCAGTAATCGTTTCACCAGGTTTTAGCACACAGGTAATAATACACAGGTCCTCTCTGATCCCACCAAATGCACAGCAAAGTCTTCTTCCCATGAATATTGCGAACTGGTTGTGATGTTGATGGTTGGCCTGGGTCTACCCATGATTTTTTGCGCTTGGGATTGTCGAAATAGATCCACTTTTCATCGCCAGTAACAATTCGATGCAAAAAAGACTTTAAATTGAACCGATAAAGCAAAATTTCGCAGATGGTTTTTCGTCTTTCGATGTCTCTTTCTTTCAATTGATAAGGCACCCATTTTCCTTCTTTTTGGATCTTTCCCAATGCATGTTAACGTTCAGAAACGGTGGATTGGGAAACTTCCAATGTTTCTGCTAATTGTTTCAATGTTTGAGTTGAGTCTTCATCCAATAATGCTTGCAATTCTGCATCTTCAAACTTTTTTGGCCGTCCCGATCGTTCTCTGTCTTCAACATCAGAATCACCTTGTTTGAAGCGCCGATACCATTCTCTGCATGACTTATCGGTTGGAGCTATTTCACCATAAACTTCCACAATATTTCTATGTGCTTCCGCTGCACTTTTACCACCATTAAAATAGAATAATAAAACTTCGCGCAAATGCTGTTTATTTGGTTTGTATTTTGCCATTTTTGTTAGAAAAACAAAGTTTGTTACTGTACGAAATGTAAACTTCTCTTGACTGATTATTGTTGACAGATGTCTAACCTTCTTAATACAACAACATTCCGCCATCATTTTAATAGCTATATAGCTACTGGATCCATCTATTGAAAACGGACCGAACTTTCCGAAACACCTATTAGTTTTACGTACGTAAGACCATTTATTTATTTTCAATTTAAAATTTCTCACTGCTCATTCTTCATTATTACACAAAGTGCTTCATTCTGATGTGGTACTAAAATGATGTCATACAATTTAAGAGTGTTTTTTCTAATTTTAAGGAATTCGGAATTCTTAAACCGTTGGAAAAAGTAGGAAAGCTATAAATTCCAAAAATGTTGAATCAATGAGCCAGTATTGTTCGACATCGCAAGCAGCATGCAAGTCCCAAATTCAATTTTTTGTTTATTCACCATTTTAATGTGCAGTGTAAGTAAGAAATATTTTTTTTAAATTAATGTATTATTAGAATTTAATTTTCTTTCATGATAGCAACAGATTAATTTGGTGTCGTCTGCCCGAAGATCTGCCGAAAAAATGTTAAGCGAGCATTGTTCATCTCCAAGTTTTTTACACGTATTTCGGAAGCTTGAAATATTTAAAATAGTTATCCCGCAGGCCATTCTAAAAATTGAAATGTTGAAACAAAAACAAAAACAACCACAACAACAACAACAAGGTCTGTAACAACATCAACAGCAACTACTACTAGAGCTACAACCACTTCAATTACTACAACATCAACTAGAACAACAACTAGAAAAACATTTACAAAAAGATCGACGACAACAACATCAAAAACAACAACAGCTACAGCTACAGGAACAGCTACAACAACTACAACAACAAATGCAACCAATACAAGAACAACTACGTCTACTGCAAGAAAAACCGCTACAACAAAAACGAAAAAAAGAACGACAACAACAACAAACAACCTTGACGATTCCAGATGCAAGCACTGTAGCTGCAGTTGAAAAGCTCCCGGAACAAATGCAACTCATAGAATCCATAGTTGGAGAAACTAAGAAATTTGCTCTTATTTGGTATGTTTGTTGCACCAATTATGAGCGTGTTTATGAAGAATTGAAGTACGAAATTCGAAACCCAAAAAATGTACACAATGATTTAATTGATCCAGCTAAAGAGAAGGCTGAAGAGGACTTCAAGAGTCTCTTTCCGTTTCTGAAAGATAACTCGGAAGAATTGGGGCATGCTCGTACGGCTTTGGAGATCTTCAACTCATCACCAGAGGATAAAGGCATTAATATATTGTTTCTTACAAACTGGCTCGGTACATTACACCGATTCGAAGCAACACGTAATGAATTTGTCAACATGATGATGGTTGACGATATACAACAGAAATGCATGGAAGATGTTGAAGATTTCAAAGCAACTCTTGAGCGAGCCTTACACATCAAAATAGATGTAGATTTCATGACTCCACCTAAGGATATTGATGTCAGAAATGCAATAGAACAGTATTTCGGGTTAGATGATTGATTTGCCAAAACACCTACGAGAAAGAGTAAAAAAGATCGAAAAATTGTCTCAAAATTCAATGCAAAATAAAAATCTCATTCATAATGTCTTTGTCGTATAATTAAAGTTTTTTCCGGTTTGAGCGCTTTGAGCTAGTTCTGGCACTGCTAATAACTGCTAAAACAAGTCATAAGATGCCTAGTAGTAAGTAGTGGATGGAATTACCCCAACTTTGTTTGGTTTGAATGTGAAGGCACCCAGTGAATATTCATAGCAGACGGGAAGAAATACTGGGTGTCTCCAATGGAGGATTAAACTCTTTTTGTCGCCATCCATCT
Organism: Obolodiplosis robiniae; assembly: GCA_028476595.1. NCBI lineage: Eukaryota > Metazoa > Arthropoda > Insecta > Diptera > Cecidomyiidae > Obolodiplosis > Obolodiplosis robiniae. The sequence goes on along the minus strand of CM052014.1, from coordinate 51,466,850 downwards.
TACTTTAAAGATGCTAGCAACTGTTCTGAAAAAGTCAAACTCTAATTTCTTATTTGTTATTCGGAAAAATATGTTTTTACTCCTTTTTTCAAATGAATGAGTGGTCTTACATACATAAAACTAACTTTTCCGCACTTTGTTAATTGAACTACCCAGAGACATTATCCGAATGAGCTGAATATTTATTGGTTTATATTTCCGATGAAGACCTATTTGTGCGTTGACGATTAATTTCGATATTATTTTTTTAAGTTATCATGTTAAAATTCTTTTTGAAATATAACGGACAACGTACCACACGCGGACAACAAATCGCTATGTTGTAATCGTTTTTTTATGTCCAAACCGCAAAGGATACTCATTCCGAGTGTTCTGATTCTTACTTTTCCGCACACACCACTGTGTGTGGTAAAAGTATTGCGATCGGTCCAAAAAATTCAAAACGCTCGGAATATGTTTTCTATGCGTTTTGAACCTAGAAAAAAAGGATTGCAACCATTCCCGGAGCTATTTTTTATCCGTATGTGGTACGTTTTCCGTTGTCCGCAAAATTTTTTTAACACGATTACTCAGAAAATTGCGATTAGAATTGATCAAAAATTTGCACTCGCTTTGGATGTTTTTTCTAGGTTCAAAACGCATAAAAAACTTATTCCGAGCGTTTTGAATTTTTTGTACCGATCGCAATACCTTTACCACACACAGTGGTGTGTGCGGAAAAGTAATAAATCATGCAACATTTCAAGTCATTTCGATGAGATTTAGGACTATCTCCCCTACAAAAATTTCGATTTACGGGGTCAAATTTCAAATTCTGTCATTAAATTGGATGAAGTATTTGTGATTTTCTAATCTGTGATTTTTTCATCAATTTGAATGCTTATTAACATTGAAACGAAAGTTATACATAACATAAATGTGGAATCATATATATCGTTGGCATGAATTAAAAGTTCAGATCAGAGTGAACTTATTCGTAATTGTTATTACCAATTCAAAAGGCGTAAACGTTTTTTGAAGTAAATATTAGAAACTGTGATCGTTTTTTTGTTTTCCTGCAAATGCCTTCGTCAGATCCGTGTGGAACTCATTCGCAATTCGATCATTTTCAGCGCTGTTGTCCGATGTCGTCAATAGAGTTTGAGTTTTGTTGTCTCCGGTTTTCGATTTCCGAGCAATGTTTGATGTATGTTTTCCTGTGGCACGATGTTGATCCACTTGTGATTTTTGACTTGCAGTTACTTTGATGTCACACACCAAACAAAATAAAGCCGATTTGTCTGCCCGAAACTCATTTGAATACAAGTCCACCATTCGTTTGAAAAAATGTGCGTTGCTTTCCTTATCTTTCCCCATTCATTGAACTTTTGCCGCACATCCAACTCACTTTAAGAACTGACCTCGACTGGGTATCAAATTTCAACATGTCAAATTCGTTTTGAAATCTGATTGATTTCATTCGCTAATGTTCGTGACATCCAAAGCAGATGGACTTCAGTCGATTTAGTTGCGAAAAATTAACCAATAGAGTGGCTGCATTGTTGTTTTGCTGAGGGATGCACAATTTGTTGAGCAGTGCATTTCTCAAATCAACAGACACAAATCATGCCAATAAAGGCAAACAGATTCGGTAGAAAAGGTTTGAGTAAGATAGCATATTAAGATATTCATTTTCTATTGCAAAAAATGAAAAATATTCACAAAAAAGACGAAAACTACGAAACAAGATCTGACAAGCATAAACTACAGAATTAATCATTTTTGTCGCTAATACGCAAATTAGAACAAGTTACTAACCTATTATTTTGAATTTGACTTAAAAAAAATTTCAATTGCAAATTGTGATTTGAATATTGATCGATGGAATAATTATCTTCAAAAGTATTTTGTTTGCTATGCTAGTTCAACATGCATGTGCACGAGAATGAGAATGATAAAATGAGTCGGTGAGAATATTCTTGAAGTTTGTAAAAATGTTTTTAATTGTCCCCACGAAGAAAAATGCATTCTCCGGGAAAATATAAGGAGATAGAGCTTTAGCATGTTCTACAAAGTTGTGGCCCGCCATTAGTTCAATAGTCTCGTGGAGTTTGTAGTACACTGAAGCTGTAACTCTTGCCATTTCACAGGAAAATGCATTTTCTTCGTGGAGCTTTTTTATTTTCACTTTAAAATTTCTCATTGCTCATTCTTCATTATTACACAAAGTGCTTCATTCTGATGTGGTACTTAAATGATGTCATACAATTTAAGAATTTTTTTCTAATTTTAAAGAATTCGGAATTCTAAAACCGCTGGAAACAGTAGGAAAGTTATAAATTCCAAAAATGTTGAATCAATGAGCCAGTATTGTTCGACATCGCAAGCAGCATGCAAGTCCCAAATTCAATTTTTTGTTTATTCACCATTTTAATGTGCAGTGTAAGTAAGAAATATTTTTTTTGAATTAATGTATTATAAGAGTTTAATTTTTTTCATGATAGCAACAGATAAATTTGGTGACGTCTGCCCGAAGATCTGCCGAAAAGATGTTAAGCGAGCATTGTTCATCTCCAAGTTTTTTATACGTTTTTCAGAAGCTTGAAATATTTAAAATAGTTATCCCGCAGGCCATTCTGAAAATTGAAATGTTGAAACAACAACAAAAACAACAACAACAAGATCTTGAACAACATCAACAGCAACTACTACTAGAGCTACAACCACTTCAATTACTTCAACATCAACTAGAACAACAACTAGAAAAACATTTACAAAAAGATCGACGACAACAACATCAAAAACAACAACAGCTACAGCTACAGGAACAGCTACAACAACTACAACAACAAATGCAACCAATACAAGAACAACTACGTCTACTGCAAGAAAAACCGCTACAACAAAAACGAAAAAAAGAACGACAACAACAACAAACAACCTTGACGATTCCAGATGCAAGCACTGTAGCTGCAGTTGAAAAGCTCCCGGAACAAATGCAACTCATAGAATCCATTGTTGGAGAAACTAAGAAATTTGCTCTTATTTGGTATGTTTGTTGCACCAATTATGAGCGTGTTTATAAAGAATTGAAGTACGTAATTCGAAACCCAAAAAATGCACACAATGATTTAATTGATCCAGCTAAAGAGAAGGTTGAAGAGGACTTCAAGAGTCTCTTTCCGTTTCTGAAAGATATCTCGGAAGAATTGGGGAATGCTTGTACGGCTTTGGAGATCTTCAACTCATCACCAGAGGATAAAGGCATTAATATATTGTTTCTTACAAACTGGCCCGGTACATTACACCGATTCGAAGCAACACGTAATGAATTTGTCAACATGATGATGGTTGACGATATACAACAGAAATGCATGGAAGATGTTGAAGATTTCAAAGCAACTCTTGAGCGAGCCTTACATATCAAAATAGATGTAGATTTCATGACTCCACCTGAGGATATTGATGTCAGAAATGCAATAGAACAGTATTTCGGGTTAGATGATTGATTTGCCACAACACCTACGAGAAAGAGTAAAAAAAATCGAAAAATTGTCTCAAAATTCAATGCAAAATAAAAATCTCATTCATAATGTCTTTGTCGTATAATTAAAGTGTTTTCCGGTTTGAGCGCTTTGAGCTAGTTCTGGCACTGCTAATAACTGCTAAAACAAGTCATAAGATGCCTAGTAGTAAGTAGTGGATGGAATTACCCCAACTTTGTTTGGTTTGAATGTGAAGGCACCCAGTGAATATTCATAGCAGACGGGAAGAAATACTGGGTGTCTCCAATGGAGGATTAAACTCTTTTTGTCTCCATCCATCTTACTTAAAAGATGCTAGCAACTGTTCTGAAAAATTCCAACTCTAATTTCTTATTTGTTATTCGGAAAAATATGTTTTTACTCCTTTTCTCAAATGAATGAGTGGTCTTACGTACGTAAAACTAACTTTTCCGCACATTTCCCGAAATTGTTCGGGTTTACGCGTTTTTCATTGGTTGCTACGCATTTGTATTGGGTTTATATTTATTTCTTATCGAATCATCATGCAACTTTGAGAATAAATCACAGAAAATTTCAAGTCATTACGATGAGATCGAATTTCGAGTCATTACACATCATGTGATTTAAATTTCAATTTTAATATAAAAACAAATAAACATCTCAGTTCCTAATTCTTACTTCAACGTTCTCTATTTTTGAATTGGTAATAACAATTACGAATTAGTTCACTCTGATGTGAACTTTCAATTCATGCCAACATAAATATGGTTTTACATTTATGTTATGTCTAACAGTATAACTTTCGGTAACAGCGTGAGCATTCAAACTGATGAAAAAACTCAGATTAGAAAATCACAAATACTTCATCCAATTTAATGATTTGAATATTGACCCCGAAAATTGAAAATTTTGTGAGAGAGCTGGTCTTAAATCTCATCAGAATGACTTCAAAAACATAGAAAATAATATTCTGACAGTTCCAATAGGAAACATAGTCATAGTCCCCATACAAATTTTTCGTAAGTATATTGAAAAACAGCCCATTTTTTGATTGATCAGCCCATTGAACAGCCCACTCCACTAGAGCTACCCGAAAAAATTATCCGATTAGGCTGAAAATTAAGAGGTTTCTATTCCTAATGAAGGCAAATGTGTGTGTAAATTTTTGTTCAATTCAAAAATCAATTTTTGAGTTATCGTTTAACACACACGGACAAAAAATTGCTCCGGGAATGGTTGCAATAGTTTTTTCTAGGTTCAAAACGCATAGAAAACTTATTCCGAGCGTTTTGAATTTTTTGGACGATCGCAATACCTTTACCACACACAGTGGTGTGTGCGGAAAAGTAATAAATCATGCAACATTTCAAGTCATTCCGATGAGATTAAGGACTACCTGCCCTACAAAATTTTCGATTTGCGGGGTCAAATTTCAAATTCTGTCATTAAATTGGAGGAAGTATTTGTGATTTTCTAATCTGTGATTTTTTCATCAATTTGAATGCTCATTAACTTTTAAACGAAAGTTATACATAACATAAATGTGGAATCATATATATCATTGGCATGAAATAAAGGCTCAGATCAGAAGTGAACTAATTCGTAATTGTTATTACCAATTCAAAAGGCGTAAACGTTTTTTGAAGTAAAAATTAGAAATTGAAATGTTTTTTCGTTTTTTATGAAAATTAAAATTTAAATTACATGATGTGTAATGACTTGAAATTCGATCTCATCGTAATGACTTGAAATTTTCTGTGATTTATTCTCAAAGTTGCATGATGATTCGATAAGAAATAAACATAAATTCCATGAACCCGAACAATTTCGGAAATGTGCGGAAAAGTTAGTTTAACGTACGTAAGACCATTTAATTTAATATCAAATAAGATCGTGAAAGATTCATTATGATTTGATGTGAAATGAATATAGTCCCACAGAAACTTTAAAGCGATAATCTCAATGCTTCCTCAAAAATTGCATGTCAAAGACTTAGATAGTTGAATCATTAGCGTTGTTTATTTTGTGCAAAGCTAAAATCGGAGGGAAATTCAAAGCATTACTTGTAATCTCTGTGCGCGTCTATACCACACGTAAAGACAATACTATTGCAATTACAGAAAAACATTTCTCGGTGTTGGAGCTGCGTAGATGCGAAATGAATAGCCTCAAAACGTTTTGAAGGATGAAAAACCAGCTTAGTTTGAAGATTGCGCATTTCACTTCCTGCAATTTCACTACTCAATCGTTTGTCATTTTATAATTTAATAAAAGGACACAACGATATACGCACGCAACGATACTCAGCAAGCTGAAACGGCTAACTCAGCTTGGCTCAGTGCTATTCTGCAACGGATTCCTCTCAGACCGTGGGCCCATGTGCCTTCCAAACACAGGAATCTTTTCTAACGATACCAACGATACCTAAAAACGACGAATTGATTCGGTGAGATTTAAAACAATTTCTATATTAAGTTGCAGTAGAAAACGAGACAAAATAAAAGTTTCATCTAAAAACGGCCTTAAACAGTGTTGATCGATATAAGCGAGAGAAATACATATTAGCAATGATAAGGGTCTGAGAGCAAGTAAAGTAATTTTAGTTACATAAAAATCATTTTTATTTCATTGATTGATGTGCCGCTTTCATTGAACAACAAAATGTTGGGACATAAACAATGATAGCTTTGGAATTATGAAATTGTATTAACAAACTTGATAATGTTGCTGTATTGCAGGATTGTTAATTCTGGTAAACAAACGGTTGTGATAATATTTAATATGTTAATAAATTTATCAGCACACTGTCGTTGAGATAGTCCTTCGCGACTAGGGAGAAATACTAGGTACTATTAATAATTGTAAATGCGTGCAAATGAATGTCAGAAGATATATGAGTATTTCAACTGTTATTTGTGTTTGCTTCGAAATGATGACTGTCATAAGTCTAAGGAGAACAGCAACAATAACGGAGAAATCGCATTAAAAATAACTTCTTTTGTTGAATCAGAGAGGCGAGTATGTCTGTGTCATTCTACTTAAAGATATACAAGGGAATTGTTGTTCACTATCTTAGTATATAAATCATTTTCTTCGAATATGTGTCTCTTAAACTCTTTTTCAAATTTAAGGGTATTTTCAAATGGATCAAATATTTACCTCATTGTTTTAATATACTGGAATTAATTTTATGCTTGAATAGGCATACGAGTATAGACGAATTATCTACTGAATTAAGGTAATTTAGATAAAGCAATAATAAAAATTTATTAAGGCGAGAATTATATGTTTTATGCTTTGGTTAAATCATTTTATTAGCACCTACACTCATGAAAATATGTTAAAGAATATTTAAATCGTGGTTTGTAATCAAATAATTTTATGACAAGGTCATTATATTCACTGGCTCTTTATCTTATATTCGAGCGAGCTTATCGAAAATGTGATGTATAAGCGCTGCAGTTCTCTCCCAGCTTTGTGATAGTGAACATTTAATAAACGGTCTACAGTTTATATTTTGGATTCTTCTCCTCCAAAAGATTTTGCATAAAAATTAAAATATCTTTGCAATTCAAAAATGTCTGCTTCATATTACGACAAAGAAAACAAGTTATGGAGTGGTCCTGACACTATTCCACAATTCAATCCAAATCAATCGATCGGTAAAGCAGTGTTGGAAGTCCTCACAAATTTCGGACCGAACATCGCCCAAGTTTGTGACTTAATATTACTTTTAGCTTGACAAAATTATTGATTTTAGAATTCATTAGATAAGCGACGATTCTGGTATTCACATGACCTTTGACGAAATTCGTATCAAATCTATTCGTGCTGCGCAAAATTTACAAAACCGCGGCTACAAACCCGGTCAAGTGTTTGGACTTTTGGCCAAGAATTCGCATCATGTAGCACCGATTGTATTCGGATCGATATCCATGGCATGTCCGATAAATCCGATCGACACGTCTTTTGGATAAACCGAATACAAGCATATGTGGAAAAATACAAAACCAGTTCTAATTTTTTGTGACGTTGATGTTTACGAATTGGTGAAGGAGTGTTTGTTGGAATTAGAGAACGAGTCCACGATTTTTACATTCGGCGGCAGCAAGGGTGATTCGGAACCGATAGAAGTTCTATTCACCGAAACTCGGAAGGAAAATGAGTTTGCGTAAGTGCAGAGATTTTGAAAGTAAATTCATAACTTGAATTTTAAACATATACTTTGAAATTCATTACAGCCCAGTAAAAGTTGACTGTGAAAATGAAGTTGCAGCAATAATTTGCTCCTCTGGCACAACTGGATTACCAAAAGGTACGGAGATCTATCGATTAGAGTTGACAAAGTAGTTTTTCAAATTAACCATGATTCTATTCCACTAAATTTCAAGGCGTTTCGTTGTCACATGCTTCTCTGATATATGGATTGGGTCAGTCCTCGAAAAGAAATATAGAAAAGGTGATGATGTGTTTCACTTCACCTTATTCGCTAAGTGGCCTTTCGATTCTGTTGCAAGGAACATTATGTGGTGCCACTCGCATAATAACAACTGCCACGTGGTCGCCAGAGCTCCAATTACGTTTAATTGAAAAATACAAAGTGACTTTCGCAATGAATCCGCCACATCAAATAGTTTTATTGCTGAAAAGTGAACAACTTCATCAGACCGACCTGTCGAGTATCAACACTCAAATAGTTGGTGGTAGCAAACTTCCATTTCATGTGCAAACGGAAATGAACTATCATTTACCGAATGGAAAAGTTTATGTTGGTTACGGGATGAGTGAATTGGCTGGTATTGTTACGTTGGATTATCCTGGGCCCAGTGGAAGAGACTGTGTTGGTCGAATAGCTGACGGGATCAGAATTAAAATAATCAATGATCAAGGGAATCGATGTGGCCCCAATGTAGATGGAGAGATTTGTTTCAAAGCCAAATACAAATTCCTTGGTTACTATGGCAACAAGCAAGCGACTGACGAAATGTTTGATGAAGAGGGTTTTCTTTTGAGTGGAGATGTTGGACATTTTGATGATGATGGATATTTGTATATTGTCGATCGCAAGAAAGATCTTTTGAAATACTGCAATTTTCAAATGGGGGAACGTCATGGCGTCAAGCGTCTTCGTGTCTAGGCAAAAAAACGTCTTCGTGTCTAAGAAAATGGTAGCTTCGTGTCTAAAAATACGTCATCGTGTCTATGAAAATTTAGACACGAAGCAACCTTTTTCGTAGACACGAAGACATTTTTTTTCTATGATTCAACGACTTCGTGTCTAAGACACGACGACACATTTGGCATTCTACATAAAACAAAGCGCATCGATTGTGCGTTCACACGCTTGCTACACTTGAATTTTATTTTACCATATAATTAGATAAGTGATCTTTATTTTGACAACTAAAGTATTACATAAACCATTTTTCAATATTCCTTTCTCAGGATTACATGCCAATTTCGAAAAAATATTATATTCTCATCCTATAGCATTATCCTTCATAGAGCAATCAATACCTATTGAACAAGGTAAACTGATAACAGTCGTAAAAACATGTTAGTTTGAGATTCATGTCGTAGTACCAATATTCATTTTTCATTCGTTTGACAGTTTCGGTGACTTTACTCACTTGCTCCAAATATTTAAATAGCTTGGAATTTTTCGAATCCTATCCTCCAAAAACGACTTTACTGGTCAAAGAAATACTGATTTCTGTCAAGAACATGCAACTAAAAAATATTGAATTCTTTAATTGTTATCAAATGTTTAAAAAAAACCACTTGGACACGAGGACGCTATTTACTAGACATGAATACTTTTGTCTAGGGCATCATAAACGAACTCGTGTCTAAGACACCAGTACGCTATATGCCTTAGACACCAGTTCGTAAATTTCTAGTCGTAAAGTGAACTGGTGTCTTAGACACCATGACGCAAGTGATTAGACGCCACGACGTAAAACGCCATGACATTGTGCCTTTCAAATATCACCCTCTGACATTGATGCTTTCCTAATCGAATCGCCAAACATTAAATCAGCTTGCGTTGTGGGTATTCCAGATGACGTGGCCACTGATTTACCAGCTGCTGTTATTGTTCGTGCTGAAGGATCGAATATTTCTGAAAAAGACGTCTTTGATATGGTTGCAGGTACATAAGCATGATTTCATGAAATGAAAAAGCTATTTAAAATGGGTTGCATTTACATTTCTCATAAGGTCACTTTACGGATAGTCACAAACTTCGCGGCGGTGTTTAATTCGTTGATTCGCTACCGACAACTCCATTTGGTAAATTAATTCGTAAAAAAGTGAAAGAAATCGCAATCGAAATGTTCAAAGCGCGTAGAGGCTAATTTGAACATAGTTTTAAGCATGCTTGTTATATTTAGCTGTTTAAATTATCAGAAAACCATTTGTAACGGTTTTTTTTGGAGCGATATGGTTTGTGTTAGAATAGAATACATAAAAATCATTCGATAAGATTATACAAGAACAAATTAAATAAACAATTTACTGCTCATCATCAGCAACATGACTGCAAACGGAATGTGATTTTTCTTTGGAAATCGCCATCTCTCAGCCCATAGAGCACACCAGAAAGTGGAATTTAGCGGATAAAATGGCTTTTCGAGAATCTCTTGTGGATTATTCGACAATTTTGAAAGTACAAGTTTAATTCAACGAAAATAGTGGATATGAATAGGCATTGGTGTGTGACCGACTGACTTACTATATTGACGTTGTATGAAAACCAATCAATGTCAGACGATTGTCCCAAAATAAGCAACCAAATACAATTTCATTTAATTGTTTATAGATAACTATAATCGATTAACATCTACCTTCTTCAGTCAATCATAGTCAGCCGGCTGAAAAAGCGCCAGTCTACTCACTAAATTGTGGCTCCTGTGAAAAGTAATCAAAGGTAATCGAATATACGGCTGATTATACTCATGATTATGATCATAATTATTTACGCTTAAAGAAATAAATCGATTTTATATGTTTGATTGTTTAATCAAAGGTGCAAATTGATTTAAGCGAAACGGGCGATTGTTTGATTTTTCAAGGTCTCGGCTTACATACGTAAAACTAACTTTTCTCTATGCACAGAGAGAAAAAAGTTGGTAAATTCGACTCATTCGCCGGTAAACAATAAATTGCTAGTGAATTTTGCCTGAAAATTGACATAAAAAATTGACTTTAACTTTACCGCAGACCGACTTAATTCTACCAGCATTGAACTGTAACACCCGATATGTTAAAATGTTGTTTAATAAACTCTAAGATTCTGAAAGTGTCAATTTGATACAATGTAAACTAATTTTATTGCAAAACTTCCCATTTACTGGATTCTATTCTCAATGAAGTTCATGCTGCGCATATAAGAACGATTGATCTTGAGCCAGCAAAGTTTATCATGTCAACAAATTTTTGCGTACAATGGACAACGTACAACGTAGTGACGTACCACGCACGGACAAGAAATTGCTCCAGGAATGATTGAAAATCGCACTCTGTATATATATCACGTTTTTATTTTGAGGGACTCATTTTATTTGTATTCTGCATAAAAATGCAGCACGAAAGAAGAAGCGCGCAAGTGATTGTAAGCTCATCAACGCTTATTAGATGCAATCAGCATTGTCACTCACAAAAATTTGTGAAAAAAAAGTTGTGCTGTCTTCTTTTTCACTACAGGGATCTATATTTACACAATTTGCATTTTGAAGTGTTTCATTCAATAATCAAAGTAATAATCCAAATTCAACCTTAATATTGACATTTGGAATTGGTTGGAAGATTTCTTAGAACTCCGTATTTCAAAATATCTAATAATGATTTTTTTCTTTGATCAAGTTCTTGAGCAGGATCCATTTCCCACAGATGGCAAACTATTAGAAATAAAAACAAGTCGTCTTGGAACCAAATTGAATGGGAGGACTTCGGTCCCGTCGAAAAAATTTCATTGTGCGTAAAAAAATGCATGCAAAACCTTCGATGACCCTGAAACGAATATTTATAGCGTTTGTTTACAATCCTAAAAAATATATTGTGTTTTTTCCCTTCAAAAAATGCACATGAGAAGTTTTGTGGTCAGAAACTGTAGATTCGGCACTCTTCATTTACCTCGTCATCAGGTTTATTTATTTTATAATACACAGAGTTACTTCATCACCAAAGGCCTCGAATTTGTTCCGGTTGGAACGCCGGGAAGAAACAAGCGACGGATTTTGTTTTGACTTTTGAATAATTTTTGGACATAATTTGCAACTATAGGGCATAAAGGACTGAAAGATCAACTGAAAATTTGATTCAATGTTTTCTTTTTTTCTCTCAAAAATATTTATTTTTTTTATTACCTACAAAGTTATCGAAAATTTCGTAATCACACTAATAAATGTGCAACTAGTTTCATGAATCCAATTATTTGAGGTGGTTTTCGAAGCACGCCGCAGTTTCGACAACAAAGGAGCCCGAAATATTTTTCAATAAAACACTTCACACTACCGAGAAATTGAGCCTGTGTATCAATACGGCCTTCGCCAAAAAAAAATAAAATAAAAAGAAAACTGTGCGGTTTTAATCTTCTGCTTTTGACTTTATTTTCCGTTCTCCGGTTCTGATTTCGGTAAAAGTTTGCCAGCGTTGGGTTCGGGTCGATTTTTTATACACCTTCAAAATAGGAGACGCAGATAAAACGCAAGAATTGGCATTCCGCAGCATTTTTATCGTGGCTCAGTAACTGTGGCCACGACGAACGATTCGTTAGCCAATGAGCATTGCGGAAAAGAGGAAGATACGTTTACTGGCATTCGAAAGTATATTCACAAGTGGAGCATTGAACAGAAAGGTGAGCTGCGACGCAAATGTTTAGAATTTGAGTTTTTGGCCAAAATAGAGACTTTTAAACTTAAACTTTTAGAAAAAATGAATGCACCAATCTTTGTCTCATAACGGTTTTGAACGGAACATTTTTTTATTTCGAAAATTCATGATTCTTGCTCCCTTAAAAGGGTGATAAAAATTATACAGGCAAAAAAGTGTAACAAAAAATAAAACCGTCCAAAATTGTGATACTACGTGATACAATACATTTTATCCAAGAGCAAGAATGAGGAATATTTTATCTTTTTAAAAAAATTATCTCGTTTTCACCTTAAATAAAAAAAATCACGGCTTTGCACTCTGAAACATTTTGTTACTGATTTGCATAAGAAAAAAGTACGCTGGTGAAATTTTATATCTCGATTTTACAAAGCCATAAAAATATATCACGTTTTTATTTTGAGGGTCTCAAATATCATCAACATTTCGTTTCATCACAGCTTGTAATTCCATAAATTGAATATTCGAACTTCTTACTTCACTCTTTATCTCTCTCTCTTCCCGGGTTCGCAATGAATGTAATGTTTGTGGCTTTGTTTTAAACGTTAATACGGAGCACAAATTCCATTTGATGTTGTTGTATGATTTTCTTTATTTAGTTGGTGAACGTGAGCTCATACATTGGCTGTTTTTATGACACACCAAATTAAACTGTATTTGTTAAATAAATTACTTCCCATAATAAAATAATTTCGTTTTTTCTCTTTGGCAAAAAGGCCACTCAAACTTTGTATCGAACGTGAAGTTTAACGCGTCGCAATAAAAGCGCTCTTGATTGCTCTTGACCAAGCGTGGAGAACGTTAATAGTCAATTTCATTTCAAGCAATATCATTTGATATTGGCTCGTAAACGCGCTGCGATATATATTTTTGCGAATGCAGGCGGCTGGCTCACAGCGAACATCAACTCAAATTCTAGTGTTCAATAATTATGGAATAAAACGAGAGAAGATCGAAGAGTCATAATCGTAAAAGGTAATATTATTACATATCTCGAAATATTGTTGTTGGCCGTGGTTTTTCACAAACTGCACACCAGCAACAAACATAATGCTGATATAATTAAAAAGCCACGAGAAAGCAATGCATCGCAAAATCGGATCTTTGTCGTCTTCCTCGATGAAATGACACACACAAAGAGAGATAGATGAATAGAGAGAGAAAGAGAGGGATTTTCCGTTGCAATTAACTGTCTGTAGGGTCATTAGCAAATTTGATGTCTCTTGAAAAGTGAACCCGAACAAACTCCGTGCAGCACCAACACAAAACTTTCAATGTTGACATAATTAATGAGCAAAGAGCCACTTGTGGGATGGCAAACAAACAATTTAATTGGATTTCGGCGTCCTACCCGATGCAATCTAGATGCTAGGAACTGTGGCGCTTGGGGATTTTCACGAAACCAATTCACTTTTTACATTTCGTCTCTTAAATCTCCAAGCATAATTAATTTGTACGCCATATATTTTCCATCCAGATCCATTTCGCCGGCAGCATAAAAAAAACGATGACAGCCAAAAGAACGAGCACAATTGAATTTTGTGAAATAAAAAAAAACACAAAATGCACTTTTGCTCTATGGATGGATTCGACTGTGCACATATTAAAGACTCATTACTTGCGTTATTAACTGTGAAAGTTCAAAATATGGCGGTAATTAGTGTTACTGATACAAAAAAATTCACTCGGGAATATTCAATCCACTAATATTGTGAAGCTGAGAAGTAACAGGTGGAATTGAGTCCAAAACCGCTCTTGAAAGTTTATTCACCCAATTAGTGATCGATTTTGACATTAGCCATTCATCAGACTATTTGAAGTGAAACGTAACGACGCTAATCAATATGTGGACTGCCGTAATTAATGCGCATGAAATTCAATCGAACCGAAATTTCAGTGTTCAATCTCGATCCAATGATCAAAAATTTACATTTTTCTGAACACGGTAAAACGATTGAGGCGATAAACATTCGAAGCATAATCAGCTAATAGTTTTCTAATTCGGAATGTGTTTTTTTCTCTCTTTCAAAAAACTCCGAAAATCTTCGGTTTATTTTTAATGAAGAGTTTGATTGTTGAAGTAATAAATATGCCGAGAATTTCAAATCGAATTATTCTAGTCAATTCATCCTTTTTTGTATCGTTTTCAACCTGGAATGAGTTTCAATGCGAAACGAGCTCGATTCAATCTGCGAAGAATTTATGGCGTAGATATAGTCATTTTGCGATGTAACTCAGGTGTATGCATCAATGTATCTTTGCATCATCTTATTAATTTATTATGATGATTTAAATGACACTCTTTTATAATTAGATCGTAATCAGTCATGTTTGGTATTAACTTAAATCAAGAATCTCGATGGCACTAAGCATTCGTTCCCTCTGATTGCATGCTCGTTTTGTTAACTTAATTGGTTTGAGCCATTCATTTTATACATTTTCATACGAAACATTCGTTCGAGGAACAGGTTTATTTCCTTTTTACATTTTCATCTTCATTAGATTCAATTTGTAGCTCATCGTGCGTTTTACAGTGACCAACGGCAATAAAGGTGCGTTCCTATACCAAAAACAAAGCCATAGAATTTGAATAAAACCAGGGAAACGACATTTTCATAAATCAGCATCGAATATCTTCTAATTCATGTGTTTGGAAACAACACAAAACAAAATGAAATTTGCACGAAATTGGCTAGAAATCTTGAAAAATACGATTCCCTGCGAGCTGATTGAATGGGTAAATAAAATTCATTTTCTCTCAATCATTGGTAATCATTTTTCGATTTTATGATAATCAATATATGATAGTCCGCCCAATGGCATTCGACGACTCATAACATTTATGAGTTCAGTTGGCTATAATTTATGAGTGCCACTGATCGTATTTTGAATTGAATTGGTTGATTTTACAAGTTGTCACGGAACTGAACAAATAAAGATGGAACAGCGAAAGAAAGAAGGCGTTTCAGTTGTTTCAACAAACAATTTCTCGCTGTTTTTTTTTCCTTTCTCTCTGTTTCTTTCGTTTAAAACATTTCTATGGCTTCAAAATGTAGCGAATTTTATTTACATAAAATAAAAATAAATGCTTGGAACGTTCTTCATTGCTGTCTCTGCTTCGTTTGACTATTCGCCATTCGCTGCGCAATTATAATTAAAATAGAATATTTATTTGATGTCGACAAAATAATTTTATTCAATTCTTGGTTTCATTTGTCGGATTGGCCGCCTTCCATCTATCAGAACCAAATAAATATTCATATTCTTCTGTAGAAACGCGAAGAGAACTGTTCAAAAATTAGAATTGACATTCAACACAACTCGAACTGAACTCACTCGGAGTCGTACATTTTATTTTAATTAGGATTTAAAACGATTATGCATTGCCCCATCATGAAGCGCAGGAAATGCAACTTTTTCGTGCTAATTGATACATACGCAGAGACGGTTGAACATAAATGTCAATGATACGACAACGAAACGTGCTTAAATTGTGGTCGTGCATGTCTTGTGACCATTTCATTTCATTCTTCTACGGATCGGATATCTGATTCAGCATTTATGTCAGTTGATGTTGGTGTTGTGTGATTAGATTGGTTGCAATTGGAATGGAGCCTTAGCATAAAATGAAACACAAGAAAACTTATCGGCCTTACGATAATTATTGGCGTTTACAAGTAATTTACTTTAAAAATATTTCAAAATTCTCAAAAAAAAAAATGTGTTTTGATCATGAAACAGACAAATTTGTTATGAAATTCACGATTTTATGCGACGAAAATTGCATTTAACAACATGGAAACGTAACGCTAGTAAAAGATTTCATGAAGCGTGAATGTCAGTTTGAATAAAGATGATACCTGAAACCAAGTGTGCTGACCAATGAGAAAGCAGTTCCGGCCATTCTTCGAAAAGTGCTTCCTCTTCTGTTCAATTGAAATCATACAGCCAACTTTGTGGCTGTTTACGTATATGGTTACATTGAATCTTGACGCGTTCGGGTTTGATGTAGTTGTTAGTATTTTCTTTCTATTTTGTTCGTTATTTCAAAGTCATTCTTCTGAAGTGTCTCTGTTTAAACTCAGGATAGCTGATTTTATCTCAAGATGCTCTATTGTTTTCTATTGCTGTGCGAGAAGCCTTTTAAATTGACGCACAAAGAAAATAAACACTTTATCCCGAACACTTGAACGTCGCCTCTTTTATCGGATAGATTAATTCACGTCGAATTTCGCAGAAATTCAATACATTCCAATAAGAATAAATTTGTATGAAGGAATTCTGAAAATATTGACTCGAAAAATGAGGATTAAAGATGCTGAGTTAAAAAAGAACATTGTGTGACTATTTACCGAGCACAGCTGAGATCAGCAAATTTAATTTTTTTTTAATAAAATTTACCCCAAATAACACCAGATTTTTTTAACATTCAATCAATGCCAGGCCCAACTGAACCATGAACCGCAAACAAAATATTCATCCGTCGATTGAACACGCTTCAAAAAAAAAAATAGCCAAACAATTTGTTCGGTTTCTTGTGCAAAAAACACAAACTCTATAAATAAAAATCGTATGGTGACAAACTCCATGTCCGAAAATTAAATAGATATCATTGTTAGCCCAAAACTCAATTCCTTTCCAGTTTGAAACAAAACACACATATTTTTTTCGCTATCATTATTTGAATGAATTGTCAACATAAATAAAGTGTGTTATTCATTTCAATTTTTTTTAACACCAATTCATTTTTTATTAGTCTAGCATCTGACGAACTTGTCATTGTTCTTAAAAATGTCAAGCTTCAAGGATCAATCCGAAATCATGTAATAAAACTTGCGATTGATTGCTATTGAAGAAATTTGTTGAAATATAAAAATAAACAAACAAACGAAATGCGCATTAAGAGAAAAATTAGCATGATTGCATTAAATGTTCCTGTCGTATTTATTTAAATATTCATAATAGCTTCTATGACTTTGAAATATCACAATAGATGCACATCCAGTTTCACTCGGCAATACATTTTGACTGATATAAAAGACGTTAGAACTCACCTGTCGATCATTCGCATTACTGGCATAACTCGAGCTGGGAGTGAAAATATAAGCCGTCAGAATGAAGTTGATTGCAATTTTTGTCTCGTTTCTAGTTATTTTTGGTGGTTTCATCGATTTGATTTGTGAAGGCTACACTGTAAATGAAGGAACAATAGGAAATAAGCCTAAATGCATTCCAAGACCATTCGAATGTAATTGTGGTAAGTTATTCTAAAGTTTTATTTTTCAATGATAGTATTTGTTTTAGAATAATAATTTCGTTTGATTTGAACACATTTCGATAAGTTTAATTTTTAATTTCTATTCAGGACCTTGTCCAATCTTACCACCAGGAACTGTGGCGTAATGAAGCATGAAGACAATATTTGTTCAAACATTTTGCAGTAGTTCAATTGAGCATTGTTTTTGGCATTCAGCTGTCAACTTTAGCTGGCTATATATCTCTTAGTTTCGTTTTTACTGCTCGTGAATAATACATCGCCAGCAATAGCTGGTTGATATCAGCAGCCGCCACAAGCTGAGCAAAACTAGAGCTCTGAAAATCCTATATGATTATTATGTTTGTTCTCATGTCTTACTGCATTTTTTATAAAGAGAATTGCATTCTAGAATCTTATTTTTTGTGACTTTGTGATGACCACTGTGTTATTGCTTGAATAATAAAATAAAATCTCTGCATAAGAATTAATTAAAGTAATGGCTGAATCAATTATTGGTAAATAATAATAAATGTTCGACCTGGAACTGAAATAACGTTGATCAGTATGATAAAATGTAAACTTCAACTGAATGAACCAAGTAAAGAGCTTGCAAATGAGAAACTATGTAAAGATCAATACAAAACCAGAATACGATCGAAAGTGGAAGAGATTTAAAGTGCATTTAGAGGCAGATCAGAAGAAAATTCATCAAAATTTACAACATTGAATTCAAAAAGACTGCAATTAGGAAACAGAGAATCTTTGTCAGAGGTGAAAGAACTATAAATTTCGACCAAAATCTGATGGATCTATGACATTATCGTATTATCTGAAACTTGGAGTGTTTCGAATCAAATTCATTTTTGAGCCGAATACGCCGAAATCTAAACGATTTCCAATTTGTTTGAAACAGGTTTAATATGTAGAAATTTGTAGCTTTTTTTATTTGGTATTATTATTGGTAACAACCAGAATGAATTTTATGATGTGGTGTTTTTTTCAATGATTTTTGCTATTCACACGTGCTACTAAAAATACAGTATGAAATATAATTCATTATGGAAATGTGCATATTTTATGATGGCTCATGGAATGGAATGAAACAAAAGAAAAGAGTGATAGAATTGAGAGCAGAAAATGCGAATGGACAATATAAACCAACTGATTTGAAATATTGTCTGTCCATTTACATCTCAAAATTAGGGATCGTTCCTTTAGAATTATTTTGAACATAAAATTAAATATAAATTTGCAAACAAAGGAGAATTGCTCAAAATTCTTGGAAAACGTGGAATCACTCTTTCATACTAATTTCCCAAGCCACGTTTTATGACCGTCAAAAAAATCAACTTTAACCTAAGAATCTCCTTTTTTACGGGCAATAAAGTTATTAATAGCCTCACTGTGACATCTACAATACATAAATGACCCCAAGATGATAAAATAAACAAACATATTCATGTTTTTTCGTAGACAAACAAACCGAAAATAAATCTTTTATGAAATTAATTGAATGAATATGCTGAGCTATTCATTATTTAGAAGCCCCATCGATTTCGGAAGGCCAGGTGTATCGAAAATTTTCTGACCTGATTGTTTTTGACATGATTGAATTTGCTTCTATTTTAATATGATTCAATTCATTAACAATTAACGCGCATTTTTGTGTTGTAATGGTGCGGGCTATCTTTTAATGGCTATGAAAGCTTCGGTTTAGTGTCCAGCTGAGATCCAAGCACCTTGATTGTGCCCTGCTTAATTCAAGCCCAAACCCATTTTTCTGTTCGTTCACATTTATCGTAATCAAATTCCGTGTGAAATTTGATACATTTAATCTGACGGTGGTTTTTTTTTGCTTTCAAAACCAATACTGAATCGAATTTAAATATTTGAAAACGTTATCTAATCTATGGAATATATAAATTGTTTTCGAAAAATGCATGCAACCTTTCTCTCTGCGTGACTTTAAATCGAGATTCCATATTCCATACGTTTCGTGAAGCGTCCGAGTTGGTTTTACTTAAACATAAACAAAGAATTCAAATTGAAAATTTTCTATTGAAGATGAGAGATGATTTCAAGTAGCCGAACAGAACAAGTGAATGGAAATATCGAACCGTAAAAAATGTGACATAATGAAAAACCTTTCAGCACATCCCCATTAGAATAATATTGACTCTGGATGGATGTGTAGCGGCTTTCATTTCACGAACTCGGCAAATACAATCTCGAGTTTTCGAGTTTTGGTTGCAATTGTTGAATCACTGAATTTCCATCTGAATCGATTCGTTCGATTCGGTTCTGATCGTAGTGTGGGCCTTAAAAAAGGATAAATAGCAAGTTACAATGTTCACCAGGAAAGGTACAAAATAAATGGAATTTTCATTTAAATTGGTTTTGTTGATTGGTTTGTGTGAATTTCCATTTGAAATTCTAGAAGCGGCTCTAAAAGCGCGTTACCTCACCATTAAACTAACTGTTTACCATTTCAGCCTATAGCAATATGCAGCTGTACGCTCTGGACAGTTCACAATTTTTTGCTCATGGGGCGCATAGGATTTTTCGAAGCGCTTCGAATGAACATTTCTATCGCTGATGATTCCACTATTCACTCAACCACAAAATAAACTTTGACAATGGCTTTTATTCTCTATCCCTTTTTTCTCTAATTTTTTTTTAAACAAAAACATGTAATATATTTTTGTGCTCTGCAATCTGACCATGGCAAAGTTTTAATCCTGCTTTTATAACGTTTCATTGTATGCGATTGCATTCATTCTCTGGTGCACCGAAGCCCGAATAGTGCCAAGGTAAAAATTAGTGTTGCTGCGTTTTCAACTCCGTTCAACCTGTAGATATTTGAATGTCAATGACAATGGGCATCTGATAATGAAGAGTGAGAGAGAAAAATAAGGCAGCGGCTTGAAAGTTCTTGATGATTGGCTGAAGAATCAACATTTCGAACGGATAACACAATTTTTGAATAAATGAATATTATTTCACAACTTCAGTGTGAGAAAAAAGTTTAAATTGCAATGCGAACAAAAACTCACAAAGCATTCCTGTCTATTTGTAGCGAATTGACAAAAGATTTGGAGAATTCAAAGCTGAGTTGTGGCAATTTACTTCAGTCTGTCGGAACCAATTGGATGTTCAATATTTTGAATGAAATAATTCAATATTTTTTCTGCATGAGAATAAGAATGCATTCAGCCGGGGCCTTTTCGACAACTGTTCAGACGGCCGGAAGAGAGAGGGAGAGAGAGGGAGAAATCGATTTTGAATCGAGTTTTTAGAAAATGAGTTTGAATGGTGAATGTAATTAAAGTTCAATTCCGGCATAAACTGCAAAATAGCGCCAGTTGAGCATGCTTTCAACTGAAAATACGTATGAACGCGAGAGTTTGGTGCGAGAGAGTGGGGAACAAGTGAGCGAGAGCATGTGACGCGCGTGCACTGACATGTGTAATGGGAAAAGTATAGATGGTGCATGAAATGCGATATTCTCCAAAATGCCTTGATAAACTAACAATCTGACACAAACTATTTATTTGATGGTATGTACATGTGTTCTATTGCAAAGTGCGAGTATTGCCAGTTCTATTGCGAATGCTGTACGGACAGAGTGAAAGAGAGTTGCCGCATTTTATATTCTAAATAGCGAAAACACAACTTATTTTGATTACAATTCTTTTTTTTTCGCTTTTACCCGTTCTCTCTTTCTCTCTCTCTCGTCTGTCAAATGGGAATGCACATCTGCATATTACATTTGCCGACACACAACTTTCCTTCATTCAATTGGGGCTATTGTCGTTCTCTATTCAATGCATTGCAAACTGCACATTATTATTGTTAGTTGTTGGTTGTTACACACGCATGAAATTAAACCGAAGTGAAGCACGGCGATGGCAGGCTCAATCTCGCTTGGTCGCTCGATGGAATGATAGAAAATCGAAATGGAATTCGTATTACGCCGTTAAACAATGCATGTTTTGCATGTTCAGCAAGCAAATCAAATTGGCAGATATGAACATCCAAACACACTTTCTTCTCTCAGATTTCATGTGTACATGATACTTTACATGTAAAATCACAACGGAAAACCGAATGGAAAACATCAACATCACATTTCGCATGCTAGTACGTTTTTCAATTCCAAATCCAATTCCAATTGTCAATTGTGCGAGAATACTCAGTGCTCATGCATTGCTAGCAAACGAATATATGCGAAACAGTTTGTTTTGCACGCGCTAACATCCTCTCTCTCTCTCTATCTCTCGTTTTTATTCCTCTTTTCCGATTCGAATCGATGAGAAATTCCCTTAATGGCTTTATAATATCAACTAGCACAGGATGAAAAACATTTTCGTACACATGTTATTCGTCGGGCATTGCAATGGCACAGCAGAAAATCCAACTAATTTCTCGTTAGAACAAAAATCATCTCCGAACAAATGGAATAAAACAAATAGATTTTTTGCGCGCATGTTGTTTAGTCATCGGCTTATGCACTATACCCTGGATTTGAATCAAAGCTAAAACTTTGACGTTCCATCAATTTAATCTCGAAATAAATAGATTTATGGTGTAAATAGATGTAAACACTGGCTTCCGCAAGCATAATGAACTTCCAAACTAGTTTAATGCACTAGCCAATGAACGAATGTATAAGAGAAATTGCTCAAACAAAATGAAAAAGATCTAATTCAGTATAGCCAATATCAACATTTTCCATCACCGTGATTAATTGAAACTAGCGATATCAACTATCCACGATTCTACACAAGCTTTTCCGCTTTGAGCGCATTAAATGATGACCAAATGAAGGTGCTTGATGCTTCAAATCAATTTATCCATTTGAGTGCTGTTTGTTGCTATACACAGAGGCCATTTGGGTATACCAAATTGAAATTGGAACAAGTTCAAAAACAATAATAATATTATCTTACTTTTAATTTTTCATGATCAATATAATTAGGAACTTTCCCGTTGGAAGTCTTTTTTGGAATTTTAATTCTTTTTCCAACTTTTTTTATTCTGAAATCCGTTTTCACCACCAGCTGGTGGAAATTATTTTGTCATATGAAACCGCTGTATTTTTGCTAAAAACACGTTTATTTTAGTATGATGGCAAAACATATTTAATTCAAAGTATTGTCCATTCGAATCCGCACATTTTTGCCATCTTTCGGACAATTTATGAATACCGCGCCAATAAAACTGTTCGTCTTTTGACGCAAACCAGTCATCGAGCCATTTTCCCACATTTTCGTAAGAAGTGAAGCGCTGCTCCGACAGTGCGTGACCCATAGAAGCGAACAAGTATTAATCTGACGGTGCCAAGTCTGGTGAGTAAGCCGCATGCGGTAGCACTTCCCAACTAAGCGCCTCAATCGTTTCCTTGACCAGTCTTGCAGTGTGTGATGGAGCATTGTCGTGCAAGAGAATCACTTTGTGTTGCCTTTTTTGATATTCCGGCCGTTTTTGAAGCAATGCGCGGTTCAAAGCGATCATTTGCTGTTGGTAGCGATCAGGATTAACCGTTTCACCAGGTTTTAACAGCTCATAATTGATGACACCCTTCTGATCCCACCAAACACACAGCATTGCCTTCCGTCCGAACCGATTTGGCCTTGCGGTCGATGTCGCTGGTTCGCCTGGTGTTACCCATGATCTCTTGCGATTAGGATTTTGGAAATATATCCATTTTTCATCGCCAGTTACAATCCGATGCAAGTACCTGGTACAATCAATTTATAGATCTGCGTTAGGCTACTTTGAATTTAACTGTCGATTGTTGCGGGGTTTCTCCAAGCGAAACAAAATCAATAGCTAGAACCATGTCCTTACTTCCTCGTTTGGGCAAACAGTTTAGAAATAGCAATTGAGGAGAGCCATTCACGCTGCCATCATTTCGAGCAAGCGTTTTTATTAGTGAATGAGATGAACTTTCGATATGGAAAGCTGGGAAGGAACTTGTATACAACATTAAAATGGATAATTCAAAGCAGTCGAGCAGTTTATTATATATTTGAAATCACAACTATTCCGAGCTTTTGAACGGTTTGATATTGCTGAGAAAAACTCAGCCTAATGGCGTGCCGATACATTCATTAACTGAGAGCCTCGACGAGGACGATTTTTATAACTTTTTTGGTCGAAGTACACTTCATTCAATATTTCAGTGGCAGGATCAAAAAGAAAAAAATATTAATAAATCGGGATCTTTTAATTTCTGATATCGCCAATAGACCGAATGGTTGTCTTCAATGCCATTCTCTGCTTCTTCTTAATATTGAGATTATTTGAAACTTCCTTTTGTATTTCACTGAATAGGAAGTCATTTGAAATCGTTTTGAAATAGGACGTGCCGTTCATTTTTCAGCTGTCAAGCAAATAAAGTTGTTGGTTTCGTCATTTTAAAGAGTTTTTGATTCATTCAAATATCCATCATAATCAAATAAAGTGGCAGATTGTGTCGCCTTATCCCAACGATGACATTTCAATGATATTGCTTTTAGCGAAATTAAATTTTTTTCTGTCAAGAATAGCATTTCATTCAGTCTCTTCTGCTTCTCCATTGACCGAAAACAATGTAGCCCGAATTTCAGGATTTGTCACAAACCATATAAAAGTCCCCAGCAACGATTTAGTATTCGAATTATGAATATGTCGCCTGGTAATGCGGAAAAAATACACAACTCTGTGTGTGTATTTTATGCGAATAGACAAAAGTGACGAAAATATACACGGAACATAATTTTGTGTAATGGATTTCGTCACTTTGTTTCCATTTTTATGCGCCTTTTCTCCGTTCCGAAGTACTCGTCTTTGTCGTGAACTCTTTATTTGTTATTTTTAGAGGAATTTTCAGCCAAACTTTGTTTTTATGGTTCATTTACATCATTTTCTATGGAAAAGGACTCAAAAAAAGCAAGTGATGTCACGTTCAATACACGCATACCAGTAATCATTCTTGCATCTTTCAAGACAGACTAGCAAATTCCTGAACATTTTTTAGTCTTTTGGTTATTAAAAGGGTAAAATTGGAACTGATTTTCCCTATTTTCTGCTGACACATGAGAAAAATGAATTGGAAAGTCATAGTATTTAAGTGCTTCGGTTGTGCGATAGACATTGTTGTGATTATAATTCAGGTTCAAATGACAACGTCAAGATTACGAAGCACCAGATTCTTGTCAGGGTTGGTAGATTTGTGATTGATTTTTGTTGAATTCCATTAGAATGAGTCGATTAGTTGAACGACCGCACAATTGACAAGTGCAACGAATACCGATTTTCGATGTTTGCGTTTTTTTTTATGTGTCATTCGCTAAAATTCCTCATGCTGAATTGGCGCATTCTATCTGCAATCGCAATATTTCTTATGACTGATTTTTCGCATTCGTGCTGCATTTACTTCTTGAATCGGTTGGCGATGGTTATCGGTACATTTCTTTGAATGATATTTACCAACGGCGAAAATCAAATTCAATTTTCTTGAATTCTCGCACACACGAATACAAACTGCATTTTATTGTGGCGCAACAACACGAACACACATACATATTCTGTAAATACATTTTTCATTGTCGGAATCTCTAGAATTTGTTGGAATCGAATTGAATTTTCTTTACCATTGGAACGGAATGCAATTTGATTGCACATCAAATCACAATCAAGTGTTTGACTGCATATAATGTCATTGTAGACGGAACACGAAGAGAGATGAGATCCGAAACTCACTCTCTCTCTCTTTTGGCAACGTGCAAACGAATGACAATTGCAGATGATATTGTTGTTCCGATTTCTATATAGAGATTTCAAGTATAGCTTGCATCCAATTCAGCTTTAGCCTCAATAGAACCCATTTAATTTCCCTCTCGTGTGGATGGAAAAATCGAATTGTGTTCGACATTTTTCTCATCCAAATGGGGTTTTGGCCCGATTTCTCTCTCTCTCTCTCTCTCTCTCTATCTCTCTTTCTCTTTCATTGACATCAAAATCTCAAAATACACATTTTGAGTGTGATCAAGCACTGTGTTCTATGACAGCAACGACATTTTCCTCTCCTCAATTTTCTAACACCCGACGACGACGTGTTCGATGTCAGCAGTCAATTTTTTTCCTGCTCTCGCTCTTTTTCTCACTTGTTCTCGTTCTCTCGGTGTGTTGCCGCCCCAATCAGGCACCAAATACACAAAAAAGCGCATACAAGTCAAAAGATCTAGCAATAAACAGCCATGGAAAATCGTAAATGACACGCAAAAATTGGAGAATTTCTTGTACATTTTCTATTACTTTCACTTGACGTGCGCAATATCGAAAGAGTGAAGGCGCCAAAAAATATTTGTGTCAAAAGTTTCTTAAATTAATTTCAATTTGAATAAGCAAATTTTTTTGTCGCTCACTCGTTTGCTGAGTACTCAAATTTATCGTCTTTGATGACATGAAGCATTCGTTTGAAATGATTTTGTTCGCAAGCTTAAGTTTCAAATGAAATCGGTGTTATTGAATTTCAACGTTCGCTTCGGAGAAAGTCTCGTTTGTCTGACGTTTTTGCAAATTACAGCGAAAATTCAAGAGCCATTCACACAAATGGATCTTCTGCTAACGACCTAATGGCATGAGCGATCCGAGAAGTCATCGTCAGCAAAAATGAATTTAAGGGATACAGTTGAACTTGATATTAAATTTGAATAATATTTCGAAATGATGAAGCAGTCTAAATGAAATGACACATGCATCGGGCGAAGAAGACGTGAGTGGTGATCACATCACCAGGAATAAGTTAAAATTCGATTTGATGACACTATTTCATTGGATATTGCACATAAAGCGAGATGCGGCTTCGCATTCTTAGCAGCTCCTTTGCCGCCAACCAACCGAAATGTGCTCATTCCAGTGTGGTTTCTTTGTAACATTTTATTGCCGCTCTTTTCATTGACATAAATATGCGCATGTACTGCACAAGTGAATGAAAAGGAGAGGGAGACAGAGCGAGAGAGAGAGACGCTAGACGACAGAGAGGGAGGGAAATAGAGTTTAAAATAGCGACAATCGAAGTAGAAAATAAGTTTTTCATACGCCTTCCAAAAATAAGTGGCACGCAAAATGCAGTGTACTGCTTCTTGTCAAAACAATACACCGACAATTGTCAAGATGAAAACTTATTTCTGCTGGGATATTTTCCCGGTCTTATCGAGTCGACCATAAAATGTGTCGCACACGAACGCCTTCGATATATGCCAACTGATGAACAAATTGCAGTTTTGTCTTTCCGATTTGTTTCGCGCGTGTTATTTTACTTTCCAACATTGGGCGCAACAAAACTTTCCGTTTGCCCCCCTCCCGCTTTCGATGTCAGTTTGGCTGGCGAAAACTTATTTTCATCTCGTGTAGTTCGATTTCCTTTTTGGACATTTGATAAATTTTGACAAATCTATTTATACAATGGAAAAGTTTGCACCGTCAAAACTACCCCGCTTGATGTGTATGTATTGTTTCTCATTTGTTACGTGATCGCATTTAGCAACTGCTCGTCGCGCTGCATCTCGATGACAAATGAACAACGTGAGCGCCAATGCACACTGAATAATAGTCACGTAGTCATGAGTAACGGATGTACACGACATCTCCCGAGACAAAAGTCTTCT
This sequence comes from Obolodiplosis robiniae, assembly GCA_028476595.1. Classification (NCBI taxonomy): domain Eukaryota; kingdom Metazoa; phylum Arthropoda; class Insecta; order Diptera; family Cecidomyiidae; genus Obolodiplosis; species Obolodiplosis robiniae. The sequence goes on along the minus strand of CM052014.1, from coordinate 51,439,560 downwards.
TTCGCAGTTCGGGAAAATCAACTCAAGTTCCGAATGATTCACCATGCCAGCAACTTCTTGGAATTCAATTGTTTCTACATCGAAGACTTTCGTTCAACTTACCGCTTTCCATTATTTGATTTATCATTGGTAAATTTTCAACTTTCAAAACAATTTCGATCAAATTAAATGCTTTGAAAACGATTAATATGTGAGCATGATTACGAATGGGCAATGCATTGAATTCGGGCGAAATGCACACACTATAAAGAACACTCGAATACGGATTTTTTTAAGCCGATTGTTTACTCTTGCGAACATCTCGTATATGCACCCAGATTTGACACAGTATCACATAAGTTGCTGCGACTCATTCTCAACAATCGAAATAGCGTATAAACCGGAAGTAAATTAAATATGCAATAAATGGAAAGAGGGAGATTTTTCTTGAAGCCATGTTTCGGTGTAAGCTAAATAGGAATCGGAGATTCAACTTCTTCATTGTTTCCAACGAATTCATTATTTATATAAGCGTGTTGAAAGCTCTAGAGAAATTGGTTATCAGACAAGATTAATATTATATTCACAACAATGGTATGCAACACCATGCATTTTCAACCCAAAAAATTACGATTTACAGGGAAAATCCCTTTAAAAATGTATACAATTTGCTTCATGCATCTCGGATTCAAAGTAAAATTGCTCGCTGAAATGCGTATAATCGGCGCAGCAACAGCCAGCCACTAGAAAGTAATCGAATACATTCTCGTGCATTTCAATTTCCGTTTGCCTGCCGCAAAGGTTTGAATGTTTGAGTTCGTTTCATTGCATTACACATATTTAAACCGAGTAAATTTGTTTTGCAAAATGTTCACATCTTCGAGCTGAACGAGAGTGCTAGCGCTGGCGCAAGAATCGAAGGTGTTTTTTTTTTCCTGTTGATTTGTGTTAATGGAGCAATAGCACAAATTTCCCTCTTTCACTTTCGAAATAATTGAACAAAATGTAGAATTTCGCTTTTACTCACTGCTCCATTATTCATTTGGTAAATGAAAACCGTATTTGCGCCCATAAAGTTTCCATCCATTTTGAAAGCAGCAAAATAAATTGAATAAATTTTTAATTGCCCATTCTTGATGAATAGTTTTTAAATTAATTCTCAAAATCGTGGCCTTCTTATTTCGTCGTTGCATTTTCATTGTGTTACATTTTCTTTTTGCATCGCGCGTTTTTTTTCTCGTTTGCTCGCTGCCTTCTGGTTTCTTCTTGCAATTTATGGTATTTTATCGTTGTCATTCCATTGAGGGCAACTATTCATCGTTTATTATGGAAGCGAACGACCTGAACCAGAGAAAAAAAGAGAGAAAGAAAGAAGACGGTTGCATGAAATTACGGCGAATAAAAAGTCCGAAGGCAAAATGCAGTTGCACACCGGCAAGTGGATCGCTGCTTAGGAGCATCGGAAGTGAAAACTATGCTTACACTTTATGAACTACTCCCACACAGTACAGTAGCTAGCAACTACTAGCGCAATGATTACTTTGCGAAACGCCGAAACGACTGGCAAAACTTTAATTATTTTGCGCAAAAGTTTTTAATTAAGGTGAAAAGTTTATTAAGAATTGGCATCGCTTGTGCTGCCTCTCGCCGGTTCAGCTTCTTCCTTTCCATCGTATGTTGAACTTTTCATTGCAACTTGAACGTTTCACGCTAAAAGAGAAGCATTTTAACCTCATCGCATTAAAAACTGAGTACCGGATAAGAAATTTCGAACAAAAAATGCTAAAGGAACACTAAATGATAATCGCGCGCGCGCATAAAGTTACTATTGTATGTAATTATTGGTGAGAAGCGCAAAAAGAGCACCGCGGAAAAAACGAATTTGTTGAATACTTGCAGACAGCTCATTTTGATTCATGGCTAACCGTTAGATTTTTGACTGATGATCGATTGGAAAATGTTCACTCTTTTTTTGCCCCACTTTTTCTATCGCTCCTTCGTCGATTTCACAGTAGAAAAAACGAGGAGCTGTCATTAAATGCACGATAAAAAAAACGTCCGCAGAGTACTTTAATTTTTCAAACATTTGTTTTTCCACCGAAACTTCCGCTGCATATTCATTTCCTGTCGCAATTTTCCCATTTTATACTTCAAGTTTTTTTAATATTCTGATCAAAATATACTCCGGGTGTTTTTCTGTGCCATTTTCAACGTTCCAGACAGTTGATTTACACCAAACGGACATTTCATATTTGAAAATCTCGGAATGTTCGAAATGATTGAATGAGCAGGATATATGAAATGGGTGCGTTCGAATATTTTTTGAATATATGAAATATTTGGATATTTAAAAATGGAAAAATTAAGCATTTGAAGCTCACAAAAACCGAATTGGAAAATATTGCAGACAATAATCGAAAGAAAAGAATGAAATAGTGAGAGCTATGAAATATTGCATGCCAAAAAAAACTGGAGCAAAACGATTTGAATTCAAACTTGAATCGATGTCGAAAGTGAAGTCTAGACAGTAAAAGCTGCCAATAAGATATTTCTCTCGGCAGGGTGTAAAATCGGTGAATTTGTAATTTTAGTTTTGTCAAATGATACCATGTGTGGGTTGCTTGTTCGTATCGTTATTGCAAATGTGCACGCAATACACAGTTACCCATTTGTTTATCCATTCCAACGTGCACATAAAAACGAATACATTTAATATGTGACAGCCACGTGGTGTATTCAGATTCAGTATGGATTTTAACATTTATATTTGAGCGATAGCCATCTGAGGCTATACACATTTTTATGGTTTAACAAAATTAAAAGGAAAACATTTGTAAACATAAAAATTATTGAAATGTTTGAAATTTTTAAAAGTTAGCTTCATATTCATAACCAGAGATGGCGCGCGTAGTTGGCATTCATAATGCAAGTAAAGTATACAAAAGCATTATTCACGTCACAGCTATAGTCGACAATGCCACCAATTTTCTCTATTGGCACCAACAATGTGCCTGTATCTTTTTACATTGATCGTTGTCATTGTTCCTCAGTGGTTGATGTCTTTGCAATCATGTGCCTCGCAATGTATTTTGACATTAAGAACCGGCATCTAGGTGGCACTCCACCACTGAGCCAAAAACAACTCCGTGTTAAAATATACGAAGATAGAGTACTCGATAACAGTTCTGGCACTCGCATTTTTTCGGTGTGTTATTATTTATATTCATCTAAAACGAGCATCACGAAATGATAAACATGATAATACTTTGGTTTTTTTGCTTGCGCGCGTTCACAATTTGAAAAGAGAGGGGGCGATGAATCATGTGTAGTGAATTTTTTTAAGTTTATTTTTTTTACAGAATGACACTATAATATGCTTTCGATGATCTCCCGAGAACGTTGCAAACATAATTCATTTCGATGTTGGTGCTGTTTTCGCTTGTGAGTATGTGTGTGTGTGTGTGTGTGTGTGTGTGTGTGTGAATGAGTGTTCGTTCATCAGGTCGCGGTGACAACAGCAGTTATGCTGTTACACCGCTAGATATAGCATGAATCCATAAAGATATAAAATGTGTCATTTTTTGTGGCTGTTGTCTCACTTCGTGTACGAATAAACATTTCGAATGCACCGTTTTTTATTCTTCTTACCTTTGTTTCAACCGTTTCTTCTGCTTCTCTTGTTTCAACTCTAGTGCTTTGTTTATGAAACTCGGAGGCGAAAATGCATGCGAGACCGTAAGAAGTTTATTCAAGTGTTGGGAGTGTGTCATAGCAGTGAACATCTCATCAGGCAGAAAAACGACCAGCAAAAAAGAAATCCACATTTCCTTCGTTAATGCAAAAAAGATTTCGATTAAGATAAGGTGAAGGTTGTGTGTGACTGCATGAATTTGAACGACAGTGAGAAATAGAGCGCACGGTCTTGGGTGCGCGTTCGGCGATTGCAACAGCTCGCGAAAAGAAAGCAACAAGAAAAACCATCGCTTTTCTTATGGTCGTTTAGAAGAGAAGGAGAAGCTCGATAATATAAAGCACGCTTATATGCGAAGATGACGATGACACCTAACGGGCCAACGGAATGACACCCAGATCGGATCGCTGCTGAATATTATAAGAACGAAACTACATTTTGCACTCTTGCAGAGATTCTGATTTGAGAATAAACTCGAGAAAAGGACAAAATAATACACGCACGTATACATTCTATGCACACAAAAACCATGTCATTTTGATCTGCATTGAGAAGAGCTGGGAAACGACGACGTTGAAACGTGCAAAGTAATCCGCGTATGGCAATATGCACCGGAATGGCACACTCACGCGCCCAGATCGACCCGAATCAACTGAAGAAAATTCACTGTTTCTTAATCTCTTTGTATCGCGATAAGATTGAAATGGATTTGTTTCTCGCTGCTTGAATCTATGTGTGTGTGTGTGTGTGAGTGAGTGTGTTTGGGATCGCTTTTGCCTCACTTCCAACCACTTTCCATTCGAGGACCTAATCCATAAAAATCTTCTTGACGCGAAAAACACACTGCCTTTTAAACACTCACAACTGTACATTCAGTAGAAGTTGCATTCGAGGGGGATTCACGATGACTTAATGAACTATAATCGCTTCTTGAGTAGAAAAATCATACGCCAGAAAGAAAAAAAAAATCCAAAGGAATTGCATTCTTCAGGTCAATAGGTTAAGAGCTGGCGAAATAAAAAAGTATGACAAGCTTTAACATATTTACACCATCAACATTATAAATGAACTGAACAACGGTTTAAACTCTGCACGAAGAAATGAAACGCTCGAACAACATAATTTTCCATAAAATCGAAACATTTTTTTTCCGCCTACAAAAAGTTTATTCCAACAATTTATGCCACAATTTTCCACGAACACGTCGCGATGAGAATAAAAATAAAAAATGCAAAGATTATTCGATAAAGACGAAATTGAGATGCAACGCACAGGACAATGCAAAGGCTGGGATCGACAAACGCACCAACATCTTTATTAATTCATGTGTAACGAACCTGCGGCTTTTTTCAACAGACCATTCTTTTCACTTCGAAGCATTTAAATGAAATGCTAAAGCAAAAGATGTTTATTATTTATTAAGCAAATGTAACATTTCATGTGCGGCCAAAAAAGAGTATGTGCCGAATTTTCTGCACGCATCGCAATCAGCACTTTTTCTTCGACATGTGATTTTTTTTTCTCTCTCTCTTTCAATTTTATGCGCGATGACAAGCGAAATGGAAAACAACAAAAAAATAAAACAAGCGTGTGTGTGACGGATTCCGTGATTAACGGACTGCTTTTGAGATAAGTCAATATATTTTCATTTGTTTGGGCTGTTGAATGGCCACATATGCAATACGATCACGAATAATAAATACAACAACGAAAAAAGATTGAAGGAATTTCAAAGAAGAACTTTTAAGTGATTTTTGCCGTCGACTTCGAATCGAATCCATTGATTTGATAAAAATTAATTAACTTTTTTTTCTGCCACAGAATTTGCCCAGTGCGTATGTGAGAGTTTTGTTTCAATTCGTGCAGAGCTCACGTTTCGTCCAAATAGTCTTAATCAACAAGGTGAGGCACATGAAATTTTAACTGTGCAATAAATCATTTTAATCTGTGACGGTACGTCTTCAGTTTTGCAATGCGCCATGCATCGAGATATTGAATGTTCTCTCAACAGAGCAGCAGTTGAAAAGCTACCGACTCAACGAGTCGATAGTTTGTTGATTGCAAAAGCAATTAAGCATTGAGTAAGCGTAATCCATTAAAGCGACATACACAGAAAAAACGACGATGGAACACGAATCGATAAAATATTAACACAGAATTATTGAAATGCTAAATTGAAAAGGGATACGAATGTGCTTCCGTTGGTGATGCCAGTTTTACGTAAACCGCGACGCGCCGACGCGCTCAACTTATCGAGTTTTGCCTCTTCATTTTATGCATACTTCGGAATGGAAAAAAGAGAATCAGAATCCATACCGGTTAAAGTCAAAGCGCAATGAATTTCACTAGAGTAATTTACACCTTCGTCGCTTCCTTCTCGGTTGTTTGAATCGAAGCCAGCAATTAGACACATTCCCATCGTTTATTGTGAATTGTTGAATCGTGCCGATTGAAACCGTATTTTCATTATCACATCCAGCGAATCTTCATCGCGGCCTCGATTCTAAATATGGGATTGGACAAAATATGAAATCAATGCGAGGAATTTGTCTGTTTATCTCTTCGGTGTTCCAACTCTTTTTGTTATGGTGTGAAAATAATAACGAAACGGTTAAAAAGTATGTGATTTCTCGGTCGATGTATCAAATATTTGAGTAGAATGTCTGTTAGCTTAGGTTAACAATGGACAATTGCACGTTAGTTCAAATCGAAAAAGATCTTTTTTTTAAACATTTGTGTGTGTTCACAAATCACAAATCATTTTGCTAGAAGAAAATTAGGTGTGAAGACAATTAGAAGGGTTTTATTTATTAACACGAGCATTGTTTTGTTTCGCCCCAACATAATGGATTTTCTCACATTCGATCAATGACGGGATTGAAGTTGAAATGACAAATGGGATCGTTGGAAAAATGTCTGTTCGAGCGAAGCAATGGGATGGCTCATGGATTAGACATATTTTTTTGCCATCGTTTTTGCCCGTCGAACAACAAAAACATGCTGACACGTGAAAAGACATTAAAAGTGATCGTAAAAGCTTTTCAATTGAATGTTTATCTCCATATTTCCACGACTCTGTTTATTCACACCAACGGCAATTGTAAATAGGCCACACACATGCCGTATCCACAATCTCCGGCCACCACGATCCAATGTGCAGACGTTAGTTCCGATTTTTATGTCAAATTCTACGAATTCTCGGAAACAAGAATTATTCTCATGTTGATCGCGTGTTTTATTATCATTTGAAGCATTTTCTGGCCGTTTCGTTTATTTTTTTTTTAATGAGATCATTTTCTGTCAACATTCCGAATTTTTTTCCTCCTTTCTTTCATTCGATTTCGTATTTTTTGTCTTCTGACAATGCGCGCGCGGATGATGTAAATACATGGAATGAAATTATTATCTGTTGTTATTTTGTTTCGTCGGTGTTTTGTCTTTGATATTGCCACGGCATTGAATGCCACGTTCCGAAAATATCGCAGTGATGCATCTATTTGATGCGATTCCGTCATACAAACAATCAAATTTAATGGTTTTGTTGCGAATATTTCGCCGTCGGAATTTTTCCTTTCACGGTTTTTGTGGTTTACAAATCGCTCTTTTGTTACTGATTTTTTTGTTTTTGTTGCTTGTTGATCAAGGGCGTTCTGAAATTCCAACTATTAGAAGAATTGACGAAGCCGGTTGTCATTAGTCGAGGACATTATATCATCATGATTCTGATGCATCAGAATTTATCCTTTTCACCAGAGTAAAATCGAAGAAGAGATTCCATCGAAGGCGAAGAGCCAAAGGTGGTATCGCCTTCAAGAGAGCAGTAGGAATCACATTACCAACGTAAAACATTCAAGTCGGCGATTTGAGTCGTCATTGAAACAGAATGACATGTCAAATTTTTCCATGTTTTCATCATTCCTAAAATATTTTGTTCTGGAATTTTGTGCTGTTTTTAACTCTTTCGTTAAAATAGATGTTTGCGTTAATAGAGAAGAAATGATATAAGCCGCCGACGAATCAGAAGCACCCAAAGTGAATCAATTAACATATTTTGTGATATTCCCTCAAAATGTAACCGGGATTGAATTATGTAATTAAAACCATTATCATAATCGAGCCGAAAATGTGACTTTCATTAGATTGAGAGCAGGATTTCTATTCCGAAACTGGTTCCATTGAAAAATTAAATCACTAAAAACACATTGACCGTAGCCTATGAATATTCGAATTGGGTGGTAAATATTCTTTTTCTACAAATTAATGAGCTGTTCCAATAAGATCGGTTGTGTGTTTGTGAATCACTATAGCACCGACATCAAATACGCAATCATTTTCAATTGAATTCCATCACATGGTCGATTGAGTCATATGCCAATCATAAGTGAAATGGGCATAAATTAACCGGCTACTTGAAATGTGCTCGAGAAATGTTATTTTCAATCATATCGCTTGATTTGAATAAATTCCACATTTACTTTACGCTTGGTCGACTACCGGCATTGTGACCGCTTCGAGTATTTTATAGCCGTCCATTCCGAATTGTGGATGCGAATAAAAAATCTCATTTGCTATCAATCAATTAAATAAATTGATTTCAATTTAACAAAACAAATCGCATCAATTGGTTAATTGCTTACTTTTGGCTATTTATAAAAGCATTTCACCATTTCAAGTGGTCGGCTCTTTGAACGAAATCGATTTTATCAATGGATAAAGATAAATGTTTGTCCATTTTTATGCGCTCCATGTGAGCTCGAGAGTTTTGTTTTGGTTTGATTATTACCTTAAACAAACTCGCGCTGTTTTTGTATATTCAGTCTCTCAATAGTGCATTCACTCAATCCGAATTGAATTTATCCGTGGCTCTTTAGTTGGCGAATTGATGGAGAAGTTATCAGTCGGTGCCTACAAAATATTCGATGCACGGTGCACATACCGATCGATCGTCTTGAATTTACCTACAAAGTTCTTTCAAACGGATAATTTCCGGCGGGCGCTTATTTGTTTTGAACTGAAAGGCACATAACATGAAATGTATTAGGTAAATATTCTGTAATTATATTGATTACACAGTCACTGCATATGCACACACACACACACGAACACTTTTTACTGTGTCGAACCGCAAGAAAAGTGCGCGTTGCGAATCGCAAACAAAATTACCAATCGGACCTTTATGTTTTTGTGCTATATAACACACATTATGCACATATTCTGAGAATACAAATCAAGAAACGATGAGATGATTGTGCGACGATGTTGTATCGCATACGCTCCAGTGCAATGCAATAGCTGTGCCTGTGCTGTACTTACATAAATTAGATGGTTTAGACAATGTTCAATTCATGTTACATAAATAATATTAAACTGCATTTAAATCAAAAATATTGGCATTCTCGTGTACGAAGTATGCAAAGGTAGAACAAAGACTCACCGTAATTGTCGACAAAGCTCTTGAATTTGAACATTTTAACATTGCAGCTAGAACATTACGACCGAATGCCATATACGCCAGTTAGAACGAAATCCACTTTAAAACCGAAAATCCGATAAATTTATAAAAAAAAAATCTTTATTAATTCATAACAGATCGAAATGAAGTTTTTATTTTGAATTATATTCTGATCTGTCTTATGAATTAACCAATTGTGCTTTTCAATTTCAATAAATATGCCAAACGGCTGCCAGCAACAACATTTGTTTTGAAACCAGTATCAGAATTGGCGATATCAATATCGGTCTTTGTAGCGCTTGGTGCGTTGGTTGCGTTTGATTCTTTACAAGCTGCTGATGCAAAGGCAGCAATCACAAGAAAAATACAAGCCTAATAGTAAATAGAAAACTAAAAGAATTTGTAATTTGTTCAAGAATTCATCTGCGAAGTTTTAATTGCGCTCTTTCTCAATATTTCAAAAATCCGTTTGTTCATGTTGGCTAAGTACAATCTATTTTCGCTGATCACAATCTCTGTACTGATACCGAACAATCTGCTATGTCCTGTATTTATATCAAAATTGCAATGGTGGACATGAAGTTCTGTAATATGACGTCATCTACGATCATCGGTTTTTTAATTTTTTTATTATTCTGGATCAAATAAGTTATTTTATCCGCGAATTTTACACGGTCAATGAATTTTGTATTTTTAAAAATTGAAATTATTAATTCATAACAGATAAAAATGCAGCTATACAATCTTAAGAATTATTTATTTAATGCTCAATCATATATTTTGAGTATCATTAATGCAAACAATAATTCGGTTAACCAACAGTCGTCTTCAACACATCGACGCTAATGGTAGAGTCTTGTGCCTTCGCAGCTGCATATACGGCTGATATAAAAGCGACGATGACAACGATAATAATAGCCTACAATTGAACAATGAAGATTGGTGATTTGTTCAAAAATTACTTGTTTAATTGTTTTATAAGATGAAATGAATAATCTGAGAATGCCGTTCTTCCTTATTTTATATTAAAATTCACTCACTTTGTACATTTTGATTAAGTTCTCTCAGCTATCACTGACCATGAACGGCGTATTGATGTGATTGTTTGCTAAGCTCAGTATTTATACCGTAAATATTGCAGTCGATGCCTTGAAAAATAACATCATCTGCATAATTATTTTATTTATAGCTCAAATTCTTCCATCGAATTTTGAAAGGTGAATAATTTCTTGATCTCTTCTATATTTTCGAAGGACGATTTGCATTCGAATGGTGCTTACGTCAACTCAGCAGAAATTAGCAGTATCTTAATAATTTAATTGCATGTTCATGTTCAGTCAAAGTCAAACCAAGCAAAGTTCATTTTAAATTGATCAGCACAAGTTTTGAAAATTATCATAATGAATTCAAAATTCAGTTCGACCATGTTTATATGAAGTTAGTTTATTCAAATTTCATTCTTAGTCTTAATATTTTTAGCCTAAACAAAACACAAAAATATAAACTGAAAGTGGCGTTTGGTGTTTATGTAGTAGCATAAACAGTTAATATTAAAAGCAACGATGGAAACGCTACAGAGGTTCTAGTGCATATCACTGGTTATATACTTTGGTCCTCTTTTTCACCGTAGAGAACAAAACAGAAATAGCGTTATCTGGATCATTTCACTTCTTAGAAGATCTGAACAAAAGAAAATGCGAAAGGAGACGATCAAGGCAACGGGGAGCGATACCGATAACCGGCGCTTTGGTTTGGTTTTAACGCATGATAGCAATTAGTAAATTGTTGAAACTCTCAATATTTTAAAATATGTGGTTTTTCGCACATTGCCGTTTTGTGATGACTTTTGTGCTTCAGTCGAGAACAAAGCAGAAGTATGAAACATATTGGAAATTGCTTCGATAAAATGGAGATGCGGAAAAGTGTGCATGGGATATAATATGTAGCGAACAAATTTGCAGCGGAGAAATTTCTTCGGAAAAACGATTCTTTTTCTCACGAATAAATTAAATGTGGTCAGCGAAAATATTTCTAGAAGAATTGCTGCGCTGATTAAGTGCTAATAATTTGGGATTACGTATGAAAAGTATCCAAATTGACAACTAATTTAATCTGCTTGAAATACAGTGCAGTAACCAAAAACATCCCCGAAAATCGTCTTGTATTAAATTTTGGAAATACAAAGCAGAGCTGAAGAATATAAGCACGTTGTCAAACGCGTGCGCACTCGAATAATACCATTAAGACTCGCAAAACTCCCATGAAATCAAACGCACTTACACAAATCCTCGCGAGATTGCAGGAATCTCACTGCACTCGTAAGAGATGGTAGCCCCTAGGAGCAAAGCCGATATTCGAAAAATCAGAAAAAATATTGTCATATTTAGTTCCAAAAAGATAGAAATTCAATAAAGTGATTTTTATAAAGTATTTATTGAGTTTTTGAGTTTCAACATTCAGAATTCCATTATGTTTAACCAACTAAAGTTTTCAATTGGTAGAGGTTGATACGGTCGGTACCGTTTGATGCTATTGTATTAGCATAAACGACTGATATGAGAGCGACGATGGCAACGATAACAATAGCCTGAAATAAATGGTAGTCGCAAAATAGTAAATAGAAGTTTGATGAAGCTCTCAATATTTTAAAATTGACTCACTTTGTACATTTTGACTTAGTTCGATCTGTTTCTTCTGAAAACAAACTGTGTACTGATATCGAACAATCTGCTGAGCTCAGTATTTATACAGAAAATAAAACGTAGAATGGTTGAAACGTAACGTCATCTGTAATAATTACTATTTTTTTCTCTCAAATATATGTAAAATAGCTATTTAATTTCAGATAATTTATATGGTCGAATTAGCATTCGGATGATGTTGAATTCAAGTAAGCAATCGGGAAATCAGCAATATTTAGGTAATTCCCACAAACTTGTCAATTGAAAACATTTTTGAATATCTGTAAATTTCGACTTGGATATAAAAAATCGACTTAAATGTCATATTGAATGTCAATCGAATGCAAATAATGATCAAATTATTTCATAGCAATATAACATGGAATTTTTCAAATTTAAACGTCACATAAAGTCACATTTATAGCATTTTGAATGCATCGATGTTCCGAAATCTTGACTTACCAGGTTATTTAAATTTGAACAAAATGCAAAAATACGCATACTTTGAGCGCATATGATTTGGGTCCAAACAGTATTCTACATTGGAACTCTATATGAAACTCTCAAAATCGAGCAAATTCGGCACATTTTTGTTGTTTTCGAATTGACGTAAAGATATTTCAATAAAACGAATTTGTTGGTCTATCTTTCGCCCAAAAGTTAGCGCCACTGATTTCATTTCAGCTGCCTTTATTACATCAAATAGCTAATATAGTTACCCGTATTGAAATCAACTGAACACAGAATTAAAATTCACAATTTTCATTTTAATCGAGAAATTTATTTGTATACATATTTTGATATGAAAAAAATTGAAGTGTCAATGATTCCTGTTTTGATAGCCCAGAATTTATTCTCTACCAACTTGTTCTCCCATATTTTCAATTTCCTGGAATATATGCTTAAATATTCTGCTTAAATATTGTGTTTAATCTCATGAACGCCGAAGTAATTTTCAAAATGTCAATTTGAAAAGTAACTTGGATTCAAGTTTTTATATCCAATACAGGGCAAAGTTAGAAATGCAATTGAGTGATTTTTATGAAGTATTTATTAAGTTTTTAAATTTCTTCATTCTGAGTTTCAGTATGTTTAGCCAACCAAACCTTTCAATATTTCGGGGTCGATTCCTTTAGTAGCGTTTGGTGCTATAGTAGTAGCATATACGGCTGATATAAAAGCGACGATGGCAACGATAACAATAGCCTGAAATAAATGGTAGCCGCAAAATAGCAATTAGTAGTTTGTTGAAGCTCTCAATATTTTGAAATTTACTCACTTTGTACATTTTGACTTAGTTCGATCCGTTTCTTCTGAAAACAAACTGTGTACTGATATCGAACAATCTGCTGAGCTCAGTATTTATACAGAAAATAAAACGTTGGATGGTTGAAACATAACGTCATCTGTGATAATTACTTGATTTATCACTCAAATATATGTAAAATAGCTTTTAAATTTCAGATAATTTATATGGTCGAATTAGCATTCGAATGATGTTGAATTCAAGTAAGCAATCGAGAAATCAGCAATATTTAGAAAATTCCCACAAACTTGTCAATTGAAAACATTTTTGGATATCTGTAAATTTCGACTTGAATAGAAAAAATAGACATATATGTCAAATTGAATGTCAATCGAATGCAAATAATGATCAAATTATTTCATAGCAATATAACATGGAATTTTTCAAATTTAAACGTCACATAAAGTCACATTTATAGCATTTTGAATGCATCGATGTTCTGAAATCTTGACTAACCAGATTATTTAAATTTGAACAAAATGCAAAAATACTTTTGATACCTGAACAAGAGCTATGGAATAGTAGTTCACGGTGATGTTTCTGCACATTGATCTTAATTCATTTCTTCATTTTGCTTAATTTATAATTTTTGATTGATTGTTCTATTATTTTGTTCTTTTTTCGATCAGATCATCAGAAATGCCCGGAAAGTCCATGCGAAGGCCATGTCATTTCCAATAAGCGCATATGTTTTGGGTCCAAACGGTATTTTACATGGGAAATCTATATGAAACTCTAGAAATCGAGCAAATTCGGCAAATTTTTGATGTTTTCGGATTGACGCTGCAAAAGATGGTGCCACTGATTTCATTTGAGCTGCCTTTATTACATCAAATAGTTTAAATAGTTACTCGTATTCAAATCAACTGAACACAGAATTAAAATTCACAATTTTCAATTTAATCGAGAAATTTATTTGTATACAGATTTTGATACGAAAAAAATTGAACCGTCAATGACTCAGACAGAGCAAAGAAAGTTTTCAATTGATCAGAAAATAATGTCATAATTAATTCAAAACAGTTAGAAATTCAATTGAGTGATTTTTATAAAGTATCTATTAAGTTTTTGAATTTCCCCATTCTGAGTTTCAGTACGGTTAGCCAAATAAAGTTGACAATAATGTTGAGTCGATTCCCTTAGTAGCGCTTGGTTCTATAGAAGTAGCGTATACGGCTGATATAAAAGCGACGATGGCAACGATAACAATAGCCTGAAATAAATGGTAGCCGCAAATAGCAATTAGTAGTTTGTTGAAGCTCTCAATATTTTAAAATTTACTCACTTTGTACATTTTGTCTTAATTTGATCTGTTTCTTCTGATCACAAACTGTGTACTGATATCAAACAATCTGCTGAGCTCAGTATTTATACAGAAAATAACACGTAGAATGGTTGAAACATAACGTCATCTGTAATAATTACTATTTTTTTCTCTCAAATATATGTAAAATAGCTATTTAATTTCAGATAATTTATATGGTCGAATTAGCATTCGAATGATGTTGAATTCAAGTAAGCAATCGAGAAACCAGCAATATTTAGGAAATTCCCACAAACTTGTCAATTGAAAACATTTTTTGATTTCTGTAAATTTCGACTTGGATATAAAAAATCGACTTAAATGTCATATTGAATGTCAATCGAATGCAAATAATGATCAAATAAATGGTTGAAATGCAGATATGATTATTTACTAGCAATATAATCTGGATTTTTTTTAAATTGAAGCGTCACAAAAGACACATTTATAGCATTTGGAATGCATCGATGTTCTGAAATCTTAACTAACCAGATTATTTAAATTTGAACAAAATGCAAAAATACGCATACTTTAAGCGCATATGATTTGGGTCCAAACAGTATTCTACATTGGAACTCTATATGAAACTCTCAAAATCGAGCAAATTCGGCACATTTTTGTTGTTTTCGAATTGACGCTGAGACATTTCAATAAAAAGAATTTGTTGGTCTATCTTTCGCCCAAAAGTTAGCGCCACTGATTTCATTTGAGCTGCCTTCATTACATCAAATAGCTGATATAGTTACTCGTATTGAAAACGACTGAACACAGAATTAAAATTCACAATTTTCAATTTAATCGAGAAATTTATTTGTATACAGATTTTGATATGAAAAAAATTGAAGTGTCAATGATTCCTATTTTGATAGCCCAGAATTTATTCTCTACCAACTTGTTCTCCCATATTTTCAATTTCCTGGAATATTTGCTTAAATATTCTGCTTAAATATTGTGTTTAATCTAATGAACGCCGAAGTAATTTTCAAAATGTCAATTTGAAAAGTAACTTGTATTCAAGTTTTTATATCCAATACAGAGCAAAGCTAGAAATGCATTTTAGTGATTTTTATAAAGTATTTATTAAGTTTTTGAAATTCTTCATTCTGAGTTTCAGTATGTTTAGCCAACCAAATGTTTCAATAATTCGGGGTCGATTCCTTTAGTAGCGTTTGGTGCTATAGTAGTAGCATATACGGCTGATATAAAAGCGACGATGGCAACGATAACAATAGCCTGAAATAAATGGTAGCCGCAAAATAGCAATTAGTAGTTTGTTGAAGCTCTCAATATTTTGAAATTTACTCACTTTGTACATTTTGACTTAGTTCGATCCGTTTCTTCTGAAAACAAACTGTGTACTGATATCGAACAATCTGCTGAGCTCAGTATTTATACAAAAAATAAAACGTCGAATGGTTGAAACATAACGTCATCTGTGATAATTACTTGATTTATCACTCAAATATATGTCGAATGGCTATGAAATCTCAGATTTCATATAATTTATATGGTCGAATTAGCATTCGAATGGTATTTAATCCAATAAAGCAATGTAGGAAATATTTCCACAAACTTGTTTTTTGTTTTTTCTTAAAATAAAAAACTTCAAATTTGGACTTCAATGGAAAAGATCGACTTAAATGTCAAAATGAATTTCAATCGAATGCAAATAATGATCAAATAAATGGTTGAAATCTAGGGGACCGTGCTATTTGAGACATTTTAATCATATCTCTTCTCCAGCGCCATCTATTGGGCAATAGTATTGATGTGATATTTCAATCGTTTCAATGACTCATTTGTTTTTATTATTTGTGTCAATAATAATCTAAAATAAGATGGCGCGGTCAATTGGCATACTCTCGAATAGATCTCCAATCCCATACAAGCACGGTCCGCTTGGTTGAAATGCAGACATGATTATTTGTTATAAATATATTCCGGATAATGTTTAAATTAAAACGTCATATTTATAGCATTTCGAATGCATCGATGTTCCAAAATCTTGAGTAACCAGAATATTTACTTTTGAACAAAATGCAAAAAAACTTTTGATTCCTTAACAAGAGCTATGGAATTGTAGTTCGCGGTGATGTTTCTGCACATTGGTGTTTTTTCATTTCTTCATTTTTCTTCGTTTATAATTTTTCATTGCTTGTTCCATTTTCCAGCGCACATTTAATTTATTTATGCTTTTAAAATCCACTTTAATTCAAATGGGCCCAGTATAAATGTGCTTCTCTTTTCAGTCTTTCAACGATTTTGCTACGACGCTGGATTAAAGTGGTTTTTGTGAAGGCATTTGGAAGCTGCTGCATCCTCGCCGCATACACCTTTGTATGTGCTATGCGATGGCATTCATTTTAATTCCATTTAAATAAACACTGTCGTTTTTGTTTAAGTTTCGTAATGCACATGATTGTTGTTTTTATTCACCTTTGCCAAGTGATTCATTTATTTGTGTAGATAATCACATCGTTTCGCGCTTTTCGTTGTTTTGCACCGAAACGCATAAATATACAGTGAATTGAGCGCCCGAGAGAGTCTCTTTCCCTCTGGCATGCTGGTCAGACTATTTTCAACTGCGAATACAGCTGAAAAACAAATAATCCTACAAAACGTGCAATTTAAAATTACATATAATTTTCGATTTGAGTCCATTCCTGTTTACACAGCTACACACATGGTGCATTGTGTGCACGGACGCGCGCACTGTTTTTTCTATAATTACACTACAGCACATAACATTTTGAATCGGTGCAAAACAGCGAAAAAATAAGTGTTTTTCGGCCGCATTCGCTTTTTTTCAGCTATTCGATGGATAGTTGCACATTTGAGGCAATACTTTGTGTGAATAAACATCACACCAAATCTCATGTACCTTTCATACACAAACATGTAACAGAAAAAACGAAATACACAAGTTCCCATCGCTCTGTCACTCTCCCGTTCACGCATAATAAATATGAATTGGATCGAAAAAAACCGATGTAAATAAAATCAAATGAAACAAAGCTAAATAAATATAAACACAGAAACAATTGTAATTGCACAAATTCACCATTCAATTAACAAATAACGTAGGCTTCAATGTCGAACTGTCAAACAAATGGATGTACGGATCAAATGCACGAAAAATACATTTCTGTGTCACCATTTCGAATCCACTTAAAACAATTTAATTGTTTGAAGCTCAAATATTCTGCAGACGCTTCGTTTCAAATGGATTGAAATGAAGAGATTGTTTATTACGGACATTTCCCTTCACTATCATTTCCTGATTTTCACAGTCAGACATTTCGAATCTTTAAAATGAAGTTGCAATTAATAATTATATGTTGAACATTTGTAATGATTTAAGAGCTGCGGTCATGGAAAGACTCAATTGGCCACAATACGAAAGCAACAGATAAATTAGTGAAAGCAAATGAAGGATTTTTTAAAAGATATTTCGCGTTTTATATATGAGGTCTTAACAGTTGTTTGATTCCATTATGAAGAAACTGCAAGAAGTAGAAGTAACAAGCATTTTTGAACTGCTGCATTTAAGTAAGCAAAAACTTCGTTACAAGAGAAAACGCTTCGCTTCATAAATACACAAATTGCCAAATGTGGGGTTCAGAGTAAAAATGTTACTTCAGATCTTACCTCCTACTCTTACTTATGGGCCGTCTCATAAGTAAGAGCAGGAGGTTAGATCTGAAGTAACATTTTTACTCTGAACCACCCAAATCATTTTATTGATAAATTATTGACTGCTGCGAATCAAATTTTCCATTTTTAAAAAAATGAACGGAACATACCGAACCTAAACGTCATTGACAGCTAAATGTGTAATCAAAACGGAATTTGTTTTAACGACTGCATGCAGTCTATTAGTTTAAACTTACTCACTGTTGGTTTTTGGTTGTCATGGAGCTCAATTTAAATATTGATCCATCGAAATCCGACGATATTCGCAAATCACTGAACCCGAATAGCAATTTCTTGAATGCATTTCTGGTTCCGTTTGCAACAATGCAATTTGACGTGCGACGACGAAAACTTATAGCCAAACGGTTTCGATAATAGAAATATTGTTTGCATTGAATTCCATTTGGATGGAATGCTTCTTGTGCACCAAAGCCATAATTAGTAATACTTGAAATAATTGATGGAATGGAATTATCTTCTGGCGCCAAGTATCCATAAGCCATGCATTCCGTTTACACATTGGCAGTCATCAACGCTAGAGTGAGCATTTGTTGGCATATCCGGTGCTTACAGACATTTTCAACGCAAATACAATGCAATTTTCCATGATGACAATAAACAACATTCAAATCTCAGCTCGTATTTTTCGTATAACCATTAGAGCCAACCAATGCGTATGCATTAGGAAGCGAGCCAAATGCAAGAGCAGCAGCAGTACTTAAGCTTGCGGAAAATAAACCTAAAATATAACCCTTTAGTGTTGGCTGATGCTATCTATCTTATGCTGGTGCCGATACAACAATATCGCTTTTAGAGGAACACAAATAAATTTAAATATTCCTAAGTGCATTTCTATTTCACTGAGTAAATGGTGGTAATGGTGCACACCAGCTTAACATTGATATTCTGCAATATTTCGTGAGTATAATATTATATGTAGGAGGATTTGACTTAATTGCACTATTCCAACAGATTCATATCATCTGCACTTCGAAGATGGAAAAGCAAGATTTGATTTCCAAATCTATCAAAATACCATATTTAACAAGCTTTTTGATGAAAACGCTCTGCCAATCAGATCATCGCCAAGAAATTCAATGAAAATAATGAATCGCAATACATTTGTATGATATTTTTTATTGAAATTTCTTATTTGAGTGTTGAGAATGTCATGAATGTGTAATGAAAATGAAAAAGCTCTCCATCCCTTTCTTGTTAATTCTAAAAATGAAGAAAAAAAACATATCAATTCTTGTAAAATTTCACACGAATTCTTGATTTAACATAAGAATGAAAAGCAATTACAAGAAGTTCATTGCAATTGAATGAGAGGTGGAAATCAATTATTTAACTCGAGCAGCCGCACACGTTGCCATCTCAAAAGTTTCATCTTTGATTAAAATAATCAATAGGAAATGTCAAGTATTGACGCTCTGCGTTTCCATTCAATTCATACAATTATCTAAGAAAACCCATATTAACAGCAGTAAATGGATAAAACACATTCATGTTACTTCACACATCCTTTGAATTTTCGACATGAAAATCTGAATTCTCGTTAAATATTTTCTATAGAAATTAATATATAATTGAAGCAATATTAAACATATTTCAAGCATTTTTATGTTGATACATTTAAGTCTTTTCGTGACACTGCTTGGGAAACTAGGACCATTTTCTAGTTTGTGAAAGAAGTGTGCTTTACTGTTTCATATAATTCAACGAAATATCTAAGACTCCAGAAACTTATTTTATCATCATTCCAAAACGAGAGCATTGCGTTGATTAACATCTTCAAAATTTCATGAAATGAAAATTCATTGCGATTCTAGTGTGCAATATCTTACATGTCACGTATGATTGAGCATAGTCTGGGGCGAGTAGCTAAGCAAAGCACAAATATTCTGGTATTTGTGTAATGTAAAATGTTATACGAAGATTGAACGCTCCTACAGCGAAAATATGAAAAGCGTATTGCAATAAAAAGCATTGCAAGATCATAGCTCGTTCCCATGAAAAAAGTAGAGCAAAGAAAAATGACAAACAAAATGAATATTAAAACAACAAAGAATGGTGAAAAGATAAACGGAAAAGTCAAAGCGAAAAAGTTTTGTAATGAAAATTGCACAATGTGCGCGCATTGTGTTCGCCTTATTTTGTGTTCACGTTTCAGTCGTTTTGGCGAACTGTAAGCTATTGTATGGGAAATGAAAACAGCACACGAACACAAACATTTTCAGTATTTTAGCCTTAAAGCATAAAACATATGTTTGCTTCATCTTATTTTTATCGCTTCGTATTCTTTCATTAATAAAAATGTTCGTTTATATGGAGAATGAAATCGAAAATTCGCTGTCTTGAAAGTAGTGGCAGAGAAGAGCGTTGGCGTTAGTGAAGTGAACA
The DNA here is from genome assembly GCA_028476595.1 of Obolodiplosis robiniae. Lineage (NCBI taxonomy): Eukaryota > Metazoa > Arthropoda > Insecta > Diptera > Cecidomyiidae > Obolodiplosis > Obolodiplosis robiniae. The sequence goes on along the minus strand of CM052014.1, from coordinate 51,419,052 downwards.
TAACGGAAATTGGGAAGAGATGAGAGGAAATTTTGATGAGAGAGAAAATTTACGAAAAAGAAGTGAAAAACTAGCAGCAAAATTGGAAAAAATTCAAAATGATTGTGCAACTCCCTGCGGATTCTCAGAAGTTAAACAAGAACTAGCATCGTAACTATGGAGTAAAAGTTCTTTTTTCGGAGTGCCAAATTTAATTTTGATCACATTTTAATCATACATTGTGCCGTATGGATACGACCATAAATCAGATTCCCATTATTCCAACTGAAACAACATCTGTTGTTTGTACTTGAGAAGAAAATTTCGACGAATTTTCACTCGTTCACATATGAGAATGACTGGATGAACGTGTGAAATGTTTTATTACGGGTAAAAAAATGCAATTACGATTATGAAATCGCAGCAGAATTATGAGTGTCGAAGCAAATCTTTTTTTGATCGATCAGTGAAATGTATCATCCATCATTAAGAAAATTTCGATATGGATACAATTTTTTTTCAAATGCGTGAATTTTCCTCATTTTACCTTCGCGAAGAACCTGATCTCACTTGGTATATAAGGCAATTCTTCATCGTAAATTGCTATTGTGCATTACACGTCTACCCAATTTTAAAACAACGAGCAAGAAGCATTATTTCGTGCCAATTTTCAACTAACCTTTTTCAAGGATATCATCAATTGCTGTACAGTGCAATTTTAAATACGAAAGTCATTAATTGAAGTGGCAAGAACATTACAATCCAGTTCCCTAAAGAGCTACCGGTGGACGTGAGAAATTGCACAGGTTGTACATTTACCTGCATTTGTTGACCTGCATTCGAATAATTTATTCAAGTACAACGTCGAATGCAATTATCGAGAAAATAATAGCGATTTGGCTATTTTTCCTAGGTGCAAAGAAACATTTCATAATTAATGTGATCTCATTACCCAGGCTATTGCGTGCATCGTTCAAGCACCGGAACCATTGGCCAAAGGCTAACAAGCGCATAGGATTTCGATTCACTGCACAAGGCAAAAAGGAAATTATTCAACATTAAAACTGATGGAAAATCATTTGTTAGATTTCAACGATGACCCGAAACGATGTGGCGCATATTCAAGTTCAAAGCGCTTTTGGGCTACATCGCAAATAGAAATTTTAATGGAAAGAAAACAATGATGAAGCAAGTGAGCATATATTTAGCTGTTTTTATGTTGGCAATGTTCATTGTCTAAATAAATACCGTCTATTTTCGACAAAGCAGCTTCCAGCGAGATTAGAATTGTTTCGGGGCAAAATGGTAAATTGTGTTTACATAAAAAGCATATCGCAACATTTCACAGCGAATGATTAAGTTAATTCAAGCAGAAAACACATTTCAATTGTTGCGCCAATTGAGAAAGAGGGGTGCCACTGTTGATGTAAGTAACGGTTTTCCTTAAAAATAAATTAACAATTAATTAAAAATCGGTGGAGAGAGGAAAAAGGGTGTTATTTTCATGAGGTTAGGCGGTTGAATGCAAACACTTGAAAATGCGTGAAGCGAACAAAAGAACTGTTCAAATAGAGAAACGGAAGAAATGTTTGTTTTGTTAACTGGGTATTTTAGGTATTAATTCGAAGTTTCGCCAAGGAATTCAGCTTAATTACTTGACATTTCAGTTTCCTTTTGCATCATTCACAAGATCGAATTTTATCGATTAAACAAGTGTAATGAAAATAAATAAATGAAAATTGTCGAGACTCGAGTAATGTGAATTGCCATGGGAATTCTCCACAAAAGAGATTCAACTACGGAGAAACAAATGAACGCCATGGGCGTTCCAGCTCAATTTCATTAAGTAAACAACGATTAATTTTCCATTTTAATGCCTTAAGAAATTTTTGCATATGTCAGAGAGCTGAGCTCGGACTCCAATACGGTGGATTGCGTAAGTAAAAAAAAAATGTAATGCATTGTGTTTGCCCATTCACAGGTCTGAGAAAAGTAAATTCTCCTGTTGAGTCTTCGGGCTCCTGTAAAAGTATTCAAGTGAACTGCACTCGAATCTAATTGCAATTGCGTCATCTAAAAGCATTATTGTTGGGAGAAAATATTTCGGTTTTTCATTCTCATCAATTCCAAATGTTTTTAATTTAATTAATTTTCTTTGTCTTTGCAAAAAGCATTGACAGAACATTGTTCGTATCTAATTAAAACACTGTCAAAAAGCATTTCATTGCGATTCATGTGCATTAAATTTTCGGTTTTAAATGTGCGTAAAACAATATATTTAAATAAATGTACCGGAAAAATATTGCAAACGTAATAATAACGCATGTTTTCAACCCCATTAATTCACCACTGTCTAAAATTAAAGCACTTATATTTGGTTGTGCTTATGGTTCGTAAAAGAGGGTTTCATTTTGGTGCTTTTATGGCATCAAAAATCTTCATTGAGCCTCAAAAAATGTATTGTTTGTAACTCCAGCCCGTAGAGTGCTTTTTGGAATCTCCATTTGAATTATTTGGCTTTGCAGGTCATATTTCATAAAACCGTTTGCCAATTACATGTTGAGCTTCGACTTGCTGTGTGCGCGCGCTTGTGTGTGTGTCCTGGGGTGAATTAAACCGCTTGTCAACGGGATATTTATGGAATGCTCATTAAATTTATGGCATATAACGTGATTCAAATACGTTGAACTAATGAATGTGCCAGCACCGAATAGAACATTCCATTCCATGTGACACATGAGCCACCTAGATTTCCAATATGAAAAATGTGGCCCAGCTTAATTGTATCTTGCGAATATATTTCGAATAATAATTTAATAATTCAAATGTGGCTGTTATTTTCTATAATTTATGTGCATGCGTCTGGTGTGAAAATATTGGTTGGCTGAGATAATGAGTGACTTCTCGGTGATTTCTGATAGAAATTATAATTTGATTTTATCGATCTGGAAAAAAATGGAATAAAAAGGTCTCTCTATAGTTTCGCAAGGGAAATCGAGGAAGAGATTTAATCAAACTCTTTTTGCTAAGGAATCAAGAAGAGTTAATAATATAAATATTCACAGCAATTGAAATGAGTCCCTCTGCACTAAAATATAGCAATTATTGACTTGATTGAAACTAATCATGAAGTGTTAATCGACTATCCACAAATCTATATATGTATGAAAAAAAGCAGCGATCCACAAATTCAAGGTCTGCTTTCGTTTGTCTCACATATTCGCGGTTTTCGTTGTTGTTTAATTTGCATAATTTATGAATGGATCAAGTAGTGAACGGAATCTAATCGGCTAGTGACATTGTCGTTTTATGCAAAAATTATCTTTATGGCCAATCTACGGCATTCACAATCGTTTCTCTCTTTACTGAATTAATGCTCGCGCACTGCTGGTGCCTTTATGCGTTGCAAAATTAATATCACTTCTTCTCCATGCAGATTTAGATGATTCGCGATTCGCGATTGTGAAACTCCACATGCATAAATGGCATGCTCCTTGCATGTATCGCGGCGATTGCTGGAAAAGCGATGAATAAATACCTAATAAATGATGTGAAGCGCTACTTTGCGATTCCAAAGAATTTGATTATGACACTCTCAGGGAGTAAAGCATCGGCATTCCGAGGCGCATTCGCGGACTTGTGTTTTTAAATATTTTACTTAAAGTAAATTAAATTCTATATGTTTCATCAGCATAATTTTGGATGGGAACCTGAAACTTTCCCCATATTACATATAACATTTTCCTTTCATCCATAAATTGGATTATTTAGGCTTTTAAGTGATAAATTATGCAACATTTGCTCTTGGGATGACACACCAAAATAATGAAGCCTAACTATTGATCGGTTTTGAGAGTCGATGTGTTCGATTGCCCAACAAAATGAACGGTGCGAATAACAAATGGCAGAATATTAGAACGTATTTGTTTTTTTTCGCACACATTATCATGATTTTATTTCATTAAGTTCTCTGTAACAAGGTTTTACATAAATTGCTGCCTCTGAATATGTCACATTACTGCCGGCTTTGCTCTGCATCTTTTAATTTTTCCAAGAACATTCGCAAATTATTTTGGTGTCTCTTGTGAAAATTCGAATGGAATTTTACAAAACAGTCAAAGAGATGCATTTCATTGATTGCAAGGATCCGGTGCCATGCTTTGAATCAGATATTTGGCATGAAAAAATTTCGAGCGAAAACACGAGTATTTCATCTGATCTACTGATAGTGGCGAGGGATAAAAAAGGAGAGGCAGAGACGCTACGGTTCTATTCGAGACAATCTTTAAAGCCACTGCTTAAATATGCAAATGCATTATTTTGTAAAAATGAATTGTCTTCCAGTTTGCACGGCAAATCACAGCGTGCGCGCAGTGCTATAAAAATTATTATAATGATGCCGTTGCTATTTTACAACATGGTTCTTCTTTGGTACATGGATAGTGGTTTCTGATTCACTTCTTATGGCTATTAATTCGTTATTTTATCATTTGCAACAACAAAAAGCAGCGATGAACGTACTGGCAGAAGAAATTGGAAGATTGATTCAAAAAAGTTAGCCGCGATGCTATTATACCGAAACAAAAGCAAAGAATCGGACGAATGCGATAGATAATAGCAATATCATCGATCAAGAGAGCGAGCCACAGCACACAAAAATGGCAAAACCTGGCGAAATTAACATATCCTAATGGATTCGTTACAATTGTAATTGAAATAACAAGTTGGCGAACATTTATTGCATAATGCTTACCTATTATGGACACGGACTACTAAATAGACTTGTTCGCAAAGCAATTTTCTGCACATTGATATGCGTTGCACTATCAATTCTTGTTGGTTCGCAACTGGTTTTCCCTCTGGTTCTCCACAATTTTGCGTTGCGCTCATCAAATCGACTATCGAGTATTTTCTGAAACGATACAACAATGCGCTTAACGCATATGGTGTTGCGCCGCTTTGTTTATCGACAATAAGCAGCGATATTGGCAAAGATAAGAAGAAAAAAAAAAACAAAATGAGAATAAATGAGACGGCGAAGCACCACAACAATAGCCAAGCTCAAATTTACTACGGGAAGAGCTGCTCCAGCTAGCTAAACAAATGTAATTTGATGTATTAATATGAGATGTTCCTGCTAATGAACATAAATAAATGTATCTGCCAAGGGGGCATCTACAACTACAGTGAAATTCAAACAATACAATTTTGTACCGAAAAAAATCATAATAATTAGTCGTAATGAAATAAAATTCAAAATTGTTGCATCAAAATACCATAACTTCAAATTAAAGTTTTGTATCTGTTGCAATTTTGATCATCAACAAGATTTATGTGGCTAAAGCAACAGGAAACACAACATTTAATTACAAAGCGATTTTGAAAATGTTGAACACTTTTTAAAAGAAAAATAACTATCATCCAAAATTGCCATTTATTTTGAAATGTATTGGATTAGATGGAACTGTAATGAAATATATTATTTTTTGGTATCAGTACTATATTGTAGTAGAAGTTCTTCTTCTTTTGCGATTTTCGGTCCGCTTTTATTTCGATTGTATTGTAGATAATTTTGAACATTGACTGATTAATATAATAATAATTATGCATAATCTTCCGATAACAATAATTTTACTAACATTTTTTCTGTGTGTAACAATTTTTTTTTCGAAATATTTTACGTATTAATTTATTTTCAAAACTTCAAAAATGTAGGTATTTTAATACTTTTCGTTTAAGAACAAACATTTCTTTAGTTTTTTACTTCATTCCGATCACTTCGTTCGACCTTTTTCGATCGTATTTTTACTGCCGTTCTGCACCAAAATTCCACAAAATTACACAGATTCGGTGAAATATATTGGAGTAAACGTGTTGATCACTCCAACACACGGTGTTCATCCACATCAATATTTGTTTGTGTGCATCGGCGCTTTCGCTCAATTATTTACCATTTTGAACCTCATTTCCATCGCGACCTTCGTTCGTTTCTTGACCGTCACTTTTGTTTGCGAATCTTAGGGAATTTTCTGAAATTACTTCACATTATTAACACAAAATGTGAGATGAATTATCTTATCTGTTATCCTATTTAGATATAATAGTCATTGACCAAACACTACTACTTCTTTGAAAAATGGGTGTCTTTGTTGTTTGCATACAAATATCATCATTCCATTGTTGATAGTCCATAAATTTAGAAAACACTTATGCTGCATAATCAACTATTTTTATTGTTGTTTTTGATTCTATAGATAAGCTTCGTCCACTTCCTATTGAAAAACTCACATTTCGCATAAATGTTGCATTGGAATTCACTCGAAAAGCATTTAGCTGATATTTTGAACAATCGCCCATTTTTTTCATCGTTTTCCTAAAAATGTAAACCGCGAGCAGTTCCAACGGAATACATTCATGTTTATTTCAGTTTCAGTGGTTCCTTTTTCCGCATTTAAGTAGCAAGAATGTGTATTAATTCACTATGTACATAAACATATAGCTCGAAATGTAATTCAATCCACGTATTCGACCACTCAGCCACAACTTTGAAAACGTTTAACATTGAGCACAGTGTAGTGATGGTTAAGAAATGGAAAAACAGACAGCGCGGCTTCAAAAACCATATTCACATGTACAAGCTTATTGTCGAAATGGTGGATGTTCTTCAATTCCAATTCAAAAATAAATTACACCATTGTTGCGGCCGTAACTACAATTCGGAATAGAGAAAAATGTTGTTCACTTCTTTGCCACATTGAGTTTCTACACCACTCCATTTTCACTTTCGGCCGCAAAAAAACCCATCCGCTGCTCTCAAACGCTCCGGATTTTATGGCCATTTCCATTACTTTTTTTTGCTCAACGAAATGGGCAAAACTAGCATTTTTTGTGCTCGAACATTTGTTCATGGAAAACTATTTTTCCCCCAACAAAAAATTACCAGAAAAACGGTAAATCATCGCAATAACGCATATGCATAGAAAATGGGCACACGCTTACGAATATCGGCCATAAATTTAATTATACTTAATGTGCAGATAATAGTCGACAAATATACGTGACGCATTTAAGCTAGGGGAATTCGAATTCCCAAACATGGCCGGCTTCTAAAAGGGTTTTCAAACATCTTAAAATGGAAAATGTGTGTAGATATTTTTTACTTGAAAACTGTTCCCGATGAACTATTTCAATACAAATCTTAGAACTAACATAAAGACTAAACTCATCCATATTTGAAGAATGGTCGAAACAAATCTCATAAATCATAGGCTTAAAGAATTAAAATCAGAAAATAAATTGATGAACAAATTCATGAGCCATGTAGAATGGATTTACAAATGACATTTAATGCCCCTTGTGATGTAATTTTTTTTTGCTAAAGCGAATGTATGCTGAAGAAAAATATGGCGATTGCACTTGAATCGCAATCTGTGTGCAAGTGAGTCGACAAAAGTTTAAGAACGAACGGGCAAATGGAATTCAGAAGAATGGATAATAAATTTTGGGAAAAACATTGCCATGAATAATCGGACCGGTTGAGAAAAGCGGAATCGTTAACCAAACGCACGTAGAGAATAGATCATTAAACTTTTATTTCAGCAAATCAAATATTTCATGTAAAATAGCACACTAAAATGTCGACTTGGGATAACCAATCTCTTTATTTCGACTCAAAACATTTTGTTAAAAATGTATTGATGGCTTTTTAATAAAATTGTGTCGTTTCGTGTGCCGTGTGTTAAAAACATCTGAACGAATGCGTGGAATTTTTAGGAACCATATCTGTTTTCTATATAAAAAAATTATATTTGTAAATTTAGAAAAAAAACGGTGAACTTAATAAAATTGTCTTCCAACAACAACAAAATATTGAATATTCAAATAGAAGAATAAATGCTGTTCTGAAAATGATGTACTGTAACGCAAATGTTGATTGCGATCTCATCATTCAAATAGCAACGAATACATTGAAAATTTGACGTATGAAGCGTTCAAGTTCTATCTCTATCACTCAAAAGTTCCGAAGCGTGTGACTGGTTGGAAAAAAACTGGAATAGCGAGTTTAATTAAAGCGTAACTCATGTTTTCAATAAACGGCGAAAAGGCGGAATAAATTCCATGAAGAATCAATGCTATTTTAGCATAATATTATGTAAATGAAATGTATCTGAAGAGAAGAAGATCGATATCGGACTTAATTTTGTAAATTATAACTTACATAAATTGGCAAGTAAGTGCATTACGGTGCAAACAACCATCAATAATAATATTGAGAGCACAAAAAGTAGCAGGCAACACTTGCGAAAGATGCGCGTGAACTTGCTTAGGTGCGCTTCATATATTTTTCTATTGAAATGCAATTATATTGCTTTACAAAGTAAGCAATTTAAAAGGAAGCATCAGAATGCGAGCGCATGAATCAAATTCACCGGACGCTTTAAGCTGGATGCTTGATTCACCTTTCTACTACTTATCTCATCAATAATTGAAAAGAAATGAATTTCATTTGAGATTTTACAGTAATTTTTTGACACGAATATATAATTGTACGCATAACATGTGCATAGCAAATGAACGAGCGCGATGATGTTCGATTTAAAAATCATCAACACCAACACATTTCTTGAGTTGCCTTCTTTGAGTTGCCAACACATTTTTTTGGATTTTCCAATTCCTCCATTTCCTAGTTGATAAGTATTGGAAAGTCGATGAGTTTCTAGCGGAACATCATTTAAACTTATTATTCGCTAAAATCACACACTGTTAAGTGGCCAATTATTGTTTGAAAAGCCAATAAAATAATAGTAAACCTCATTTCTCCGAATATTCCGGATGTGATGATTATTTGAGTGGTCTTAATCAAAACCGCAACAATTTAAAATGATATAAATTTAGTTTACGGCGCAATAAAATATTTCCAAATGGCCAAATAAAATAAAAACCCATAAAAACTAGACCCAAATTCTTCGAATAAAAAACTAGATTGTTTGAATAACCGCATAATGTTGTCGATAATTATGGCAATTATAAACCGATGATCGATTTTTTAACAGTTTAAAAAGATATTCTTTATTTGGTTTGGTCGAGTGATATTGAAATCATATCGTTCAGTATTTCCATGAGATCCAACGAATACGAAAAAGCCTTTAAATTTGTTGATCGTTGGAATTGCCAATTTTGATGGTTTTGATACGTAGAATATTAATGTTTTTTCGATCATCCAAGGCTTTGTTGGTGCCAATCTCACTGTTGTTTTATAGCGTGGTAAAAACCATAGACAAGTTTCTCGAAAACTTGTGTGTTCAATGTCATGTTTTATACCATAAATACGTTTACCTATACATTATTATACTTCGGAAAAAAATAATTTTATATTTAGTTTTTCGGTTAAAATACGCAATGAAATTCAATATTTTCATGTCGATTCATCAGGTCAGAATATTTGCGAAATAGCAACAACATTTTTATTGGAATAAGAAATGCATTGCACCGAGAAAAAGAGAAAAAATGAATGTCAATTCGAGAGATTTTTATTGTTACCACAAACCGCATTGTTGCAGTTGTCTTTGTCATCCAGTAATATTCATGCATCATTTTGCAATGCCATTGCAAACGCATTCGACCTTTTTGCAGTGGATTTCCTTTGATCTTTGGCATTTGTTTTATTGTAATTTAATTCAATACTTAAATGATCGCTCATCATTCAGTCGCAGTGCAATAAAATAATAGTAGTATCACATTCACGATGTGCAATGTGATGTGCGGTTTGCGCGTTCTTTTCACTCTCTTTTGCTTTGGCTGTGTTTTTTTTTAATGGCCGCAAGCAGTGCATTAACGATTGCTTTGTTGTGATCTGATTGAAGCCAGCTCTCGTTCGTGTTTCTCATTTCCGTTCCTGACATAGGTTTTTGCGCTGTTTTCTCGAATTCTCCTTCTGATTTGCAATGGTCTCGTTCGTTCTGTTGTGTGGTTATTTTATGTTGCCCAGTTATATTTGGCCGGACTTTCATTGTTTCTCTCTTTTACCTGATTTTGAATTGTTTCTCATCAAATTATCTTAATATTTTATTGTTTAATGTCGAAATCGCTTCCTTCTATTGCGATATCGTTTGGCCTTGTTCACATTGAAATGTCATTTCGATTATTCATACAATTATTTTATTATATTGCTATTTGAAACATTAAGCAATTTTTTCTCATTCTTTTTATGTTTTTGATTCGCGTGCGTGGTCTTTGTCTTCGCCATTCCAATGAAATAAATAGCAAAAAAAGAATAATATCAATTTCATTATTGCTTTTTTTATACACTGTAATCTATGCGAATGGCATATGTTGATGCTTCAGCGACGTCGCCGTTGTCATTCGTACGTATCCATCATGCTCTTACTGGAGCACCAACAGATACCAGCTACATCAAACGAAACAAAAACAAAAGAACGATAATTTGAAAAGTTTCATGTCTTTTACGCGAAATGAAAATAGAGTAATATAGAAAAAAAATAAAAGAATACGATGATGGCACTGAATAGCAACGGAATAAGAGCATCGCAATATTCAATCAAAAATAGAAGAAGAGAGAAGAAAGGCACGATAAGTGATATTCGAGGCTACGCATAAATATGAATGCGTTGGCAGTGTGAGGAACACTAAAACGTTTATGTTTTAAAGACTCATCGCAAGTCATCCACTTAATCAGAAATGATTGCCGCGCGTTTCTGCTCTTCTTATTTCTGTGCGGTGCTATTTTATTGTCTCGTTTTTGTTCGCAGCCTCAATAGAGTACAACGAAAAAAAGGAAGCAGTCAGCGCGGCCACTGACTCATTTTGCGCTTTGAATTTCATGTTCACGATGGCAGCAAGAAGAGTTGTCCAGCAGATTAGCTTTGGAAATTCGTTTCTTTTTACTTCTCCGCACACATGACTTTGGGCGTTAAAGTATTGCGATCGGTCCAAAAAATGCAACACGCTTGAAACGAGTTTTCGATTCTTTTTTTTACTTGAAAAAAACCATTCCCGGAGTGATTTATTTTCTGCAACAGAAGCCTAATGTTAAGGAATAACCACTAAACTGATTTTGCACAAAAAAGGAACATATTTTCTATATATTTCAGGCGTTATATTTGTCTACTGTGTGTGCATAATCTGTCTTTGTTTATCCATAATTTATGCTCAGTTTAAAGGGACATTATCATAAAATTGAACTTGTGCTTAAATAAATGTACGATTTCTGCCTACTTACCAGTTATAATTTCATCTTGATTTGGTTCATCGGGACCAAGCGGACGATGCAAAATTGAATTTTGACACTTAGCGTTACAGCAGCGCCCTCTGTACCATTCGTCTATGGATGGTAAACACTTTTTCCCCTTCTTCAAACAATGACAGCAAAGATGCGGAGCCTGTCAAACTCGCTGTTTGAAGAAGGGGAAGGCGGGGAAGGTGTGAAATGTTGAAGCGTTTAGTACAATCGTTTAGGTAGAGATGGCGCGGTCCAACGACATTCACTACCTCTTTACATAGGTGAAGATACAAAGCATCGTCCGCTTGAATGGGACGGATGATTCCTGGTACTAATTTATCCTTAATCTCATCGCAGAGATTTGAAATTTTGTGTGACTCATTTTCGAAGTTATATTTTGATAAGATAAGAAAAAAAAAAATAACTTGAAACTCCGTAGACCTTCGGGAAATATGCGAGAAAGTTAGTTTTACAAATTCAAGACCATTTATTTCATCGAGTTTTCGAATGATACCGCGAATACTTGTTGAAATCGTCTATTTCTAATGTGTTTTGTTCGCCATTCAATGTTGACCACCGTAAATGTGCATTTGCCGCATACACACACACACAGATTTTTATCAGGTTTAATCGTGATTAATAGCTTAAGAACGAAAACAATTACTAATGGATAACAATTTTCATGTTTTTTGTCCGCATGTTCACTGTCTCGAGCGCTCATTTCTCATTATTCAGCTGCCGGTTTTAGCTCTATTCAATGCGTCGTTGTACTTGTTGGATGGTGCCGTTTAATGTTTGCGTTCGACTTAATGCGGATCTGTTGTTTGTCACAACAACGCTTAAATGGCGCGCAGAAAAGTTAAAACTCATTTTTGCATGGATCGAAAAATGTGTGACATTGCGACAGTTTAAGCTTCAATAGATCGCCATCTAAACGAGTAAAATTGAAATGAGAAATGAAATTTAGCGCTTAATTCATTTGTCACAATAATATGTTGTCCTTTTTTCTGTGTAAACATGTCGTTCTTGCAGTGCATCTAACCGCAGCACAACGAACGCTGTGACCTGCGTCAAACTGGTCGGTTTAATTGATATTTTCTGTACTCATTCTGTCTCTGGACGCAAAAACCATTCCCATTCTGGTTACCAATTAAAGCCAAAAAGGATTTTGTAAATCCAAGATGGATAAATGAAGAGTGACATGTTTATATGGTGTTGTCATAATTCAACCAGTCATTCATATGATACATGCGAGGGATTTTAAACGAGAAATATGTATAGCTGCGGTATCTAAAGTTTGGTTGCGAATGCGACAGATCTACCAGAAAATTGTATTTTTTGTAAATATTGCATTCGATTCATAGAATTGCATTTGAATAGCGATATAATCTTTATCAGCTGATTTTCATCATCTGCCCAAGCCAGAAGAATCAATTGTAGCTCCACTCCAAAGAAGAATCGACCTCAAAGTGAATATTTTGCATGCGCAAGAATCATCGTTGAATATTCGTTTGCGAGTCAAATCACAGCATCGAACAGTCCGGCGAATGCGTCTTTTGACCGAGGAACAAGAAAACTTCATTTAATGCGTATTAAAATTATAACAAAGAATTTCTGACGCGATGTTTCTTTTAACCATAATTTGCGGTTGCGATGTGCAATAAAACAATAATAATATCCGTTAATCGGGCTCATGAATATGCGATATTGTTATTGTTAGGTGGTGTAACGCAAATACATCATTAATTTGATGTCATTTAAACTTCTTGCAATCAATGTCACTCATCCTAAAAGCCAGTCTACAAACTGAGTGTGTTTCTGCATGCTTTTTTCATTTTTCAACTTTTTCCATAGCTTGCGAGACCTTTTAATGCATCATGTTCGTACTTCTCTTTGTTTCTTTACATTCTCATTGAAATTTATCTACATGATTTCTTCATTTCCAGTCTCATACTACACTCAAGCCACTGGCATTTATTTCTTAACATTCCGATTCATAAATTTTTTTGCTCCTCGATTCTCGCTTTCTTCTTTCGATTACATAGAGAAAAGAACTTCAGAATTGTATCGGTCGATTTAGATGAGAGAATAATATGTCGCAAATCGCATTCGGCAACATTTACAGTTTGACTTTTAATTGATGACAAAATGCAATTTATTTGAGAATTTAAACCCATTTTCATTTTATTCATTTTGAAGTTGTTTCGCGGGGAACTTTTACTCATTTAAGAGTAAAATGTAAAAAGAGAAGGAATAGAGAGTGAATGGATGAGAGTGAAAAGTATAATTTCATGTTGGGATATGAATTTTAACTTGAAAAAGGGTGTGAAGAGGCCAGAGAAAAGTGTGAAATAAGCCAACAAACGACAAAAATGTATAACTTTTATATTTTTTTAACTTGCAATTACAAAATACAATTTTCTTTTCACTGCCAAATTCCCAACAATTTTACTGGCCAATAATTTTCTTAAGGCCTTTTTAAGCACTCGAAAAAATGAAAATAAACAAGCGACTAGAGTAAAAATAACGAAGCGAATGTATAATGTGTGAAAAAAGGCAAAACCGAATGAAATATCATCGTCATAAAAATGAAAAGTTCGAGTCATGCTCAGCGAAGAGAAAATGTAATATAATGACTTTGCGTGTATGGCTTTGAGCTAGATGTTTAGTTTACTGTCACACGGGAAGGGTTTGTGCCATTATTTTGAATTCTTTCCAGTTACATGCCTTATCTGCATCACAGTATCCATTTCTTTTCTGTTTATGCTCCAAGGAAATTTGTATTTCCAATCCGCCTTTTTTGTATATTTCCAAGGTTTCGAGCAAGCAGTAAGCTTCGTTCCTCAACCAGAACGTGGACGAGAAATGAAACAACTTTAACTGCTTTTCAGCCTGAAACTTCGCAAGTTTAATTTACTTTTGTTTCACTGCATGTTCAATATAATGAAAATGAGCGCCTTTTTTGGACAATGACGACAAAAAAAGCACCATAATGAAAACTCTTTCTCCATCCCAAGTTTAAGATACAACATGAACTAAATTGTAAAACTTGTTCACGTTACTTTTTTCAATGTTGCACTCAAACTGCCCGAATAATGATAATGCGGTAAATTGCTCATTTACACAATGCATTTCGTTCTTCAATTTCATTAAAAGCACAAGTTTTCAACGCGAGAGAACAACAACTAAACCCAATTGTTCTGTCAAAATAGCGGAAAATTGCATTTTAGACGCGTCAGAGAAAAACGCACACAATGTGAACAACAACAAATTCGACTGGCAGCGCTAATGAAGAACTATTTTGCTTTTATACATGAATATATGGAGCTTGTGAATTAAATGGTCGAATGCACATTATATTGCTGCAATATCAGTCGCTTTGATGAGTTCATGATCACTCATCACGTGGTTGCAGCAAAGCAAATATAATTGTTTTAAATATGTCATGGCATCTCGTTCATGCACACACATGGACAATCATAAGTTCAGAAATAAAAGTTGAAGTAAATTAGTAATTTACAATTGCAAAGCCAAAACAAACAGGAATTATATTAGCCGATATAAAAATCGTATTAAATTTTTTTTGTTTGGGATTGAATGATTGTAACATACAATTTGTAAGGTCAATACACGTTCACAAACAAAAATGTGAGCTTTTGTGCCCTGTGAGCTAGTTAAAGATATCGGCATATGTACCCAATTTCATATTTCTCTAACTTCAATACAAATGAGTAAGTGTACTCGTAGCCAACCACATTTGATAACAATTATGCGCGCCAACTCTACCTATTCGATTCAACCAAATTCTTCAACATTTCATAAATTTGTATTATCTTCATATTACGAGACGCAAACCTATTTGCGCATATAAATTGCGTGCTTTATTTGTCGTGCTCACGTTCATTTCTCCGTGTAAAATGCGTAATAAAACTAACTCATCATTTGCCACGCGCATACAGTTAGGACAAAGAATGATTTTTTGGCAACACAACAGACAGAAAAACAACGTTGCCGAATTTGTATATAGCATTGTAGAGTAAATAGTATAAATATATGGCATGAAACGATACACAGATAGTTCAGAACAAGCGGGCCGTGCTTGTATGGAATTGGAGAGCTATTCGAGAGTATGCCAGTTGACCGCGCCATCTTATTTTACATCGATGAACTCAATTTATATCCATTGTAATACGAACAAAATTTTTATTGACACAAATAAAAAAAAACAAATGAGTCATTGAAACGATTGAAATATCACATCAATGCTATTGCCCAATAGATGGCGCTGGATAATAGATATGATTAAAATGTCTCAAATAGCACGGTACCCTTGGTTCAGAAGGTGCCTGCGTCGAGGCTGAATGTCAAAACTCTGTTCACATCTTCCGGCCGGCGGGGGCTTTGAATAATGAGGACTTGTTTTACGTTAGCGCGGATGTGGCATGACAACAAGTTTTCAATTCTACTGGTCAAATAATAGAAAACAACATTGATTCGGTAAGTACATTTTAGTCGAAAAAATTACATTCCACTACTGCTGCTCCATATTTTGCTTGCTAAGATATGCATTGCGAAGCCTACATACGGCCGATTGAATGACAAAGATTGACGAAAAACGCTGTTTTGCCTGAAAGACACTGATAATCAGCCTTATATATTGACTATCAGTGGAATAAACATGTCATAAAATACTTTAAATCTGCAAAAATACATAGAGAGAGAGAGAAAGATTAAGCCAAAATGGAATGGTGTTTAAGTTACAGCTAAAATGTGGAAAAGTAAAAGTGAAACGTGATTTTTTCCACTAAAATAGCTGCAGAATAATTTCTGGCCTGCAGGCCACATGTGATTTTCGTAGTTTTGGGATCAGTTGGGGATACCCCTCCAGGAAATATACATAGAAGGTAAAACAGCAGCGTGAAAAAACTCGTTGCACTTCGCCATTTATGAATTCATAGTTTGAAATAAAATATCTATACAGAACATATCCAAATATTCTGATGGAATTTCAAAAAAAATTCCATTTTCTGAGTATAAATATATGGTTCGATTGCTAGGTACAGCTAGTACGAATTCAATATTTTGAAATTGAACTTCTTTCATACATTGAAAATGAAAACATTTGTGTTTTTGCTTTGCGTATTTACGCTTTCATCTACGGTAAATAATCAATTTTATTTAATTTTGAGTCAATATAGTTTAATTATCTTCATTTTTTAATTTACTCCCTTCTTTTATTTTGCTTAGGTTAAAGCTTTTAGTTTGAGCGAGGTTATTGAAGCTAGAACACTTGTCTACATGGCAGAACAGATGTACAGAATGATGCCGATTCCGAGTTGGTTTGACTTCCTGGCGAATTCAATCAAAACCAAGGCTAGATCGTACTCAGCGCATCCGAGTTTTAAATCACTCCTTGAAAATATAGCGAAAGAGATGAGGGCTGTGGACAAAAAGCTCGAAACAATGGCAAAGATTATAGGAAGAGAACTCACTGAAGAACCAAACATGCAACATCAAGAGGAATTGATCAGGAGAAAAGCTCAAGATTCACACATCATGGCAGCATCAAAAAATACATTTTACGCACTGTACAAATCATTCGAAAAGTTTCAAGGCCATTCAAACGATTGTTTCACAGTTTTCGAGTCAGTGGCGATGGATGGACAAGTAAAAAATATCAATGCAAGTGCTGGAAATCTTCTTGCGTTCAATTCCGCAGTCACCCCAGAAGAAGAAAGCAAATTTATTAATGACCTTCTCTTGCCATTACTTAAAAAACCATCGACCCTTACCAAACCGTTTAAAGACCTTAAAAATTGTATCAAGGAACATCACGATAATTACTTAGAACAGCGTGCGAGAGCTCATCACACAATAGGGATGTTATGTGGTTGAACCAATACTTTAATTGAATAGCCTTTTAAGATCATGCCCGGATGCGCTCTGAATATAACATTCCAAATGCTCTTTTATGTTGAAATAAAGCAACAAATGTTAGCATCAAAACAGCCTTTTTAATGCCACATTCGTTTATATTTCACCACTTTTCTTAAATCTCGCTTGAAATACTTAATACTTGATCACATTTGAAACCGTACATCAAAACTGGAACATTTTTGATTTGACGTGGTTCTACCTCATCCCTCATAATATCATAGCACACAGCGTGCACGATATCCAGCTATTGAAACAACTAGCGTCATTTGAATAACCGTTTTGCGTATGAATCAGATGCTTTGCATCTGTTACATCTGAATATAGATAGTTTATTTTTAGTCCGCCGTTCAACTTACTTTTTTCACGTAAACTTCTTATTTTTGTTCTCATGCACACCATTTCGTTTTTGTTTCCCAGCTTTTTGCATTTCAAATATTATGTAAATTAAGATAATTAGAAAAATGTTTCGAAAAATGGTTCAAGTAAATGGTTATTTGAAAACTTAAAAAATGAAATCTAGATTGATACCATATTTCAAAATTTTGCTTGCCGATCAGTTCTGAATCGAACTGAGTCAGCTTTTTAGTTGTTTGGCAAGTGATTCAATAGAATTGAATGATGATTACTCTCAGTTTAAAGCAATATACGACAAGAAAACCAAAGCATATGTCGTGGATAGGAATATAAAATGAGATTAGTAGTTCGCCCATCATCACCATAAATAGCTAACTAATGGCTGGCTATTTGAGACAATTTTTATGTTGAGAAATGTACATTACACTGTACTTCTACTGCGCGCCAGTCCACTGAGTTCAATGGCGTTGACTTGGTGACTCACTATGACGAAAAATTCTTGAAATTACAAACGTCGATCATTTTGAGTTAACATTGATAACTATAGCGGTTTCGATAGTGCTGCAAAAAAAGTCTGGAAGAAGCTAATCAATCAATCAATCTGACGATGTAATTTTGACATTTTATCTAGTGATTGGGCTTGTATTTATGGCAACGGGCCGGCAACTTGGCTGGATCACCTTGATTGATTCCTTTTTAAACAAGTTATCGGTTTTTCCCGTTAGGTCTTCATGAAATATGCACTCAAATAGCGTGTCATTCCGAGCTGTAGGCACAGTATTTTGACTTGACACAAGTATTTCAGACAGGAAATGATCTTGAATTTGATTGTGTATCATCAGTACTATCAGATATAGATGAGATGTGCCAATGTGTTTAGCTGAACAACAAAAGGTGGCAGTGAATAAGAAACGGAAAAACAGTTCAAGATCATGCAATCGCTGGTCGTTGGCAACCACACGCCGAGACGCAAAACGATATTCATCGCATATCATGTTACTGACATCGAAACAAAACTGTTGATATTCACGAAAAACGCTGTCTTCAAACCAGTCTTTATGTGTGCGTTTGTTTATGGGCGCAATAGAGAAGAGCGAGAGCGATATCAAAAACATTTATAATAAATGTTTCCACTCATTTGGGATGTGATAAACAACAATATGAATTATATGATACGCCAACGATGCCACAAGCACCTTTTAATCAATTTAGCGTTTAAACATGATAAAAATAATGAACCAACAATGTTGATATAAAGCCACTAAATCGGTGTTAACGATGAAAAAGTTTCTTCGTGTTTTTTTCGTTGGTTCATTTTCTCTTCGTAAATGAAAAAAAGACACACGCACACACAAACGATGATGATAGTGACAACAAACAGTTAACGATTGTGAGAATCACTCATATCGGCTTTAAGAGTATGCTTTTGTGAGTGCGCGGCGCACACGGTACACGTGGCACACAGGTGTGGCATGCATACAACATTTAGTCCTACACATCAAACGAAATATGATTAAATTAACAACAATGGCAATGACAACAACAACGACGATGACGAAGATTCCGTCGCATACGGAGACTCAAATTTCATAGGGAAATTGAAAGAATGAAAAAGTGATGTAAGCAAATACAACAACGGGCTTCAAGAGCATGTTCAAAACTTTAAACGATATGTGTTCATTCGCTCGTCATGTTCCGTGCGCATTATTTCATTTTATTTTATTCGAGCGTTCTTTGGATTGTGCAAATACAACAACACACAGTTCACCATGTATGTCGAATGTATCTGATGGCATGATGTGTTCTTTCTGCCGACCAACGGCAAATCGAATCTTGCACACAAGCCGCGAACAGAGAGACAATTTAACATACATTGATTGAAACAACATCGGAAAAGAATTTTCCACAGATCTGAATATGACACAATGGCGCGGACTGTGAAATGGCACACACACACGCGCGTCCAACCGAGCGCGGCTTTAAATTCGGAAAAGTGTTGCATTTATCAGTGGGCTTAACTCATCTTCCTCCTCAAGTACATGCCGAGAAAATATGGTTAACATGACAATAAATTATCGCAACATCATCTTATTTAATGCAATCAACATTCATTTGACGTTAAATCTTTCCATGTCTCTCATTCATTCGATGCACGTTTTCCGGGAATATTTGAGGAGCGTGTCGAAAATGCTTTGCAATATCCGCAACTCAGCCTACGTCGTTCATTAAGCCAAATTCTTGTGAGCATTTAACGCTAAATACGTTATCAATTCTTACTTTATTATCATTGTCGGTTCATGACACAGTTTCAATGAGCAAACAAATAAATCAAATTAAAACATAACTTCATTTCACATTTGATCTGTGTTTATGTTGAAACAAACAAATATTACTGGTACGCCGCAGCCAAACACTGACAAACGGTACTTTTGCGATGAATCAAAGTAGAAATCTTGCATTTTGTAATAGTTCCATTCTCAATGAATATTTTTGCAATGAAGCCGCTCTGAAATATTTGAAAATAAAAATAAAAATGACATAAAAATCCTATCGTTGTCATCATCTTCGTCGCATTTACAATATTTTATATACGTATTCCGGATCGTTGGTTTGAATTCGTGGAAAAGTGACCGTGCGAAAAACTAGCGATACTTTTCATACGCCAAGCAAAATTCGTGGTAAACCTGGTGAGGTGCTGTAATCCGACTGTGCAATGTGCATTCATTCACTCGGTGTGTATGTGCTTTGTGCTGGCAATGTGTATTCCGTCTCTCATCTCTCAATTCGTCATTATTTTATTGCTGGTGCTATTATTGTTCTTGTTTATTAACTTGTCGTCAGAAAATCTATTCCACAGCAAAAATATGCACAGTGCACTAGAAAAATAACATTTGCCCGGTGTGTCGTTACCTTAAATATAATATACCGTTATCCGTTTGCATTTCAAGGTATTGCTGGTCAAAAACAGTTGCGCGAAGAAAATGAAAAAAATTCTGTGAAAAAATTATCATTACACAAACTGCCGATGCAATCTAAACCTGAATCTTTATATGTTTTAATATCTAAACAAAGAGATTGAAAACTAGTGGCGTTCCCAACAAATGGCATATTAGTTTTATACACATTCATTCAAAATGGAGCACTTTTGTGAGTTGTGAACTCGTTCGACTGAGACCGTTTGGTGCATTGGTGAGAAGTAGAAATGAAATCATTTGCGAATTTCATTAGTATTTGATCCTAAAAATATTTGAATGACCTTTTCATTCCAGATTGTTCCCAGTTTCATTGGTTTAAAAACAGTAACACTTCAAATGTGACTATTCGCTTGTGGCCAAAGACAGAAATGAGCTATATGCAGCATTGATAACTGCGGTTGAGTATTACTTACCGATCTGGAACCAATAATTCTAAGTGGAAACTGGTAATTCAACTGAGTTTCTCTCATTTTACAGTGTACACATTTTATTAAGTCCATAATATAATTGAGTCTGAAAAATAATAATAAAGAAGAAAAATAAGCCTAAAATCGAGAAAAGGATTTTCAATAAAAATCAAGATGTAATTTTTTATTTTTTTAAATAGTGAGTACTTAATATGAAAGACTGTGATTCATTTGTAGCTTGACTGAATGTATTTCAAAATGGATGAATTCCGAAGATTATTAAAATCAACTGGCGACTTTTGGGATCAGTGTAAAGTTATCATCATTGATGTTTACAGAGCAATTCTGGAATGATAACAGGCCAAATAATGTTTATAATATTAAAGCAATAGACTTTTGAAACATTCATTCAGATGTTGTTTTGTTGTTGAGAAGTGAGTTATAAATAAGTGTCATGAAGTGCATTAATAGATTGAATTGATCAACTTGTTTTGTTCCAATTTCAGATGAATTCAATTGTGATTTTTGTTCTGACTTTCATATTGATGGGGTGTTTTGGTTGGGCCATAGCCCGTGATTTGAAGAAGGAAACAGATTCATTTTATGATACGAGTGTATACGATATATATCAGCCAGACTAGCCATGAAAGTTTCGATCGAGAAATTCCAAAAAATCAGCCCGAATTCTTAGTCAAGAATTGTATCCATTCCATCGGCAAAGTTCGATTACAAAAGATTGTGTGATTTTATATGGTGATTCATTATTATATATAATAAAAATCAGTTCAAAGACTATCAATTTTGTTTTGATATTGTGTCCAAATCTTTGAAGGGGGAAAAGTAGTTCGGACTTCTTCAATGCTGTTATGTGTTCAAAACTAGAATACAATGTATTTTCTAGAATATTAAGCACATTGATAAGTGTGCCGAGAGTGCAGTTTGTAGCGATATGCTAGATAACGCCAACAGTCGTCACGATTTTACTTGCATTTTAAATGCTCTACATATAAATGCAATTTATCACTAATTCGATCGTATCTTCCATTCTTCCACATCTATTTTCTTATTTCAATTTGAAGTAAAAAGAAATCACGCTGAATAATGTCTGTTTATTCTGAAATGCATGAGAGAAAAATGCAACAAGTAATTTTCAATAGTTGCAAACCTTTTATTTCACTTCCAAATTACACATTTCAAACGGTTTGTTACAAATGAAAAGCCAAAAACAATGAATGCAAAATAAATGAAGTTCCGTTGAATTTGGTTGGGCTTCCTGTGACGTTCTGCAGTGCATTTGTTTTCGCTGGTAAATCCAGCTGTAATGAAAAATGGAAACTTGAAAATCGCATAAATTTTTGAATCGGGCCATTCCGACGGAAGTTGTGCAATTATTTTATTTATTAATGCATGTTATTTGGGTTGATGTGTGCTTTGTGTAGCGGCTGTCATCGATAGGTTTGCCTGTTTGCACTCGCTATTTATATAAATCTATTGTGTTGGCTCATATTTCTTATTTCTGCCGCTAACTAGCTATCATATCACTCGGTTGGTACGGTCTCTCTCTCTCTCTCTCTCTCTCTCTCTCTCTCTCTCTCTCTCGCTAACATCAGCTGTGTGTTTGGCCATAGTATGCATTTTCGGAAAATATCACCGGAGCGCCGGAGATACACCATCAAGAAATTCTTCATAAAATATGTATTATTTGGTGCATTCTTTAATCGTTTGCTTCGTTGTCGCCGCGATACGAATTTCAACGGTTGGAAGTCATCGCCATTCATATTCACCGAGCCCTGGGCTAGGCCACGGATAACACAAAATGTATGCTTTCGATTTGCTCGTACTCGCCGAGAAACTGGCTGCGCACAAATAAGCACTCTCTTTGGCTGCATCGTTGGCTCGTATCGGTATTTATGGTAAATTACATGTTAGTCGCGTTCGCTTTGTGCAATGATAATTGTTGGCATTATTTATCGTTATTATCGGTGTGACAGGTAAGAGCTAGAACACATATAATTCATACTCATTACATTCGCAGAATTCCGGGAACACGAAATGATCAAAGCGATTCCATGCTGCTCCGTCGAACATCGAATATGGCATCGTGCACCCATTTACGAAGGGGCGAAATCTTCATTTGAGTAAGTTAATTTTTGCTGCGCACAAATATTCGATTCTTAATTTGTTGGAATCAGCTGTGCGCCGTGAGCGTGATTTATTCACTTGCGATAAGTAAGTGCATTGCAAGCGATAAAAGCAACATTCAGTTGCAATTTTACTATTTTTCGAGAAATGAAATTTATAACAATCATTAAATTAATTACTTCACTTAAAATTATTTGTTGACATCCATTTCGGCAACCTTTATCTAATGAGACAATTTTCGGCAACCTGTACCACGTCGAAAAGCACCCGTTTCGCAAACAGGCGGAAAAAGATATTATACAATTATAATTGTCATATTATTCTTGTACGCAAAAATATGCTTATCATAATAATAACAGCGTGGGAATTTTTAATGGAATAATTTGATGGGGAACGCAATTTTTTGTGCGGCCATTGCGACTGGTCTTAGCTGAATGGCAATGCAAGTGATCACAACGGTGTTTCATCTAATTACGCTCAATTATCATCATTCATCATTATCGAAGAGTACACGCTAATTATACTCATCATAAAATTTATTCCAAATTACCGGTTCGGCAAGCGCGTTTTCCCCGTTCGTTCACGATTTTAATTACAACTTTCTGCAATCTACTGTATAATGATTTTCTCGCATTAACCATTTCAGTGAAAGAAGTAAATAATTCAGATTGAGTGAAAAAAAAAAAATCTATTTGAATATTTTATTTTTTGCAATGGGTATTTTGCATAATCGAGGAGAAGAGTAATTCGTTCCATCCGGTCGAGAGAAGGTCGCATGCCAATAGCGTAAAATACAAAGAGACGTTAGAAAGATGCATGATGCACAATCAAGAGCACAAAACGTATGGCTTCAGATGAAAAACGCAAGTTGCAAACTCAAACACAAGAGCTGAAATATCGGGATTGTGTCTCAACGTTGAATCTTTGTGCCCGTTAAAAAAAAAAAAAAACAAATCAAAAGAATCTCAAATTGAATAACATGCCGTAAATCTTTTGGATTTTCATTATCATTTATAGTAAGTGGACGATTATTTGCATAGATTTTATTTAGTGTCTAGTTCATTTGACTATTCTATAATATTTTGCGATATTCGCTCTCGAAAATCTACAGAGACGACAGAGATGCAATTTATTCAACGGATTGCATGTTTAAATGATATGTAAATAGTCGAATAAATAATGGCGCATTATAATAAGCGTTGAATGTCTTTGTTTGTTTTTCGTATTATGTTAGGTGGCGATCGAGATACAACAGGTGACCAAACACACATAATCTTCTCTCTCAAACTGGCCAAATATCCATCCAATTATATTATCTTTTTCTAGCAGAAAGAAAAGCAGACTTAATTTGAATCGTGTTCTCTTTTTGCCTTCGATTCGCATTTAAAGTTTAGCAAATCTGTTGCCGATTACATTTCACCATTATTTGCTTTTCGTTTTGCTACATTTCATCTGTCAAAGAAAATGCATACATACGTTCGTTTCAACACTAATTACACTCGACAATACTCGAACAGAAAAAAAACAAAAAAAACACCATGGCTTCACTTCAGCCATTTACGAATGAAAAACAGGTGTGTAAAGGTGAATTTGTCTGCATTTCATGTTCCAAATATAATTGATTCAAAGAAGACTTATTTGATTACTCTCCCAAAGCAGTTTTCTGTAACTTTTGTTCAAACATTGTGATACAATGTAACAGATACTGTTATTTGGCAATTTTATTCCATGCCAAAAAAGCAAATCCAAAAGAATATGAACCGTCTGTTGAGCATTTCATTTATGAATTTTTATCATTTGTGGTAAAATGGCGAATCCACATTATACAAATATCAGTGAACGAAAACATTTCATCATTTCGGTTGCATCCATTTAAATGATGAAATCGTCCGTCATTTATTCAAACTTTATTTTAGAATGTAACGAAAACCTTTTGAACGTGCATTTTTTTCGAGAATTCAATCAATTCCGACAAACGTAATTATCATATGATAAACATAAAGATGAGCATGAAAAAAAAGCAACACGAAACGAAACTTTTATAATTTCATAGAATAAATCTGATTGCAGAGCATGTGGCGGTGGCAACCACGTACAAAAGCGTTGAATAAACACTTTAGAATAGTTGAGGTTCTCTAAGTTTTGAGTTGGAAAATGTTATCACATATTTCCACAATCCTCTACTTCGATGTTGTGCCGAAATTGAACTTGCACGAAAAAGTTTCTGCAGCTGAATGAAGTTCAACCGCTGAGATTATAAAGAATGGAAAAGTAGTTTCCATCGAAAAAGTACGCATTTCACGAATGTCATTACAAGAACCAGTGCATCCCCGTGTGAAAATAAAAAGGTTAACAGTCAGCCAACTGCTATTGACTATAAGCGATTATACCTGCACTGAAACACATTGTGTGTTAGAATACAATCCGTCTTATTATGTGACGTTGCATGGATCGCTATTTATATTTTATTGTATTCAAATTGAATAAAGTGCTATAATTTTTTCAAGTCTGTTGATTAATTCGGGAAATTTTGACTTAAATATATTGCATTTATGTCTATTTCGAGATAATCATAGTAAGCCAGTCGAAACACAGCCAAACGTCCTACATTAGTTGACTGGTTACATATTCAAAGTATTTTCACACGGGCCATGATCTCAGCCATGATCTCATCAGAATCAAAGATGATGTTTTGAAATAAATTCACTTAGACATAAAACTACAAAAAAGGAGTTGTACAACGAGCTCGAAAATGTTCATATCTTTTCAAAATATTCCTATTTCAAGTTGGAATGTTCAAGAGCTTTCGAAAAAAGAATCAGTTTATTGACTCTTCAGCCATTTTTGGATCGGTCAAAAGTTATGGATTTAATTATTTGGTTAATTTTACATGGAACAAGCCAGGACGCCCATTCAAATGAATTCAGTTTTGAACTTAACGAATGAAAACAATCTGTTTGCTAGACTTTCCGTGCATTCTGCGCTGATAGAAACTTTACTATTATTGGATTCTACAGAATTGCTCCCCTTTTCATTCCCTCACTCTGAATCGGAAAGGCATTTGTCTCGCATCACATCGTTTTACAGTTTACTTTTCGTTTCGTCTTGAAATTACACTCCAAAAAAACGTGCCATTTCAATGAATAGAAATGACACACGTCATGAATTAAACATCAATTTTGGGATTTGACAAAATCGTTGTGAAGTTTCAGCTCCATATGCCGGAGATGCAGTTGAGAGCCACTACATTTATTGGGCATGGCTATTTTCCATTAAAAGTGAAATTGCAAAAAACAAACCATCATTTACCTACAAGGAATTTCAACAGTCTGTGATTCTGCCATTCACCAAAAATTACAAACCTTTGTGTGTGTCTGTGTGTGTGACTGTGTGAGTGAGCGTGTCTAAAAGTTTTCTGTTCGCTCGTTATATTATCTAGAAAATGGTTGACGTTGTCCATATTCGATGTTGAATCATTCCTTTGGGAAACTTACCCATTTTCAAGTTGATCTCTGAACAAAGCATTAGCCAGGCAGCATAAATAAGCTGGCTCTCGAAACGATAAAAAGATACAAATCTATAGCGAGACAAAGGCACTTGGTGCAAACGTGGAATAACTATATTGTGGAAAAGTTTGGGCACAGAAAAATGGCCCCTTTTATCCGACAGCAACCGAAAGGCACAGAACTTTCGTTGCGAGCGAATGGAAAAATACAACGGTCCGTAACGAAACTAATGTTATTTGTCGTGGCCATTAGAAAAATTACAATAATCGTTTTTAGTTTGCTAGTGGGCATTTCGAAGCGAACGGGCGGGGGACGAAGAACAACTAATGAGGATGCAGTGCAGGTTCGACAGTTCAGTTTCAAAATAAAGAACGAAGAATTGGTATTCAGAATGAATGGCCGGACCACGACTGACATCAGTTGCTCATCGGAACACAGATGGTGATGTTAAGAGGCACAAAAAAAAGTTTCGTAGCAGTTGAACCAAAACTTTGGAAATGGTGAAAGGACGAGCGAATACAAGCCATTCAACTGGGAATGTGTTTCGGTCAAGTTTTATGTAGCCAATTTTTCCTTTTTGTCTCGTTTGCCGCAGAACTATCTTAAATTCTACAAATGATTTCATTGAAAAGAAATTTTAAAGCCAAGTTTCACAGTTATACATATAAAGTTTGTCCATTTTTAATGATCGAAAAAATGATAATTGAAATGTTTCGTGTCTTTTTTTTGTTTCACGGGAATAAATAAAGCATGACAAATAAATAATTGTTTTTTTTTTATCAAAAAGATAACGGCTACAGTTAAGAAATACATTTATATAGAATCTATGCATCTATTTTTGTTTTAAAAACTTACGTTCTACACTAATTCAATCCTTACATCGTTGCAGTTAGATTATGAATAAAATTTTATATACAATATAATATTGTCGACTTTTTGCAAATGCTTTTGATTTTATTCAGATACTTCTACAATGTTAATGGCTTCTATTTACATTATTTCTTTACCATTTAGAATTTTGCTCACTGCTTTTGGTTGTGCCGCACACAATTTGTGTGAAATAGATTTTGGTTCTGAAAGGAGCGGAAGCTCGATGACAGAGTTGTATTCGATTATCAAAAGCGAGAAATTGAATTGAAACCGTTATCGTCTTTTAGCAGCCAGATGATGCTCTCGTCGAGTGTGTGAGTATGTTTTCATGATCGGAATCAAGGAAGATAAATCGAAATCAAATGAACCAAGAATCAGTATGAATGAATGAATGAATGAACGGATGAATATGAACGAGCTTCATTCTAAACGCGTATCATTTGCTCTATTGATGTGGTTGAACCATTAAAATCCATTTCACAGTCATTAATGTTGGTGGTGCTGCTGCAACTGGCTCTACTGCTTATCAAATTGGTTTTATCACAATGCTTATTTGATTTTATACGTTGCTTCATCGAAACTATCGTACAAATGACTAGAGCCATAACTAGCACCATCGCACACAGCACGGTGAGCATTGTTTCGATGTCAGTGTACGTAATTTTGGTGGCTGTGGATGATGACGTAGTTTTCGATAGTGATAGTTTGGCAACGTCTCGAGATGCGGTTAAAGTGCCATGCACACCATCCACATTTTTGCCAGTTTTCTCGCCAATACCATCTTGCATACTATTCAGCTCGAGATGTGCATCGTACAAGGGTTTTGCGGTTATTTGATAATCATTATTATATTCATGTTGCTTCTGGTAGTTTTGATGTCGTGTGATGCTGGCAATTGCTTCTGTCTCGTCATGTTGACGATGATCATTATCACTGCGAGTTGCTTGAGTTGCAGCATCGGCACCGGCCGTAGTTTTTCCCATTACCAATTCTGCCTGATTTGAGTGCGGTTGTAATGATGATGATGGCGGTGGTCCATCTTTTTCATCCATTTCGTCTTTGCCTATTCCTACGCTCGCACCATTGGTAACGAACGATGGTATCGCTGCCTCGGGCCATCGTTCCAAAGACTCTGTTGACGTTGTTATTGTGGCTTTCGTTGATGCAGTTGTGGTGTCGATCAAAATCGGCAACGATTTTGACATTTTGTTTGTATTCTGAAATGCAACGTGCAAGAGAAAAAGAAAGTAAATTGAAAATTGGGTTAGTTGAAAAGCTTTTGAATGGCACAAATTGATATCAACTATTTATGAAGAACAATAAATACATCGAGTTTGCACGACCCGCATTCAATTCTGCCGTTTATTTCAAATTATCTTAATGGATTTTGATGAATTTCATTAATTAGATGGCATAAAGTTTTCGAAAATGTGAACGTGAAACCCACACAAAAAGTTTACGGATACGCTTTATGTTATATCCTTTAAGCACAATTCATAATTTCAGGTTTTACTCCACAATTTGATTGCCATTTTGGATTTCCGGCCAGAAAGAACGTCAGCCGTATGCTAATATGAGAGTTTTTGTTTCAAGCAACTTGGCTGTTTTTCAGAATTATTTCCCCATTTATGTCTACAAAACACCAAATATTTGCTGGTCGATGTTTTGTTGTTCGCTCGATTAATAAGCAACTGGATAATAGCTGATTGCCGTCACTTCGCCGTTTGGCCGTAGACAGCCGTGTTCGGTTGTACGGAATATGGGCGTTCTGTTTGTACTTTTGCGCGAATGTTATCGGAAAATTCATTAAAATTTACAAGTGAACAAACTAATCGTATCGAGTATACAGAGTTGTAATAAATCATAACACGATTAATATGGATTAGTGAATAGGCTCGATAACACGCTTAGGAAATAATGGTTCTTATCCTGCGGTCGCATGTGACAAAAACCTCGTAATTAATAATTTGAATGCTTCTTTTGAAATCATAGCTCGGAGTTTTATTTTCGGAATTTGAAGGTGGTCGCGTTTTTGTGGAAAAGCCGCGAGGCGTTTTTTTTCACCCAGGCAGTTGAATTTGTCAATGAAACATGAAAACTAAATTAAGTCATTATGTGGGAAAAAAGTTTATGAAGTTCTTTCACTTCACTACAATTTTGATTTGTAGACGGTTAAACAAAGGTTCAAAGCCTTTAACACGTAATCGATATTACATGGCTGGGTGATTATCGGACCGCTTAGAAACCGCGAGTCACGGATTCGACTTATCACGGAAAGTGTGGAACTCAAACGAACTAATACATTTTCCAAATCGACGACGACGACGACGATTTTTGTTTCGTGCTTTCGTTAAAAGGAATCAACGATGTCAGGCTCGTTAATATACATGACGCGGCTCTAATGGGTAAAACTGCTTCAGATTACGAGAAAAAATGGGATTTCAAAAATTTAAATTATGCCTCAAACCTTTTGCCCAACACACACAACGATGTGTCAACAGTGCTCAACGGGACTTTTCATTTATGCTTTGTACAATGTTGGGAGTTAATTACATTCAATAACTTAATGTTCGTTCTCTTAAGCCGTCGAACAACTGTGCCCAACAGAAGCGATTTTACTTAAAAGTCGACAGCATGCGATTGACTTTTTATAATGCTCGCTCACACGCAACGGAAATGCCGCGCATGAAATCGATCCGAACATTCGATGTAGACAATCGAAAATCCTTGCACTTTTTCAATTTACATTTGCAAACACGAAGTAAAACACATGGAAAATTCAATCGCTTTTGTTTGTGAAAATTGCCGATCAATTGATTACAGCCTAATTCTAAGTGAAAACTAAACGAAATTGATCTTAATTGATATTTAACTTTCAGTTTGAAATATTATCTTACCTTATTTTTGCACGTCACTTGCACATGATATTTGGAGTCAGGCCACAGCGATAGTTCGGCTTCATGTGTGTCAGTCAGCAAATTGCCCAGAATGCCACCACCGAAAATCTCCCAAGTGACGAGACACTGATGCTGGGCCGGATCATTTGCATACCATGCAATATCGGCCATCGTTAGCGACTTATCGCGAACCATCGATCGAACCGTCAACTCAAAGGAATCCGATGCTTCGGACTTTTTTATATCTGAACTTTGATGCTCGACAACGGAAGCCACTGCGGAACGCGGCGAACAATTATTCCAGCACTACACAAACAAAAAGAAACAATGGATAATAAACAAAAAGTTACGTGTGCAATTTAAAATTGGTGGATTGATTAAAAACGATCAATTTCATGCATGAGAAAATAACGGATTAACAATAAAAAAAGAAAATGGCGAAAAATTCGCGATAAAAATGACTTTATGATGAGTGCAGCGAAAATCGTTCAAATTGATGCAATAGGAAAAATTTCACCGAAATAATAAATTTGGACATGCACAAAAAAATGTGCAATTTCATGACAGTCGCCACCCAAAACTCGCATGCAAAAGATGACGCTTTTTTACCTGTGCGTGAAAAATGACAGAGAAATTAAATATTTACTTCAAGCAAATCATTACAAGTAAAAAAAAACACACACGATCACAAGCAAGTAACACATCAAATTTGTTGAAAAAAACTCCGATGATAATTGCAGACAGTAAAAACAACTCATATCCTGCAGATTTCCAAATCAAAAATACACATCGAGCTCATCAAAATTAAAATCTCATTAAAATGAAGCTTCCAATGATTCGCAGGAGCAAAAAATTGTGGATGAATTTAATAAAAAAACCATACAAAATGAAGCTCAAATCGAAACCCAAACCTACCATAATTATGAATTTCTCAGGCGCAAATGATATTGGTAATGAAATGAAAAGACATGCAAATAAAAATACTATTTTTTCTGCTCTCTCTCTCTCGCTCTCTCTCTCTCTCTCTCTCTCAATAGGATGTGCAACATTTTGAATGCATATTCATGCTGTGCTGTAAACTCACCATCAGATTAACCGCATCAGGGAAATTGTGAAATTGATATGGCGGAAAGTCACACTGTAAAAAACCGGATATGAAAATGTTGTAATATTTGTTGTTATTGTTGTGCATTTTTTGGTTCATTGTCGAGAGAAGTAGTGAAACAAAATGTGAGTAGCGAAATGAATATTTATCGAAACGAAAAATGAATGAAATAAAATGAAATGTTCGGGCTATAATAATCATAATGTTGTTAATGGTTGAAAGGGTAATTCGGTTTATTCTTGAAATGCGCGCGAAGAATATATGGACAAATGAAATTTGCTTTCACATGGTTTTAAAGATGAAAAACGAGATTGCCGGAATAAATTTGCTGAACATGTCATATGCATTGCAAAAAATGAACGGATAAAAAATAGAGAATGTCGATGCTGCAGCAGGATGGCGAGACGTCGCAGATATTAGTATTCATATTTATTAAGTTTATTGTAAATCGTTGTCATAATTTTCTTTTTTCTTCACGTTTTTTTATTTGCATAGAGGAAAATTGCTGATGACGAGAATGGATAAGAATAATAACGGTTACATTGAATTATACATAAAAGGCGTCCTTATATGAGCATTTTCAACGCAACTCAGACACTTTATTACTTATACTCCACCGAAAAAAAACGGTTTCTTTTTCTTTACTGCCAAAAAACAACATTTTAGTCGAATATTTTCGGAACAAATCAAATTTATTTTTAATTCGGATAGGTGTCATTAAATATGTCAAAGCTTTGAATTTGCATATGGGTTCTTTCATCTATATCTCATACAATTTTCAGTACACTCAGTGATGAAACAGCACGTCCCATTAAATTTGACCTTGAATCAAAGCTGCCAACCGCAGCTCGCTTTTTTTCAAAGAAAATGTTTTTCATAAAAAGGAAAATCCGTTTTCGAAAAAAACGAACAAAGTGCTACAAACGCATTTTCTTCAAACGAATTTCTAGCTGGATGGAAAGAGAGAGACCAACGCACCGAACGTCCCGTTGGATCTAGGCAAAATTAATGACGGTAGCTGCCTTATCTTATCGCATATGGTTGCGATTGAAGGTCTTCCATTTCCAATTTTCGTCATAATTTGTTTCGCATAAGGTTTGCGTCAAACTGTTATTTTTATTATTATTACTCGGTTTGTTGCTTTTGCTCACGACGACGACGACGTCGGCAATATTTGAGGGATTCCGGCGGATATGAATACACATATGTATTGGGCAAATAAAAGCGAGCCCACCATAGATGCCTTGATTCAATCTGCATTTAAATGGTCCAGAGTCTCAAGGGCCCAGCATAAATGACGATATATTTTTGCATATTTCCCACACAAAATCTTCTATAGCAATTGAATTCGAACAGAGCATCAAACTTATAAATTTTAAAGAAAGCTGCTGTCTCTATCCGACCGCTCGCTCGCTTGCCCATTTCACTCCGTAATCCCACTCGATTGGTCCGAGGATGAGTGCATGTTTTTGCGGAAACTGAATCATATATCACGCGGGCTGGCCATAAACATTTTGCTTCCCGTAATTTTTCTTGTGAAATATGCTTTGCATAGCTAAACACACACATACACATGCACCAGCACATATTTCCATTTTGTGCTGATGATGTTGTGTTTGAAATTCAAATCCGCCGCAAAATGAAAGCCACTTGCGATTATTGTTATTATGATTGTTATCTTTATCATTTATTGGACTGTCAAAATCCAAAGCACATAACATCTCACTGAGAGCGCATTTCCCAATTGAGAATTCACCACAAAGCAACAGTGAAAATGTGAATGAAATGCCGAAACAATGACCCCTCTCCCTTTGAATTTGTATGTTGGGTAAAAAGCAACGACCATTTAATGTTTTTAGAACCAAAATGCGCCAACAAAAACTCCAAATATTCATCTGGCGGTTAAATTTTGATGGGAAAAGTGCCGTCATTATGGTTTTCAAGTTCAATTTTTCACGAACAACAACAAACCACAAATGAAATAACTTTATATGGTTGGAAGTTTTGCATTTTTCAAGATTTATTCGATTTTTTTTCGCGCTAAATCGATTTTAATTTGAGTTTATGGCCCTGACAGTGAAATCTTCATCAAAAGTAGCTTAAAATATGAAGATGGTAGACAATGTTCACCAAACAAAATGCGATGCGCGCTGAACAGGAGCTGAAAAATGGTCAATTTATACCGAAGAGACATTTTGCTTCTTAGGATTTCCATTTTTAATCGATCAGTTCAAAAGTTCCAAAACCCTCGGAATGAATTTTCCATGCGTTTCAGACCATAAAAAATTGATACGCGCAGAGAGATTGGAAATAGAGCCCTATTTATTGTCAGCTCATTCACATAATAACTTTGGATATTTCAGTTATGGTATAGTCATTAAATGGAAGGTTTTCCAATATATTACGAATAACGAATAATATTTTAACTATTTAACTTTCAACGAACCATCAAGAAAACTGTGTGAATATTGCTAACGAACAACAAAGTAAACAACAAAAATATGGATCGATGAAAGAAAGCAAGACAGCAGATTGATTATGTGAACCTGTTCGCATGATCCAAGGCAAATATCCGAATAAAATGTTCAAAAGAATATGAATCACCATGTGTTTCATTTGTTCAGAGTAAGCGAAATATCAGCGGTACGTTCGATCAATATAATCTTGCCATTGGCTACAGCAAGCAGCAAGTGTTCGGTGTGTAAATGAGACTTTTATCGAAATAACATTTAAATGCAACTGTCTGCGGGCGTGTGTATGCGAGAAATCGCCACCGAAACTGAGCCAAAAAAACAGAACAAGCTAATAGAATTTGATTTCAACTACATGGCTAACTCAATTACCACAACCAATCAAAATCACGTAAATTTCAAATAGCCGATTTTTATTGAACTCAAATATACATCGGCTGGAAAAATGAGTTCTCTTCATTGAAATACACACAATCGAATAAGGGTAACGAAACGTCTGGGCGAACCGGCGATTGTGCAAAAATGATTATCAATGTCTAAATTAGAAAAAACAACATGGAATCATAATTAAATTTAATAACGAAATTTCTATATTGATCTTTCATTTGAACTTATTTCTCATGTGAACTGTATTGAGCTGTAAAAGAGTTGAGTAATGTTGAACAATGCATTTGTGTGAGTGAACTGCAACTTTCTTGAATTTCCAATTGATCGATATGTTTTTGAATGCATTCTTTTACATCGAATCATCTGAAACTATAAAAATCTCCGCTTCAATTAAGTGTTTTTTTTTTATTAAGAAAAGAAAGCAGATATATCGAATTACGTGCTTCGCCACGGTTCAAATTCAATTAACACACAACGATTCATCCTTTAATGCAATCTGCAACAAGCGACTGCTCAAACCAATAAAAATTTTATTCAACCACAATATTACGTTCAATTTCTCTCTCTCTCTCTCTCTCTCTCTCTCTCTTTCTCGATTATTCTGTTTTATTTGTCAAAACGCGCAGAAGAATGAATTTGATCTTTCTCCCAGCAATGAATTGAATTTGGATGGTAGTAAAAATACCAGCGGTCAAAAAGTGTACATTAAGTTGGTCGAATTGGCCATGGATAAAAATGTAACGCACACGGATAAACAATATAAACGCGAAAACAATCAGATGCGAGCAATAAATCGCCTTTTAACAAACATTCGCGCTTAAAATGGACATTCTTTGTATAAGATGTAACCGCCGTATACACTAAAAATGTTCATGTAGTGATTTGTTTCGCCTTACGTCATGTCAATCGTTCGGCCCAGTATTTAATACAAGCCAGCAAAAATCTGAATTTCGGCTAACAAAATGTGAAAATCCAAAAACGTTTATCAATAAACTCTGAAAATATGGAGTAAGAATAAAATGAACTTATTTGAACCTTCACACGCATTTCCAAGTTGAGTTCGATTTCTTTGTCTTCTCAACACTTCTGAGTTGTCATCGCTGGCAATAAAAATGTGCACTACAATTATATCAAATACCAGTAAATTCGCAAACATGACACGGCTGATTCGTTATTTTGACAAGTCTTCAATCTCATCGGAATGACTTATTTTTTCACGAAAAAAATAAGATTCTCAGAGTAACATGATAGGATAAGAAATAAACTGTAATACAAATTTGTAGTAACCAGTTGACTTTCGGAAAATGCGCGGACGATTACGAATGTTAGACCTTTTGTTTTATTCTGCCAGGTATTTGTTGTGGCAACCTTTGCAAATACAATTGTGGAAATACGAAGAATTCTAAATATTCCTGTTATTTTATTGCAAGCATTTAGGATTTATTTGATTATTTTTCATCCCGCAGCTCTTGGTACTTGCCACTTCAATAAATAAAAGTGAATTTAAAAAAATGTATTAAGATTTGTTTTCTCTTCTACAAATGTACTACTTCATGGTCTTTAAATGTTTTCATTCAAACTGTCCTGAATGTGTTCTACAAGTATTTTTCTGCAGAATTCTTAAGATGTTTGATTTCGATAATGGTTGAAATTTCAAGATCTACGGTTCAGCTATCATCTTTTTATATTTCAATGCATATGAAATTATCGTCAATATGAAGAAAATGCGGAAAAATGGAAACATCCAACACAAATCCGCATTGTAGACACTATCAAAAAAAAGCGGGCCAATATTTTTGGTGCTGTTGTCAAACATGACGCAAGCCAAATACGACAAGTATAGGTTCGGATTAAAGTATCCGAAAAATGAAAAGTGAAACTCGTTGTGAATGCGAAGCGTCTGACTGGAAAAAAAATCAGCCAAAGCCATTGATGCGGAAAATTACATTATCATATCGAATTTGTGTGTATGAGTTCTGATGCTATTCGTAGTTCTTAGTATTAGAATATATTTCAAACAATTTCGAGACGTTTTTCTTGTCACAAGAGATGTTTTTGCTATAAGACATTTTCTGCCCAAGTCTTTTCCTTTTCAAATACGAAGTATTTTCATGCAAAAAGAGTGATACATATAATGCACTTTGACCCTTTTCGACACGAACCGGAAGCGCTCTTGTGAGGAATTGAAATATTTCAAAATGATTGCAACGACAGAGAAAAAAAGTACTGTTAGATTAGATGGCGTCAATAATAATAACCCGATTCGAAAGTTTTATTTGAATTGTTCACAAATCAATAAATTTTAAATGAGGTCATTTCATTGGCAATTCAAGCTCAACACAACTCGTGCACGAGAAAAAGAGGAAGAGAGAGAGCGAGAGAGAGAGAGCGATAGACTAAAAGCAATTAATGAAGGTTGTCGATAGAAAAATCCGTCAGAAATAAAAAGTTCGGGTGCGCTCGTTCTATCTATTCAAGTGTCGCTCTCGCTTTTGGGGTGCAATGCGCCTGACAAATCGGACGAGAGCGATATTAGTGTAATAAATCAATATTTTTATGCTGAATCAACAATTTTATCTCGATTCCATTCGGTTTCGTTTTTCTATTTTGAATTTATTTTGCAATTCATATCGTTTGTGCTACGAATGATTTTGAGCTTTTCGGATTTTTTTTTTCTTTGTTTTCCTTTCATTTGCACGAATGAACAATAAATTCGCATATCTTTTCCCTTTTCAACCGAAATGCGAATTCCGCATTCATTCGATTCAGCTTTGCCTTTGCCATTCAATGTATTAAAAATGCAAAGAGTACAGAAAAAAGTCGAACGAATCATTCGAGCAAAATAACGATGAAGAAAAAAAAAACACACAAAGAGGAACACAAAAAATTATTCATAAAAATGTATATGAGTTTCCGATTCCTGTAGCGTGCGATGCATTAAAGCTGCAGTTACAGTAGCATTAATAGCGCTATGAATAGCAAAGTGCTGAACACATATAAATCGAGCAAGCAGTAGCTGGAAAACGAACGGACGAACGGCAGTTTCATCATTTGTCCGAATGAATAAATTGATGTTATGAATGCAGTCAGCAGTCAAACTAGAAATGATTTGCTGCGAAACTCCAACGGAATCGAATCGAACAAATGGCACTAGCCACTCATACATGTATATTAGTTATATTGGGCGATGGATTGTTGTTCAGTTGGGTTCTGGCGGCGTTGCACTGAAGTCAATTCACGGACGGTAGTTAGTTTTAGCTTTCGACGGGTTTTTGATACGGAACTGTAATCATTTGAAAATAAACGTTTGGATTTACATGGACACAGTGTGTACGAACCATCAGCTCAATTCGCATAATAATCGTCATCATCGTGGTCTTCACTGAACCTCATCACCGATTCCAATTTCCTGTGCGCGAGCTCACTCACACTCGAATTGCAAACGCGTTAATGAATTGTTCAATGAAGCACATTTAGAGTAACATGTCGGTGGGGTATTCATTTCGGGTATTTTTGAGTGTGTGTGCGGCGAGATAATATGCAGACGCGGATCAGTTAAATACACACTTGAAAATCCAAACTTGTTTTCTACATGAAATGCTCCTAATGTGCTGAATTATTAAAATGAACTTCATTAACATATTTTGCTATCGAAATTCCAATCCTAAATCATGTTCTATCCATCGAACCGAAAGATTTTCCATGATTTCATATGAATGCATATGTATGCTTGTGGCATTAACTGAAATGCCCGTCGCAGATCCTTTTTCAACGTGGTCTTTTCCATTTCGAACACTTTCGACACACCAGTTCTGATGAAAGATGTCTTTTTGATTTAGTTTCTATACAAATTCACTGAGTTTTGATTTAATGCAATATACAATCCACATTTGGAGAGCAAACAAAATTCGACAATTTTGCTGCAAAAAAGAGATTTGTTAAACAAATGATCTAAGTTTCCATGAAAAACTGTTTCTGATTTACAAATACTCGCACATTTTCATTTCCCATTCGCACGAAATTTAGCTTTTTAAATGAAAAACTTAAGTGAAAATGGAGAAAACTGATTTAAAATTTTGGCCGCAAAAAGAATGCCATAAAATCTTTGATTGGAACGAAAAAGTTTTCAATTGCAAATAAAACGGAATTATTTAGACCAGAAAAATTGTCTCTAACAAAAAGTAAACTAGTATTTCTGGCTTTGAGGATTGTGCTCGTTTTGTTTTCTATGTGCGAATCATGAACAGGGACGAAAAACATGTAGTATTGTCCTCAAAAGTCGTGCAAGGAACATTCTACCTGATTCCATTCTAAATTTTGCAATAATTTACAATCGAAAATTAAGTCTATTCATGTACCAAATCATCAATTTTGTATTCGAAACTCATCATTCTTGGCCAATCACTGGAAAGATATGGACAAATTGTAGCTTTGAAAGTGATCAAACACATTCAAAGCGAAAATATTTGTGAAGCGCATTGGTAAGAAGTGAGCAACACGATAGAGAAAAATGGAAAATCTGTGTTTTTGTACGAGTGCCAATAAAAAGGCACATAAACACTTGTGAATTCATTTCACTTCGATGTTCAGTTTGTAGTAGCAATTTTACTCAAATTGCCAATATGTGACACATCTTACCAAACTGCAATGAGCACTATTCTATTAGACCAAAAAGCTTCATATATAGAAAATCTGTACGATTGTTTTTCGTTGGTTGGTTTTTTCGCTCACATTCTCGCTCATAAATACAAGTTTGTTCGATTGCCAAGGAAAACCTAATGGAAATAGTTTTATTTGTTTGAGAGCTGCTGTTGCAACAATCAAAATGACATGATATTAGTGTAACATATGTTTTAGCCGAGCAGAAAAAAGAATTGGAGCAGAAGTAAGGAACATCTTCCTCATCTCTCGCCTTTTCCCCCATGTTTCGAAACTCTATTTTCACCCATAATTTTCCACTGCTGCTAAATAGAGAGATGGCACTGTTGTCTATTCGTATCATACTGTTAATTAAGCTGACCCAAATAATATCTTCAATGGAAAACAGTGTTTCTTATTTATTCGAGAGAGAGAGAGAGAGAGAGACTTTTAGTGCAAATGGATTTTGGCCGAGGCAACGAAAATGAAAGCAATTAAAACATCTTACATTAAATGCTGGAATATTTTTCCTATTTTCCATCGTCTTAAGTGTTTTTAAAAGAATAACTTCTATCCTAAATTGGAACCCAGTTGGTTCGCTCAACACAAAGAGGTAAATGCAGCAACTCAAGAGTAAAATGGCATAACAGAATAGATAAGCTCGCGATTTTGTATTTGAGTCATCAAAGTGTTCTAAATATTTAGAAGGACAGTGAACGTTTTTTCCCTCTACAATTCGCTTTGCATGAGATTAACGGAGAGAAAAAAGGTACTTTCATTTTATGTATTTCAAAATATGTTCTCATTTTTTTCTACATTTCCAGAGCATTATTATTTGTACCTGGGATGGATTTACTCGCCATAGGATACTTCGTATAATTCCACCATAATGACCGTTCTTTTTCGGTTGAAATTTATTTTTATTATTTGTTTTTTGAAAATTTTGTGGCTCAAAACAAGCTAGTCGCCGCGTAAATGGTATATTTTAATGATTTTGCAGTCGTGCAGCCTGTAATTTTATTGATATTGTTCCGGTTTTAATAACAGTTTCTTTCTTTTTCTTTTAATTGCATGTGGCACATTATACACAAATTGGAATTTAAATCTTGTTTATCGGATCCGAAGTGATTTCTCCAGCGACATTCAACAGATTCCGGCGAACATGTGAAACCGAATATGTTTATTTTCAACATGAACAAAAGAGTAATTTTGGAAGAGCTAGTGTCTGTCCGACAACATGCTCGTAAAATTGAGACCATCGCATACTAAATCTCGAATATTGAAATGAAGTTTTAGCTAAGTTCATATTCGATTATTATTGCCATTAATAAACTACGTTCCATCAATTTCGCATGTTACACAAACTTTAAATGCTTTATATTGAACTAAGTGTTAATATTAAAACAGTTGATTCGAAAGCTCCAAGTTTGGCTCTTAACTACTTTGGAAAAGATAATCTGTCTTGATCTAAAATTATTGGTAGTTCTCAATGTTGTCTGGAGGTCGAATCAATTATGCTGCAATATCGAATTGAATGATGAACGAAGAAACATGTAAACTGCACCTGAAATCTTATGATTTTATATGGAAAATTCAATATTTACTTACAATCGAGCAATCCAATTTTTGTAAACAGGCTAGATCATCGGCGCTGAACTGAAAGTAAAAAAAAAATAATTCAACGATTCATGTAGAATTTATACAAAATCAACTAACTCAAATTCATTCTTTTCAAACTAATTTCATTCACTTTCAAACTAATTTAATTCGGAAGTTCTACCGTTGAAGATGCTAAAATGTGTTTCATTTTGTAAAAAATTCGTTTTATTTGTGTTGTGGAAAAGAGATGCTTGCTTCAATTGAATGACTTTCGAATGGGAAATGTGCATTTGCTGTGCTTTGGTTCGAACGTTGGTCAATATAGCAGCAGCTACGAAATGTGAATCCACGCAATAAATTTCGTGTAAAAACCGAACGAGAAACAACAAGCCTGGTCTTCACCAACGAACCATTAAAATATATTTTACCTGTTGGGTGCTCCAGCACAAAGACATTTCACAAATCGTTTCTTCATTGTTTCAAGTTCAAACAGAAAGCAAGAGCATAAAAAAGCGAACACGCAAGCGATGAAAATGCCATATATTTGCATACGATCGTGCATCTTTCAGCGACATTGATATTGCTTGGTAGCATATGTTCGGCATAATCGCAAAATATGCATTAAAAATGCTTCAGCGATAAACGAAGAGAATGAGAATCAGAAGCTAATTTAAGGTAAAATCAGATCAGTGATAACAGCAACGATGTGTAGACATTGGATATGGCCGCAGACTCTGTGCCACAATCGATCGAATTACTTGTAATATATTAGTTGAACGCGATTCAAAGCTGTTGTTTAACGCACGTACTAAAAATCGTGTCTACATCCAACGGAATTTGTGCAGTGATTGCATTTGCATTTTCCAAAGCCAAATGCATACGAACGAAAGAGCGACGTATATGCCAAATACCGGTTGCTGCAGCACATACATGCCATGCATACGAGCAAGAAATTTGAACAATAAGACAGACGATGCACAACGGTTACAACGAACGCATACAGCGTGCGTTTCTCACATGATGAGTGTTAGTATGCTGTTGTCGGGGCTCGATTAGAGTTAACGCTTGTGTATGCATTGTTTTACATAAACTTTGGCTTCTTAGCATTGCAGATTAATCACCAAAGTTGGCTTAAGTTTTCACAGAAATAATTACATACTTTTCTCTCATTCTGGGCTACTGCATGCTTCTTTCGCAATCTCTCTCTCCCTCACTCATACAACTTTTTCGCACATGTGCTGCAATCGCCATAATCTTTTCGCAACGGTACAAAGAGACACTTACTTCATCACAAAACGAACACAAAGTAAAAATAAATTGTATCAAAAGCAAGTTTATTGTTCGCATGCTGCAGCATAACAAATTATAACACTTCGACAGTTTTAATTTTAGATTTTCATTCGCAATATACTTATTTTGGTTGCATCTATTAGAAATTCCTCGACAGAAAAAAATCAGTGACTTCCTCCATCTTACAATGCACCTGAATGCCCGAAGAACATTCAAAATACAGGACAGCATTTTATTCATAAATTTGAAGTTCGGAAAGATTTG
Organism: Obolodiplosis robiniae; assembly: GCA_028476595.1. Taxonomy (NCBI): domain Eukaryota; kingdom Metazoa; phylum Arthropoda; class Insecta; order Diptera; family Cecidomyiidae; genus Obolodiplosis; species Obolodiplosis robiniae. Next base: position 51,376,992 of record CM052014.1, on the reverse strand, counting down.
AAAGTTAGATGCATTTCCAAGTGAATAAGAAACTTGCTGACGGACTGCAACATTTCGAATGGAACTCAACCAAAAAGCCATTGATGATTTTCGACCTGAACAATTTAATGGATAAAAGTTTCGGGCGAGATTTCAGGGAATGGCAGGCAGTTTGAGTGTAAGATAATGCTTCCATCAAAATAATTGAAATTGGAAATGAGTGGCAGATTTTATTTGCTAGTTGATCAAATCGACATCACTAATAACTGTAGTGAACATTTTGCAATTCGTTCGATTGCTGTGAAGCTTATCAATATGCAAAATGCGTTTTCAATGCAACGGCAAAGAGGATACGATGCCAACGCTACACTCTGCCAAAAGAATACCAATATTATGCGAAAAAGGATTTGCCGAAGCGTTAACCTCGTATGTGTTGGCTGCTCAGCGATCCAATCTGTTTCGACGATAAAACTAAAAATTATTGAATAGCTTTGCGCATACGACATCAAGTCAACTTCTGTGACACAATTTTTTTTTTTCTTTAACAGATAAAAAATATGCAATGTGTTCGAAATACGTGCTGTATGTAAATGAACGTGTTTCTGTTGCCATCTTGAAAATCAATTTTTGTCGTCCGGGCGATTCGTTTTTTGTTCGATTCTTTTCTGTATTGTGTTTGGAATTCAGCATGCAAATGCTCTAATTTTGTATTGTTCCACTTCGGTTCATTTTATTCGGGTAAATGTTGATCCGAAAACGTTTATTTGACAGGCCCATTTTCGATAAGGCACATGCACGCAGCGCGCCAATAAACAACAAACACGCACACTTGATGCCCATACATAACGTGAATGGCACAGTGAAACGGCGGAAAAAGTCCAAATGTGCCATAATGTAACATTTTTCGGTATGCTTCAACCCAAAACGAATGGAAATGAATCAATTGGAAGCATTGTGCATTACATACCTGACAAAATCAAATTGAAGAAGTGTCACGCCGGTGAAACACAAGATATATGTGCTTTTTGTGCTCTTAATCCTTCTCTCGATTCGGTCCAGCAGCAGCCGAGAACGTTTCTTTTGTTTCTTTTGTCTACTCATGCACATGAGATCGTATGCAAATCTTGCAAAAGCAAGTGTCAGTTAAGTGTATAGCTTTGCTGGCAAAGTCAAAAAATTATTCCGAAAAAAACAATGCGATGTGCTTATTCACGTAAACTGCATAACAGAGACTTACATCGTTTTTGACGCATGCAAATGTTTTGGTGGAAATCTAAATTATATCAGCCATACAAAATATCCAGATTTTTTTGCGCAGATATCAAACTTTCATTTCATTTCGCAGAATTTCAGTTCAATTTTTTATACGCCAGAAGGTTTGAGAAATGCATCTGACTTTTGAAACAACGAAAAGTTCCGTCCAGTTGAATTACGGTGCAGTAATGAAGCGACAAAGAGAAACTGACAAACAAATTCGCTTTTGTGTTGATTTGCTTAAAACAACATCAAAATAATGCCAGAAGGAATGATGGCTCTGAAATTAGTTTTAGATTTTATTTGAACATCGTCTTTTTTATGTGCTTCATCAACAAAATTAAATTGAAAAGGTTCTCATTGATTGTGAAAGATCTAGAATTTCTGAATTTCGGAGCCTGAGTGAAACCCGATGGCTTTCTTGAAGGATTTTCCCCGTCTTCGATCGAACTGCGGAAGACAAATATCGATCTTTGTAATTACTACCGACATGAACTTTACATTAGTAATCATCAAATGGGATGTATTGCCTTGAATTGTGTTATTTGCTTTTATTTTCGCTGCGACACAAAGTGCACTAATGATGCAACAACGTTTGCTCGTGTGAATTCGATACGATAAGAAAGGCGGCGATTCGAGTAAATAAGAGCAAATGTCGGATCCACAAAAAATGTCTCGTAAATCTTTTTCTTGTTCATTGTAAAAGAGCCACATTAGTTAACATCGGTTGACACATTCTTTTTTCGCCGCTACAGAAAAAGAGCGGAACAGCAACAGAAAAACTCAAGCCGAACCGTCGATTTGTAGCAGTCAGTGAAATGCAATGCGAAAAGAATCAACTTATTGTAATGTTTGTTTATTAACATTAGTTTTCAAAGAGCCTTTCATTTGTTCCTCTAAAGAGACAATTAAATTTACCGCTGACAAACGAAAATACCATTTGCCTTCGCTTTGCATACACACGCACAAATAACACGTATACAAATTAGCGGCATCTTTACACATTCAACCGAATTGTTCGTTCTTGTTTGGGATTGTTGCCGTTGTTGAGCAAACACACAATGATTGAATAAATATAAAAATGACAGAGAGCAACGCAAACGAATTTCATTTTGTTTCATTCAATATGCCCGTTTTTGAAATTGAGCTGCAATGAATGAAACCTTTTTTTCTCCATAGAAAGTCAAATGCAGTTAATTTGGAATGTTCTCAAATTCATGTGTAGCATCATCTTTATGAACTTCGTGCACAGTTGGAATAAATAGATTTTCATGAAAATGGCCAATTTAAAATCATAAGTCGCTTTTACATTGCAACTAAAAACTCATTAAATTGCATCCGTACCAAAAAAGAGAATTTTTGCAGTGAATAGAAAATGTGCGAATAAAGCCAGGATATGCTATTTAGCATATGTTTTGAGATGTATTCAACTTTTCATTTTCATTGTTGGCACCAAAAAAGAGGCAAAGTGTTGTCGACTCTGCCGTAATGCAGTAACATCCATGGATGAATCGAATGCTGTTTTGAACATAAAATTTCACACCATCTTATCAGCACTGACAATCTGGTGAAGTGCACACCATTTTAATAAAGAGAGAGAGAGAGAGAGAGCCACACCAAAGCACTTATTCCACTTCGACCCAGCTGCTACAATGCTCTGCAATGATTGTGCGAATTCAAAGTCAATGCATTTTTATTGCTAATGATTGCATGTAACGTATGCAATCAGTGCATTCTCTGCTGTGTTGTGTTTGCGCTATTTGCAATAGATTCTGAAGTTTGTCCATGTTTTTCTTATGTTTATTTGAGAAACGACAACAAAAATTCATAGAAGAAACGGTCGCTTTATGGGTGCAAATACACGAAGTGCCGGCCAAAACTCTCATTGAATTTGGTGAATTGCACCAAATGAAACGATCGAAATAGGAAAAACACTGTACACGGCTTGTGTGTTCGCCCAGCATCAAAGAGCATACGGAGTCCAAATCAATTCCATATCAAAGCGATGCATTTGGGAATAGGCCGCAAAAATCAATTTTTCCCTTCAAAGTGCATAAAATAGAACCATCGAACGTGCAACGACCAAATTCTAGAAAAAATACTAATCGAAAAACTGTGAACTATAGCGGGCAAAATTTGAACAGCAAAAGTCGACTCTATTTGTCACGCAATCGATGTTTCTGGTGTTCAAGTGGCTTATCGTCAAATCACAAAAGAAGCAATCAAACAATCGATAAAATGCCGTGAACCTCGCATCACTCACCACGTCTGCTTGTTCTATTGTTCAACACACAACCGTTTATGATGTGTAACCTGCTTTTTCCAACCAAATGTAAATGCGATGCTTACTTCAAATGCTTTTAAAGTGCTTTGCTTTGTGTTGAGCATTGCAGATCAGAGAGCGTAAATTCAATCAACTTTTCCCCCGATCAGACGAATATTGTCATCAGGCTGTAATTACATAAGTCAAACATTTCCATCTCTCTTGGTATATGTGACGTGCGTTACCATTTTTCACGCAAATTCGATTTGTCAATCGACTTCCAATGTTGTACCACAACAAACGAATCACTTTTATCCCTTATAAAAACACAACAACTTTAAACGCGTTTTTGCTTATTCCCAAATCAAAAGGAATTCTTTTTTTATATTATTTTTTACTCGGTGAATTCACTAACCTTGCAGGGAGTGAATTTTCGCCACTATACACTGCTGTTATAGCCTATCGGCCTAGACATGCGACTACCCTGAGCGCAACTAACTTTGTTGTTCGAAACGCACGCAGCACCGCATACGCTATATATTCACATTCACATAGCTTCTAAACAGAGATTGCTAAGCCACAGAAATGGTGAATAGTAGCGAGAATTCACTCTTTGCTAACTTGTTTAACTTTATCAAGCGAGATAAAGAAGAAACGAGATTCATATGCGGTGAAATCATCAAAGTCAAAGTCTAACTTGGTGAATTTACTTGAGTAAATTTCATGAGTTACGACGCGTTTCGTATTAAAAAAGGCAAAGAAATCCATATTCAGTGTGAAAATCCACGGATTTCTATTTTCACTTTCTTGCTTTTTAATATGGAACGCATCGTATCGCATGAAATTTACACTCTCAAAAAATTCAGTACTATAACATATATCAATAGCACGTTGGCTAGTAAACATTAGTTATTAAATACATTATTTTATCAATAATTCAAATTTAATTTGACTCTTGAATTTTTAACTTCAACACTGAGAAACAAGAATCACTTGCAATTGATTAATATGTATACTTTACTAATCAGATTTCTCTTATTCAGATTTATGTCGAAATTTCTCAAATCTGCCTCTTATAGAATTTATTAGTAATGTGTGATAAAAATTGCCCTAACAATTTGCTCCAATATTTTTTTCTGTAGAAAGATTGTTACTTGTACTGAATAAAATGTTTCGCATTAGAACTCACATAATTTTTGTAATCAATATTGCCATACATTCAACGGGTCACAAGCAAGTAATTTATTCGAAACAACAACGCACACTGGGAAACTCTAGTTTAAAATAATGGACACAATCAGTCGGACACAAATATAAGTGAAAAACATAGTGAATTTGACCCAAAAATCTTCTCTTTTGTTCGTACATAACTGAAGTAGAAGGTTACAGTGTTTTGTAGAAGTATTTTAAGCTAACCCACTGGATTAAAGGAAAATTGCATAAAAAAAGAACTGTTGAACTTTCGACAAAGTTTTTCTTATCAACTTACTGTTACTCTCTACCTGAACAGAATGCGATATATATTATTGATGGATAGAAAAAAAGTGTACAGAATATTGTATATTAATTTCAGGAGAAAGTTTGAAATCGTGACAACAAAAAAATAAACTGCCTGCCAACAGAAATTCCAGTGTTGCAATTCAATATACATCAATATACCATACAAAATGTATATACAAGAGAATGTATATACATCTCAATATACCATTGTGAAAATATACCATTTAAAAATATAAAATTTCATAAAAAATCGTTGAAATATATTTTTTATGGCCGATTCTAACAATTTCAACAGTTTTGAATATTTTTTCACTTTTCAAGATCATGTTGATTGACCCTAAAAACTTGGTATATTAGATGGTATATAAGTGTTGTATATACATGTATATTCCATACTGTATAATATACAGTATATTTTGCAACACTGAGAAATTCTTTTACATTTATTGATTAGATGAAAGTTCTTTTCGGAAAGTCTTCTGTTCTAAGTACAATTTTATTTGCTTGGAAAAATATTAGTCACGATTTAACTGATTCAGTCATACAATATGTATAAATATAATAATTTTCTTTGAAATTTCAATGCAAGATATCACTCGTCATATTTGTCGTCATATTCAAACACGGTAGAATGTACTTCGATCATTAGGCAATTCGTTAAGGCATACGTTAATGCATGCCAATTTAGATAATAAGAGAAGCTATGGTGTGATTTTGATGTACAAATATAGTACAATTTGTAACATTTTAATGGAATACCCCTGGAAATGGTGTGGATGTGGTTATTCAAATATCGGAAATTCTGAAATGTAAGAAATAGATTTGAATTTTCAAGAACTCGTTGATTATTTCGAAAATTTACGATAATCGAAATGTGAATTGCTAAAAGATTGATAATCGAAATTTCAAGAAGTGTAGATGTGGCGCGATCAACTTGTATTGACGCATATGTTAAATAAAGATTTACACGTGCTTGAAAATTGAATTAGCTATAACTAAGTCCGAGATATGGCAAAAATCGAATAATTTCTTCTCATTACCATTTGCGATTGCAAATTTTCTCAATACAACGGAAACATTTGGATCGTTTCTACCCACACTTGCATTAAAATCGCCTAAAAGAGTCACTGTCCTTTCTATCGACTTCGTTATTCAGATCAATGTTGAAATCGTTCAAACTGCAGATTCCAAGTAATTAAATGCAACATGCGTTACATCAAGCATAGTTTCTTTTGCATCAATCTGATCTAAGAAAAGTTTCCAATGCATGCTTACAATCTATGGATATTGCTTGAGTTGAATCGTTGCAGATTTCCATCGACGATTCTTTTGTTGAAGAGCTTAAACGTGAAACGCATTTATTTACTGCGAATTGCAAAGAAAATTTCCAAGCAAAATGAATTCCCAATGGAAATCCCAACTGTGATCAAATTTAATGTCATTGTTGTGCTTGGTGCAAGACGACAACAACAGCGAACAAAAAATCCATTAGCGCGGAAATGTAGTAGTACGAGGAAATGAGAAATGCTTTGCTTAGGTAATGTTGGATGCAAGTGTACAATAGATTGAACGCTTTCGCGTTAATTCAATATTTATTCCAGTAATTCGCTGTGGATTTGAAAGCTCAATGAATTGCAGAGAAGATTTTGCTCGATTTTCATCCAACTCGAATGCTAAATCGTTAAGCCAGTCTTCATTTTTTCCTCGACGCTTTCATTCTCGGCATGTGTTCTCAACACACTGTTTGTACCATATCGTTTCCTTGCTTATTTATTTGACAGTCTTTTTATCCCGAGTGTAAATTCTTTTGACTGGCTACTCAGTCCAGTTGGCGGTGGAGGTTTTGCCTGGCTAACAAATATAATCACTCTTACAAAATTAATGTCCATAGTCAACTGAAGCTTAACTCGGAAACGTCCCAAAATAATCAATTGAGTGGCTGGAAGTGATTATTTTTCAAATAAATTTGAAATATGATCATGGCTTGCCATTTATAGCTGCCGTAAGACAGGTCGGTCAGTAACTTTTTTTGCATACGGGAAGTTCTTCTATCTGGAGACCACGATGGAATCGGAATTTGGTTTACGTCCATTCTGTTATTGCATTGATTTTGCTCGTGAAGAATTGAAGGCAACCAGAATGGATGGCAAAGTAATCAAAACAAGTGACACTGCAATTCGGATAAGAGCTCTTGCAAAGTTCTTCTGCACTGATTTGATTTGACGCTGATTTTTACATTGTATTGCGACAAAAAAGTTTACATTTGATTTGCTTAACTAATTCGCTAGTTGTGTCAATTCAAATGGAATATCTAGAACTCTTCTGACGAATGTGGTCTCATCGTCATCCATTATTCCGCCTGACCATAATCCCAAAGTTTAGTGCATTTGAGTGGAATATCCACATGAGGCTTTCAAGTGATTTAAAAGCAAACATTTTATTTATATATTATCATTTAAATAAATCAGTTTGGTATATCAATCATTAAAGTAAAAAACTAATGTAGAGAGAACAGTAGTGTACGGAGCAATTGATTTGTTATTTCAGTTTACAGCTTCAATTTTGAGCATATTTGCTTCTCGTTCGTTCCTCGTGTAAACGTCAAACAGTAAACACAGTTTTGTTAATTAGACTCGATTTATTTCGAAATTTATATCACAGCACACATTGAAAATTCTCATAATCATAATCATTCATCCATTACGTCTGAAAGTGGAGATTTGCAATCAATTGGAAGTGAAATACAAATTTTGGGACAGAAGCTCTGTGGCAGAACAGTAGAACATCGTGATGTCGGCTTATCAAAGGTTTGTCAAAACTGCAAAAGCTTCGTTCAAATTTTGTTCAAAAAGCATTCAGCTTAATTTCAATACAGTTTTACGATTGTGTGAATCAAAAATGAATCATTTTGAATAAATAAGTATAGGAGGTTGACAAAATAGAGGTTAATTTCAATTCATTCTTTCCCCGAAACGATAGCATGAGATCTGCCGACGAATTCGAAGAAGAGCCTCGTGTAACCAATTTCAACAAATTTCGATTGTTATTATGGAAGAATTTTTTCATACAATACCGACATAAAACGCAGATAATCCTCCAAATTTTGATACCAGTATTTTTCTGTTTATGTTTAACCGTGGTGCGAAGCCTGTCCGAACCTGAAATAAATCCAAATAATACAACATATCAACCATTCCCGATAGACACGTTGAATCTGCTACGGTGCGAAATCTAGTTTTGATATCTCTTCATTTGAGTTTTTTCTTAAATTCTTGTATTCATTCAGTTCAAGTTCGCCAGATCATCCCAAAGAATGGAAGTTGATCTATTCACCGAAAAATAATGTGTTTGAAAGTCTATTGAGTGACACGGCTAGATTGTTGAAAATTGAAGGGATCGAAGGTGTTGATATGCCAGACGAATTGGAAAAAGAATTGGTAAAACGACAGCTCTTGGCTGGTGTTTTATTCGAACATCCCTCGGTAAGAATATTTTGTATTGTCTGAATATTTCTTTTTATTCAAAATCCTATTCAGAGACTAAGAGTGAAAAGAAATTATTAAAATTGCAGAACATAACTGAACTTCCAGAGAAACTCGCATATACATTGCGTTTTCCCAGTGAAAGTCGAATTATAGACAATCCGGCGATTTTTAATTGGAAAACAAACTTGCTGTATCCACAATTTTCGGGCGGCGGACCTCGTTGGCTAAACACAAGCACCGGCGCCGAACCTTTCTATTTCCAAGATGGTTTCGTGCCAATTCAAGACGCCATCGCACGCACTTTCGTTAAAATGAAATCCAAAGTAGATTTGTCGAATCTGAGGATATTAATGCAGAGATTTCCATATCCTCCGTTTATTCATGATGTTCTTTTGGACGGACTAGAATCAGTCGTGCCACTTTTCATTATATTCAGTTCCATTTATCCAATGATAAATACAGTGCGACTTATTGGAGCAGAAAGAGAGAGCCAATTGAAAGAGATTATGAAAATCATGGGCCTCCCAAATTGGCTGCACTGGACAAGCTGGTTTGTCAACAGGATGCTTTTTATGATGATCACGAACTCAATCATTGTCGGAATACTTAGGGTACATTTTGATGTTTTCCTTCTTAATTCGCATATTTTGAATTGTTTCAATTCTCACTATCTTTCTCAAACGATACTTTTTAGATCCGTTTGTTCAATGCAACGGTTGGGATCTTCACAAATTCGAATTGGTTTGCAATTTGGATGTTTTTGTTTGTTTACAGTATTTCAATGACAACATATTGTTTTATGTTGATTGTGCTATTTGTGAAAGCTAGCACAGCTGCATGTGTGGCTGGTATTTCTTGGTTCATTTTGAATATGCCATTTACATTCCTCTCGCTAAGCTACATAGACATTTCGATGCCATTGAAAAAGTTTGCATGTACCTCACCAAATGTGGCAATGGCATACGGGTGTCAGAAGATTTTAAGGTTAGAATTCTATGAGAAGGGCTTGCATTGGTCCAACTTTTGGGAAACGTATCAGGACACTAATGATCTCTCAGTTGGCACAACTGTTTCCTTTATGTTAATATGTTCAGTCATTTTCCTCTTAACCGCACTCTACGTTGAGAAAGTTTGGCCCGGTGCAAATGGCATGTCAGAAAAATGGAATTTTCCATTTAAACGTGATTTTTGGCTCGAAAAATCTGACTTTGAAAATTTAGATGATGAAAACGAAGAAAACGCATTTACAACAATAGATTACGAAAATCTAAGTTTTGAGATGGAGCCAAATGATCATGTGGCAGGAATCAAAGCGAAGAACCTACGGAAAATATACGACAACGGATTTGTTGCTTGCAACAATTTTACATTGAATATGTATCGAGACCAAATAACCGTTTTACTTGGACACAACGGAGCCGGTAAAACGACATTGATGTCAACTTTGGTTGGTTTGATTCGGCCAACTGCAGGAACGGCAATCATAAATGGATATGATATTCGAAAAAATCTGAAGAAAGCGAGGCAGTCAATTGGCTTGTGCCTCCAGAATAATATTCTATTTGATGAGCTTACAGTCAGAGAGCACATTGAGTTCTACAGTCAATTGAAGGGATTGCGAAGAAATGCGGCTAAAAAAGAAGCTGAAAAGTATGTTGATTCGCTGGAGCTGAGTGCAAAAATCGACTCATTATCTGGGTCTCTTTCTGGAGGAATGAAAAGAAAATTAGCCGTCGGAATTGCGCTGTGCGGAGGCTCAAAAGCAGTTTTCTGTGATGAACCAACCAGCGGTATGGATCCGGTAGCAAGACGTGCCCTTTGGAATTTATTACATAAAGAAAAGTTAGGCCGGACGATTCTTTTGACGACACATTTCATGGATGAAGCCGATGTCCTTGGTGATCGAATCGCAATTATGGCTAATGGGGCATTAAAATGTAGTGGAACTCCATTTTTCCTGAAAAAAATCTTTGGAAACGGCTATCATTTGGTTTGCGTTAAAAAGGAAGACTGTGATGTGGATGCTGTGACGAAAACGTTGCGTCAATTTATTCCTAACATCGAAATCTCGAGAGATGTGGCAAGTGAATTGACCTATACTTTGCCTTACGAATACAGTTTGAAATTCAGTAGAATGTTTGAAAAATTAGAAACGGAACAAGATAAATTGAAAATCTTCAGTTTCGGAGTATCATCAGCCAAGCTAGAAGAAGTATTTCTTAAAGTTATTTCTGAGACCACAAAGCAAATAGACCACAAAAGTGAAGATAGAGAGAACTGCAAGACTGTATTAGATATCGAATTTTTCAGCGATACACGGCTTGAGGGATTCAAATTACGTGCGAATCAATGGTTGGCGATGTTCAAAAAGAGATATTATAGTTGGAAACACGATTGGATTCTATTTTTCATTCAAAACATAACATTGATCATTTGTCTTGTGCTCAGCATATTTCTTGGGCGTCTTTCAACCGAGTTTCGTGTTCTTCCGAAGTTGAAATTGTCGCTAGACGTGCACGGCGAAACAGTGACCATGCTGCAAACACCGGATTCTTACGATGCTACAATCCAAAGGTTAGCTCAATTAACTACATAATTTCAATTTATTTTCATTTTTATTTCATTTTTCTAAGTATTACTGCAGGATATAGAAGCATCTTGACTCAAAGCACTGGAACAATTTTGGATGAGTTTTCCGGAAATGTTGACACACATTTTCTGAGACTTGGCGTTCAAATAAGATTCCGAACAAACACTCGATTTTTGGTTGGCCTCTCGTTCCAAAACAATCAATGTATTGCTTGGTTCAACAATCAACTTCACCATGCGATGCCGGTGTCACTGAATATCGTGCACAATGCAATCGCAAGAGCTATTCTCGGTGCAGATCACAGTATTAGCGTGTCCAATTGGCCATTACCCTTTAGGCCAGAATCCAAACCGCTTTTGCTGACATATGGAAATGACTTGGGAACGTATTTGGCCACGAATATTTCATTTGCAATGATTTTCGCTGCAGCAGTTTATGTTATTTTCTACATAAAAGAGAGAGAATCAAATTCGAAATTATTACAATTCACTAGTGGTGTGGATGCATCAACATTTTGGATGACATCACTTCTGTTCGATTTCGCCGCTCACATTATGAGTTCGCTGATTTTTTGCGTCATAGTTTGTATGTTCCAAGAAGAAGGCTGGTCAACATTGCTCGAATTAACGGCACTATTTGGCGTTCTCGTAATTTTTGGATTCTCAATACTGTCATTTTCATCCGTAGTTTCGTTTTTATTCTCGACCGCTCCTTACGGATTCGTTAGTATTATCACTTTGTATATAGCCACTGGTGAGTTTCAACAATCACGAAATATGGACTAAAAATGTAATATATTAATCAATGTTTAAATAACATTTCTTTTCAATTTACAGGAGTCACATTCTTCACTATTACAAGATTAATGATACAGCCATATTTGAATTTGATTGAAACTGTAAATCAACTAAAATGGATTTTTCTCCTGTTTCCACATTACGCACTGGCCAACTGCTTTTATAATTTGAATCAATTTTCCGTTTGTCAATCGCAAAGAAATCATATTGCAAGGGATCTACAAAAGACGCTCAATAGATACTGCGGTAAGTAAGACGTTCACTGTTGTCTGCGGCAATGACTCCGCACACGGAGATTTCAATGCGTTTAAAGCCTTGGTCGCTTATTTTCAAAGTTATTTAATTTTATCTCATTTCGTTTTTGCAGAATTGAACGCTTTTTCTTGGGAAGAGCCTGGTGTGGGACGGAGCCTCACATACATGCTAGCGATGGGAATCTTATTTTTAGCTATCCTCGCAATTATTGAATATCGCATTATATCTCGTCTTTTCAATAACATTCGCGAGATTTCGTATCAAAGATCTCCATTTGTATCCGCCAGTGAGTCAATTGACAGTGATGTCCGAAATGAAAAAAATAAAGTCAATGCAATGACTTTGGAGGATTTGCAAGCTTACAATTTAGTTGTGAGGGATCTCAAAAAGTTCTATGGCAATTTCTGGGCTGTCAATGGAATAAGTGTGGCAATTTCAAGGTGAGTCAAATAAATGCAGAAATGATCCCATCGAATTCCTGACCAAACAAAATGATCTATTAACAGAGCCGAATGTTTTGGATTGCTTGGCGTAAATGGAGCCGGCAAAAGTTCGACTTTCAAAATGATGACCGGTAGTACGCCTGCTTCAAGTGGTGATATTTTCGTATGTGGACTAAGATTGAAGACTCAGATGCCAATAGTGCACAAAATGATTGGATATTGCCCACAATTTGATGCTTTACTTGAACATTTAACTGTCTCGCAGACATTGGAAATTTTCGGTTTAATACGCGGATACCGTCGAAATCACATCTCAACCATAAGCACTCAGTTAGCATCCGATTTGAATTTCATGAAGCACATTAATAAAAAAGTCCAGAATCTTTCGGGTGGCAACAAACGAAAGTTGAGTACAGCAATCGCTTTGATGGGCAATCCAAATGTAGTTTATTTAGGTAAAAAACAAATCGCCTTGGAATGTTCATAATTGAGTACGATTGTGAATGTGATTGCTTTTTTAGATGAGCCAACTTCAGGTATGGATGCAGAAGCGAAAAGGAGCATATGGAATGTACTATCCCGGTTTCGAAGCTCAGGTACATCAATCATAATAGCTTCACATAGTATGGAGGAATGCGAAGCTATTTGCACTCGTCTGACTATAATGGTTGATGGAGAGTTTAGGTGTCTTGGATCTGCACAACATTTGAAGAATAAATTCTCCAAAGGATTCTGGCTCATGATCAAAGTACGATCAAAAATTACAGATATTAATTCCAACAGAAATCGAATTGAAAACTTTCTCCGAAATACATTTCCAACAGCAAAACTAAGGTGAGTGCCGGTAATATGAAGTATGTCAGTTTCCATAATTTTCATTTTTTAATCGCTTTTTGTAGTGAGGAACATCAAGAACTAATAACGTTTTATGTGCCGCGGACGAAGGGATTAAAATGGTCCACAATATTCGACCAAATGGAAGCACTTAAACGAAAATTGGACATCGAAGATTATTCTATTAGTCAAACGACACTTGAACAAGTATTTCTGTCATTCACCAGAGAAATTTAGGATAAAGATCAGCAAATTCAGAAAAACGCATGATAATTTTATATTCAATGATTTTTGTTCTTTCAATGTGAATAAGACGTTATATTTGTGAAATTCTAATCGATGAACTTTGGGCCATTGAGTTCAATCTGTTATTAGATGCCACAAGAATAGTGAACAATGCTATAGATAGAATTTTCATAACAATTTACAATAAATCATAGTATTCAAAATTGCGCTTTTCAATTCAACTTAAATCGTTTTCTATGAATTTGCCGCCACATGAATTCCCACACAGAAGATTGTTTGATCAATAAGTCTAATCAGAAAATGTCATAGAAAATATTTGCATGGCTATAACAAATTATGGAGTTGCACAACTAGTTTCCATTTGGAATTTCAGGAAATATGTCATTCAAGTTGAATTGTGACATTTGAAAGCAAACTTTTGTGCTGAAAAAAATCGAGTATCGAACAAACTATTTTCTGTTGCAATGGTTAGTTCTTTGGAATGGTTCATTGATTGCGAAGAAGCTGTTTTTTATTAAGATGACAAAAATTATGTTCAGCTCACACACAAAAATGTAGTGAGCTTTGTACTGCACAGCGCAAGTTTGTGAGTGTGTGAATTCACGGCATGGATTGTTGACCTCTTGAAGTGATATTTTCCTCGGGTTCAATCGCTGCGAGCATTCCTAATTTACCGACACACACACAACAGCAATATATTTGGCTAGCTGTACAGCTCGGGCTGTGCTCAACAGCCAGATATATATAACGCATATATTTCATGCGATATGACGCTATTCGTATCAAAGTGCATGAGAGTGAAAAAGAGATTTATATTTTATATGGAAAACAAAATTCCCTTTCGCTCTCATTTTGAAAACAGCCCGAGCTCTACAGCCAGCTTGAACTATACTGATTCACGTAGTAGATGAATGAGAGCGCGGCAGGAGGCTATAGTCACTTTAAACCTTTCCAAATTGAAGAGAGAGAGAGAGAGCAAGATCAAAAATATTCATGAGATTTGTAAAAATTCGCTCCTGTGCAAGACCAAAGCATAAGTGACTGAGTTTCAAAATAGAATGGAATTTAAGGCCAAAATTCACTTTTGTTTCGAGAGTTTATATGAATATTCCAAAAATGAATAGAAAACCAAAAAATCGAAGCCAAAAAATAAAAACCAAAAAATATGCAAAAATTGAGTATGGACTTGCATTTTTGCATTGAATGAGAGCTCGAAGATGCCAGATCACTTAATTTATGTGCATTGCACGTGAGTGCAACGAGCTGTTATGCAAAATGTCGTTGCATGACAAAAAGGATGTAAATGATTTCTCAATTATTCTTTAGCAATAAAATGTGGATCAATTTGCGTTGGTCTCTGATCTCACTCGTTCATTGCGCCATTAATATTTTTATTTTAGAATCATCTTCGCATTGCTCTGCTAAAATCACCATACCGACGTCTCTTAAGCGTATGCAAATGTGAGCAGCAGCGCCGTAAAACGTGGTTATTGCGCTAAGTGAGCTATGCAGCTGGCGAATAGTAAAATCTTCTAAATAAAAACAGCTAGAGCCAACAAGGAGCGTTGTATATGTGTGAGGCGAACAGGCTGTCGACTAATATAATTTATAATATCTAAATTTCCACTTAATTGGACTGATTTATGTGCGAAGAATTTGTTAAATTACATCCAACAGCATACGAAAAAAGAGCGCCGAATGAATGCAAAACCGAGCTAAAATGATATAGTAAATGAACAAACTTGATCGAGAAGTACCAATAAAAAACTGATTTTAATTGCGATAGTTCAGTGTTTTTTTTTTTCTCGTATCTATAACATCCTATTTGAAAATCAAATAATCACCAGGTTCATTAAACGTGCTAAAACAAAAAACTCGTAACGAACAAAACTGTTGGCGGAGATGAGCGCAAAGAAAAACTATCTTTGCTTCAGTCGAATCGAATGTGTTTTGCACTCGAAAATCAAGAGAAGAACAAAATGCGAATTGAAGTTGAAAACAGAACAACGAGTATTTTGTTTCCCGTTGATTGTTATTTACTTATTTATAATTGAACGGGATTGATAAACTTTTTGAAAGTATTGTTGTTGTTTAGATTCATTTTCCGTTGATTTCATTCATCGATGCTTTCTATCTGCCTACAGACTCTAATGCTAAATACACACCATAATTTAATGATGAACATTTTTTCGTTTTCTTTCTCTCTCTCTCTTTCTCTCTCTCTTCATTTCTGTTCTTCCTTGAATATATTCAGCGAACTCGTAACAGCACGAGATGTTTTTGTTGTTCGAGTGCTTGAAGGTTGTCGGTTAGCATACATTTAGTGTTGTCATTGTTCAAAATATACAATTTAATTGTGAGCTGTTCCGATGCAAAGCATCCAGTGGCGATACAGACAAAAAAATACATTCATCGAATCTATTCCGTTTAATCAGAAGTGAATTGTGCTTTCAACGGGGTAAATGAAGTTAGAAATCAAATATTCGTTACTAAATTGTCGCGCCCTCTCTTCCCCTCTGTCCCTATTTCTCTCGCTCGTGCATTCAGTAATCAATATGCAAATTGAATTATCAACAACAATTCTCTAGTATTTTGCAGGCTTTTTCGATTTTCAATGGCAAAAAATGGGTCACCCGAAATGTGCTTCCCTTTGCATTTTTCATTTCAGCACTAAATTCCGTTTTTTGACCTTTCGAAAAAAATGTCGATGGGAAAAGTCATCGACAAAAAAGATGTAAACGACAGAAAAAAACCAATCGATCGAACGAAAAACCAAAAGATTTGAATGTTTACAATTCAAATCAGAAATAACTTCGTAAGCTATTCATGTTCTATAAATGTCAATGCTTTACCATAATTCTGTAGCCATCGACACACAGATCTGTGGCAAAACGAAATGCAAAGCTGACTAATTGAAGTCATAATGACAAACGACAAATCCCACACATAACTCGAATTCGAAACAACACAATAGAAGTCACTAAACATTGGAAATTAGATTAGCAATCAATTTGCCAACATTTTTTATAGCTGAAATTGTTGTGCTGTGTGATACTGCTGTTGCAATGTGATGGAGTTTGTAGTAAATATATCCTGGCGTAAAAATCGAAATAAAGGTAAAATTTTGCTTTTATTTCGAATATTTGCCTTCTAGATTTCATTCCATGAAACACACCCGTTCACGTGGAATATTTTTCTTTTGGTTACGAAAATAAAAAACCCAAATAAAATGCGATGTTCAATTATGGAGCTGAGTTTTTGTTGGTAATGTTCCGTACAGACGCATGCCAGCGTCACTATATACTTCCGAATGAATAACGTGCACGTGAGATTTTTCTATGACATTCTAATTTCGGGCAAAACTTGTCGATGAATTTTCCGTCAAGGTTGGCAGTGATTTTCGTGTGGCACCGTCACTTCAGTGAGCCAGAGAAAAGTGCTCGCAATCAATATGTAAGTGGTTGAATTTTATATTTACTATTGGTTGTAAAATGTTGACGGCCAATAAAGGCAAAATTTGTGTCACAGTCGACAAAACCACGCATCACACTGCGGTGGTGGTGTTTTGAGTTATATCGCTCACACGTTTATCGTTAACAGGCGCTCGTAAAATAGGTAAAAATTTAAATTGCTCGGCAAAATAAATACAATTGCGGTAATCATAAAATTTGGACATAGACGAACGACATGAATTGAGTTTTTGCTTTTATAATAATGGCTTTCGGTGGTTTTCACCTCGGCACTCCACCAAACACCTGTGTCCATGCAACGGCAATTAATCCACCTCAAGACAACGCTTACGTAATTTAACGTTCTTTCGTAATAATTTTGGTATGGATGGTAAAATGCTATTGAGTGATCGAATGGCGAACACCTTCACCGAAATGTCGCTTCGAGTCAAATCAAATTAACTCAAATGCACTGGCATGTTGAAACACCAAGAATAAATATTCTCAATTTTTTGCAGTCACCGATCGCGGTACAGCAGCTCGGAATGTGAGCTTCAAAAATGATTGCATTTTAAATTATGTGAATTGTGATAGTAATCAAAATGGGTTGTTTGCAATTATCTGTCTGTGTGAATAAAAATCATGTAAACGATATGCATCATTGTCGTCACACTGGAAATTTCTATAAATCAAGCGTCACAATCGCAATCGCAGGCGCGTCAAAAACAAATGAGCGTGCGGGTAATCGTTGTAGTAGCCAAGCCGTTTCGTCAAAACAGGCCCCATCATATGATTGCTTACGATACACTGAACATCGCGCTGAAAACGAAATAAAACAAAGTAACGTGCAAAAACAGAAACAATGCGATTCGATGGCAAAATGCGATAAAAACAGTAGTTCTTGCCATCGAGCAACTGGCCTGCATCGAACGCACACGCACAAAAGCAAGCGAGACAATGCAATAGACAAGTGAAAATGTGATTTATGACATTTATGTTGCACGTTCATTATGTATGTGGATAATTTTCAGGTTGATGCATTTTTGCACTTTTTTTTAGTGTTAGCTGCACGGGGCGGCAAAATACATAATGTTCGGTGTTTATGTGTGTATGTGTGCTCAGAGACGTTTTTATCGGTGAGAGTCATATATTTAGTGAGAACCGAGAGTATCGGTTTTGGTGCGAAGTGCGAGAGCGCTAGCGCTTGGGTAACGTGTTTGTAAAAAGATGATGTGTGCATAAAATTTTATGATTTATATGACAATTGAGGTATTTTACTGAGCCTCGCCGCGAACAACTGCAGTTTGCCGTGAGGATCAAACACACACAGCGGGCAGAGAGTGTGTATGTGTTTAGCGGCTGCTGTAATAAAATTCCTGCTTCAAGTATGTATCGTTTGTTGTTTTTGTTTCATTTCGATTGCATGTTTTGATATTTTGCTGTTTTCCTTTTCAGCTCGCTGCTGTATGTTCGTACCGTGTGATGAATTAGCCGGCGAACAGCAGCCCCAGCTCACTTACATTTATTTTATTACTATTATTATTATTGAACTGTGTTAAAGTTGATTTTACAAATGATGTTGCCGAGTACTGTTGTGCATTGCATAAAAAATGGATCGAAAATAGAAATGCGACAAGTTTTGCACAATGAGACAGCGAGTATGGTACAGAGAGAATCATACACACAAACAAAAACTCAAACAATATTTAATGAGCTGGTAATACGAATATAATGTGCACACTTTATCGCTTGTAATTTTTTCTCGGTTCGACTATTCATTTGCCATTTGTTCGCTTATCGGGTGCAGTGAAATAAATAGCGACAATAGCGAAACCAGCCATGAATTATGATGAATCTGAATCTATGGTTCCACAAGGCAGCAGGCAGGCAGCAGGCAGGCAGTAGATAGCGATGCACAAATATCGCTCACCACGCCACAAACATTCACTGAATGAACGATGCGCAAACATTTCAAATTGGTTTTGAGATTATAAATTGAACTCCTGTAACCGACAGAGACACACACTCACATACACAATATATTTACAAATAAAATGACAAAAAAAGGTTTTGGCAACGGTTGTGTGCTATTGCGGCCGTGGCTTGCATATTAGGCTTTATCAATTGTCAAATCGTTTCATAATCACTGCATTAAAACCGCTTAGAAGGTTGTTATTGCATGTGTGTGTGATTTTTTATCTCTATTTCGTTGGTGCTGTTGCCACAGTGGCTACGGTAATTTTATTACAGCCTACGCAATCCATGGCCGTGTCCGTACGCGGTCTAAGCGAATTTGAACCGGTGTTAAATCGGTAAATTGCTTTCCAGATGATACGCTCCTAATCTTTGTAAGTGCATTCAAGCAGCCACCGCACTTTTGTGACACGACGACTATCAATTTCTCTGCGAACCAAATAAGAGAGCGAGCGAAAAAATACTAAATACATACAAGAAATTGCATTGATAGCGGGTTTAAAGTGCTATTTCTACATGCCGTTTGCATTTACACCATTCCGACCACACATTCGAACTCGTTCTAAAGCAATTTCAATTCACTTTTTCCACTCATTGAAGGCTTTTTGCACGGCGACTTAGACAAATACGACGACGACGACGACAACAACAACAACGAGCGACGAAGCGAAAAAAAAAAATAGCATCACTTTCTGTACAACAGGTTTATGTTCATATGCTGTTGAGACTATTTAGTTTCGGATTGTGCACAGTGCAGTATGATGGTTAGAACAGTTGCACGGAATATAATGAAGTATTTATTTTTTGAAATGGGAAAAGAAGAAAATATATCCTTTTAATAGTCGGTCATGAATTCGCATTCTCTCTCTCTCTCTATCTGTATACGTTTCCCATTTACCGCTTCGTTGTGACTCCTTTGCAAAAGCGTGTTCGTCTGACATTCAATCGTGAATGATGAATTCCACTGCATTGACCGACAACCTTTATTATCTTTACTTATTCATAGAGTGAAGCGGCGGCGATAGAATGAAGTGTGTTCTGACTGTGTGCTTCGAATCGATATGAGAGTGATATGCGTTGTAAATTCATCTCTTTCCAAAAAGCAGTTAAACGTCACAATTTCTACCGTTGCCGTTGTCGTGAATAGGCCGTTTAATTGAAGATAAAGGAAAAAAAGTCCATAGATATGAGAGCCAAATGTAAAACAAATTTATAATCCATTCGCCATTTGAGAAGCAATGGCGGCGGCAATGTGTTGTTACGTACATCTTTAATGTCACATTTATTATACTCATTTTTCGTATTCAATGTAATGCTTGTAATAACTAATGAGCTAAACGAATCTATAGATGCATTGATGGTTCAGCGGGGGCATAGAAGGAATGCTATCTGTAGAATGCGAAGAGAGCTGATGGTGGCCAGGCGAAGCTGATGATGCGACTTGCTTTATTATTGATACAAGCGAATAGAATGTACAACGGTGGCGGTGACAACAAATGAAATCGGTGGAAACGACACCTTATCCAACTGCTGCCGTGTTCCCGGTCTTTCAACCGCGCATCCCATCATTTTCGCCATGCATCTATCTATCGCGAACGCGCGCGCACACACACACACACGGAATGTGAATACAGTGGAACAATTTTAATATCGTTTATCTGCTTTGCTTGTCATTTATTTGTGCCATTAACGTTACACGCAGAAGATATTTTTATTCGATGTGTGTTATGTGATCGCTGGCACTGTCTGTGCTCTCACAAACCGAACGCACTCCAATCTTTCTCTCTTCCTCTCATTCAATGAAACTGACTAAATAAGAAAACTCTCTGTACGCTTGAAAATTATCAGCTTTATTTCAATATAAGTCATTCGTTATGTCGTTTACGAGTAAACACTTAAAATGCAATTGAATGGGAGTGTTGTGTGGAAATTAAGCGAGGTTTGCTGCTTGATTGTTACAACTGCTGCTGCTGCTAATGCACAACATGTGAATGCAATATGTTTCATTTAAGTAAATTTTTATTACTGATATTTCTTTCTCTTTGCCATATTCAAAGCTTACAAATCCAACGCAACGCAATGCATTTTGCACGGTAGCCAACGAATATAAAAATCAACCGTTATGACTTATAGCCGCCACACATAAGCTCAACCATTCACAATTGCATCTCGTACAGTGCTCATCATGGAATTACATAAAACGTGTCTAATTAATTAAACTTATTGTCGGGTAATCAAAATGGCCATTTTGAGAAAGACAACCGTCAATGGACGAAATTCACATCTCATCGCATGCTGAAAAAACAGCCACCCATCGAATCACTACTCATCATGCGAAATATGTGAAAAATTAGAGAGAAAAGTGCTACGCATTCAACTAGCTCAATAGAAGTAGCCAGAGTATCGTTACAAAGGTCATACATTCGCAACGGTCTTTCAACTCTTCTATCTATTCAATTTTATGATATTCTACCGTATTCAAAAAAAAAAAATACGCACTTTCATATAGCCATTCATTTAAATTAGAAATGGGTTGCAGCCGCAAATGAGGAAAAAATCGGAGAAAAAACACATTTTTATCTTTAGTATTTTTTAGTGATAAATATTCTTTATCTTTTTCGAAATTGAACGCGATTATGAGCTCGCTCGCCTACCACATTCTGTCGCTTGGATACACATTTAATTTCAGTAAAACACATCATTTTTTTCGTTGACACAGTGAATTACGATGTTCTAAAAATAGGCCGTCATCAATTTTGATGCTTACCGAAAAAAAATTGTACCCAGTTGTTCATCATTCAATTCATATATTGTTGTGAAATACCGAAGCGAAACTTTTTTTGAATATCTTTAAACTATTCATTTTAGTGTGAAATTTCGGGCACACAAATGATTATCGCTTTTTAAACGAGTCGATAGGAGGAGGAGGAGGTGCCAAATGGGCGAAATTCGGTATTTTTAACCGACCAATTGGAGACGAATTCGTGTATTTCTACTTGAATGTTTGCGAAATTTTCTTTTTCCTGCTCATTTCAACCCATTTCCAATCGCTTAAGCGGTTTTTATATGTATTTCTCCATTTTTTACATAAAAATTGATATCCAAACCTAAAACGGACTTTTAAATCAAAAGCTGTTGCCTGATTTTTCATGTGTTTTTTTCTTATATGTATCATATAGCAATATTTTCATGATATCCGCAATGAGTCACATGACGTCATACGTTCATTGATAAGGGAATGAGAGCTCATATATGATTAACTGAGAATGAAAACGAGACTTCATATTTAGCCTCTTGCTCCTTCTTATGAAATTTTCTGTTGGCGAGAGCAAGAGGTGAGTTGTGAATTCTCAATTTTTTCACTCATTCATATTTGGGATGTTATCAACGAATATAAATTACAATTGAATAAAAATTGCAAAATGTACACTCAATTGAGAAGTTATTTAAAAGAAGAATTAGTGATAAATGATTATAACTTTTTTCTTTATTTCTAGTAAATGATAATTAGTAATGTTTAGAAAAAATAATGTAAACTTCCGATTTTCGTAAGTTCTTCGAAGCATATGTGTCGGGCTGAGAGTAAAAACGGTTAAAAACATCTTACGTCATGCTCACGCTTACGAGAATTTTCTTGGTGTGAGCAGGAGATAAAATGTTTTTAACCGTTTTTACTCTCAGTCCTACATGTGTGTAACAGTCATCTTTAGTGCGTCTATCGTCAACAAAAATCTAAATGGCTCATCATGATTGAAGAGAGGACAATCTCCATATTTATCTACTAGCAAAATTTGTGTCCGAATAAGAACTTGGTTTCGGACAAATGTAGTGGCGAATGGGTGAACATCTCAATAAAGATACAAACGATTATTTTGTGGGTGTATCAGATCTTCAATTTATCAATCAAACAAAACAACATCTTTTGAATATCAAACAGCGGCGATTCTACACTCAAAGAGAAAAAAAACCACTGCATCGCTTGGCATAGAAATGATTATTTAAATATATGTGAAATAGATGATGTTGATTTGATAAATAACCGTTTTAATTTTTTCATCCGAAACATGCTCCAAATCACGAATTACAAATGTTATCGTAGATTTGGTTGTTTTCATATTCCGTGGAGATTTTCATTTGCATTTCGATAGAACGCAACAATGAATCCGAACTAAAAATTGCATATGAAATATTGCGATTTCAAATTATGGTTATCACAAAAATATATTTCGCATCAAGCCAAATAAATCTGTGTGTTTGATGCTGATATCTCGGCAAAAAAAAATATTTCATAATCATTTGAATGCATTGTGCAATAAACCAGAACGTAGCAAATGAAACGAAAAACAAGAATAGTCTTATGAATGCATTGTTTTCCGTTGGAAAAGAGGTTATCAATGAATGTTATCTTTATTGGTTGTGAGCCGTTTCTTTCTGCTCCAACTCTGAAAAATCCTCATTTTGTGCGCGCAACAAAATATTGAGTCGACCAAATTCTGAATGAAACGGAGTCAGACGAACGGAGAGAAATAGTATTGTTTAAGCGCGAAGTCAATGAGCTGGCGATATCATCAATAATACGAGTCAGCATATTTTCATAACAATAAAAATAATGCAATCGATCCGTTATTTTATTGTAATTGCTCTTTGTTTCTGCTTGGTTTTTTTCCAATTTCAACAACGAAAAATGCAATATTAGTTAAATCCGCATTAATCGTGCAATGAATTACAACGGCTAAACTATTTTATTTATTATTTTGAATTCATGCCTTACCTTATCCAAGCAATCCTTTCGACATTGTGGTACTTTGAGCTGTGCCAAGAATTCGTTGTGATTTATCCCGCTCAACACGGGCCGCACTAATGACAATTGCACTAAAAATATCACTAAAATTGCAAATACACTTAAAGTTCTACAGCCATTTAGAATGCTAGATATTTTTCGATGACACGACACTGATGTGCTGTTGCGCATCGATTTATCGAAAAAAGCCATTTTGATGCCGGCAACACAGCACAAATATGATTGTCCGATGAATGAGCGATGTCAGCTCTGTACAGAGTCGGGACAGATGTGAATGAATTGTTCAATATTCGCTTGCAATCCGACGAGAATCAATTGTATGTAGCACCAATTTCAAATTCTGTGTGTTGAATTAAACCGATGCGAGATTATGTAAACGAAACACCATTGTATCAAATGTTTCAAAACCCCGCTTGTTTCAATTTGAAATTCTTCCATTCACATTTCTCATTCGCATATTCAACATTACGAGTTGTATTGAAATAATTCTTTTTCTCTTCTCTGTCTGGAGCGTAAGCACTTGAATTTATCACGAGATTGATTTTAATTGTTCACCTGTTGCCAACAAACGGCTTGGTTAAACATGACGAACAAATTTAACAATGGTCTATGCCATATTTTGAGCCGACAGTTTTTCAATTTTTCTTCTATCTATTTCACATTTCATCAATGCTCTCTTTGTCTCAAATACCGGCAAATATTCACTTGAAATAATGAAACGTTGAAAATCGGTAAACTATATGTATTTTGTGTAGTGGCCAGAATCGACGACGAAGACGTGAATTGGTGTATGTTGAAAATTCGCGAGTATCAACTACGCCTTTTCGATACGGTGTCTGATAGTTGACTGACTGCACGAACTGAAATGAATTGTTGCGTTGAACTCCATGTCTTTTGTTGGATGTGGTGCGCGAGAGTGAGCGATACACACAACCGACCCGACTACGCTATCAACATTGCATTTCGCACCGCTTGGCTCGACGAAGCAACTAAACAGCATGAGGCTTGTTGTACTTTATGTATTGCACACACAATGCATAAATGTGCGCCTCATTCGGCTTGCATGAAACAAAACGACAGCTTTTTCATGTAAGAAAGATCAATGTAATTCAAATTATGGAAAATGAGAATGAACTTGTATTGAGATTAAAACACCAACAATTCCTGTAGGCAAGCAGAAAATATATGTAACGTGGGGAAAGACAGCGCGATGAATGTTTCTCCGTTGGAGTTGATTTCACTATCAGTTTGAGTGCGCTCAAGCGGAGAAGAGCCGCGCTCGGGAGTTTTTCGATGTTTTTGAATACGTTTCTCCGCCGCCTGACATGCGATTCGTATCTCCACGAGCGGCTCTCAAGTGGCAAAGGAGAAATAAACAGACATTGAGTGAAACGAGTGTTTCTCTCCGCCATCCACCAAGAGAATATTAAATATCCATCCGAAGAGAAAAATAACTCCACTCAACGGAAAAATAGCTCTATTTGAGCAACAAAATCAGGGGAATTGCGCAACGTTTTTGTAATCTTTAAATATTCTCATGCATATATTCGGTGCGGATTCGTAATTTTTCAGCACATTAAATTTTTCGTTCATATTTATGTTTTCGTGCATTCACAATTGATTTCATCAACTTTGGCATCTTGGGCAAAATGTGCGGAAATATGGTAAAAACTTGTCCCTCCTTTTTGATTGAAATGAATTGGACGTCTTGGACGCGATCACGTATGCATTTAGGCTTTCGTCTTGTCAAACCGTTTTATATACATAAACTGACTGTAATATATCATGAAAAATTAATGCCAATAAATTAAAATCAACGAATAGAAAATGAAAAGTAAGAGAAAGAAAAGTGCCCGGCTTTTTTTGAGTAACAAATCGATCAATGTTCATCTCATTAGCTTTACGTGTCTTGATTGAAGGCATAAAGTTATGGTGTATTTTCAAATACAGTAAATGAACGAAGGCAGCAGACAGTAAAACAAAAATAATATCGATTCGTCTTTTTACTTTTTATTTTATAATTTGCTGTTAGTTGAGTTCGCTTACCTGCGTTTATCATGTCGCCTTACAAAACTTCTGCGGCCACAAGCTTCGTCTGGGCGCTCGCAACGCAAATTATTTGCTCAAGCTTGTATTAAATTCACAATGTTGAATTACCGGAATTATTTACAAAGTACATCGCCAGAACGACAGGCAGAATCAAGAAAATTCAATACAATATCAGATCAACAAAGCGAAAGCCAATGAAAATTAGGCACTGACTGTTTACCGAACGGCCACGGAAAAAATTGAACAATTTAAAATGTAATTATAAGTTGTTGGTCCATTTTTTGTGTTTTATTTGCAAAAGCGAACATGAAATCCTGAAGTTGCTGCTTTGATGGCCACTGCTCGTTGTTTGTATAAGAGCTGCTCAATTGCACAGGAAGATCGTAAACTAATGAGAACCAAAACCAAACAACGAATAAAAACACACACACTCTCTGCGAACTGCGCGTGAGAGAGAGAAGAACATGGAGGAGACGAAGCAGGCGATGCGAATAAAAAAAATTGCACAATAATACATTAAGTGATGCTCTTTCTCTCGCTGCAAAAATCCATAAAATCGCATTCATCATCATAATTCAATTCGAATGCGAATCAGCGTGATTGCCAGGCCGCCACATATGGATTTGAATCAATTGAACCGAGGGCAAACGAACTGGGCCAAACAGCAACACGGCGATGACCGCGCTCACTGTACGCATATGTATTCGACGCGGTTTGCATCTGGTTTGATTTGATGAAGTGCAGTGCATTCGACTTCTTCTCATTTCTTTATTATGGCCACGGATCATCTTTCAGCTGTCTCTTGGATGGATGTGTATTTTTTGGTTGGCAATTCTCAATCGCGATGTTGATTTTGTGCGCTGCTTTTGTTGAAATATGCAACAATTTCGGCTCGAATTTTGTTGCGGCGTGATGCAGCTCCTACTGCATAATTCATTTCATATGAATAATGCTAATCTTGTCATCCCCATGTGTGTGTGTCTGCACACAATTCACGCTATTATTATTATTATTACTACATCTTGAAATTTCTTTTGAAGTCAAAACGGTGCCAATCTGTTCATACGCAGTGCGTGTATGCGTAGAAATCATTAAAAACTTGGCGAAATGCAGCTTATTGCATTTGCACGTATCGGCCCATGCACACCGCGCCCAATCTACACGTTTTCTCTTTGGCCGTATTTTTGATAGTCGTGATCTTGCTCTGTTGCTTACTCTCTCGCATTGCGCACGAAAATACCAAATTTTTCTGTGACCACCCATGCTGTGTGTGTGTGGCAGAGTGCTCAACGCAATTAATTAAAGAAAATCGCATGAAAAATTATTTCAACTAAAACCCATGTTTAACATCAAGGTAAATGTGAAGCATATGAAAATGAAAGGTTCTCGTAATGACACAAAATTGCGGTTAACTGCTGAGAACTCTAAATAGACATGCAATTACATGAAGCGAGATAAAAAAAA
Source organism: Obolodiplosis robiniae (assembly GCA_028476595.1). Taxonomy (NCBI): domain Eukaryota; kingdom Metazoa; phylum Arthropoda; class Insecta; order Diptera; family Cecidomyiidae; genus Obolodiplosis; species Obolodiplosis robiniae. The sequence continues at coordinate 51,349,609 of CM052014.1, read as the reverse complement.
ACCAATACGATTGAGCATCAATTTGGAGCAAATCGATATCCATCATCGCAATTGATTACCATCTTTTTAAATTATCGATACAAACTCCCTGAAATCGACGGCAATCTTTTATTATGTATCTGCATCTGATTTTTCGATCGCAAATTGAAATTTATAATAAATAAATGCAAATTGAAGCGGGGCTGGGTGCAAGCCGGCCATGTTTCTGAGGCTGAATGAATTAAAACTTAAATATTCACCATGCAACTATTAAAAATGAAATTGTTATTCATAATATAAAAAACTCTGATGGGAAAAGAATTGCACCTCAGTGTGCTGTTATGTGGCCTTGAATTGTTCGCTTGGCATTCTCGAATAACAATATACTATGTGAAATTGCATTTTTTGAGCATCAAAGAACATACGAAAATCCCAAAAAGAGAAGATATTCTTTTGTAAAGTGTGGAAAAATTGCGCCGTGAAAGAAAACACACGGGAAAATCCATTTCTATTTCATCGAGAATGAAGGTAGAGAAAAATGAGAAATACGAAAAACGAAACAATTAAAAGGAGAATTTTTCTTTGTATCTGGCAAAAAAATCGTTTGTCAGTGCAATAACAATGTGCAATGCACAAAATTTGCACACGAAAAAAAAATCCGGGCAAAGATTCTCTTTGCTGAGAACAAAAAATGGAATGCTTGAACAAGAAAAAAAAAAATAACGAACAACGAAAATATAAATACGGGGTATATTACATCGTCTATGCCCTGTAGTCGCATTATTTTATAAGTGGAATGAAATGTTGAAGCTAATACGTTTTTAAAAACTCCTTGCATAAATAATTACTTCATTACGGCTGCTACAATAGCTACACTATTAACATGCAGGCAAATGAGCGAGAGTGAAGGCAAGACAGAGAGTGCCTGGCCTTTGCATCGCAGTGCTTGTTTCAAATATATTGCAGTTTGATGATAGTAAAACATAGAGAGAGAGAGGGGGGGGGGTAAGGAATAACGTGCACAAATGCAACGAGAACGAAAAGAAAAGGCATTATTGCAAGGCTCAAATGCGAAAAATACGCAGCGAAGGTGAAATGAAACTAAAAAGGATGTGCACCACCTGAGCATAAAGCAAACACAAAATTAATCAACATGTGCTTGTAAGCGAAACTGCCCAGCACTCTAAGCGATGAACTGATCTATGGCAATTGATCTCGCTCTCAGTCTCTCTTCGTATTTATGCCTTTTTTCGTACAATTAATTTTTACGAACTTGGCGTTTCCAGCATTTCATCTTGTTTCTCTGCATTTTCGCCAAATTAGAGTCAGATCATAAAATATTATCACTGAAATTGGCTAGATTGAAACAACCATTCCCATTGGGCAATTTTATTGTATACCAAAGTCACATTCAGTCAGCGACCATTCTCTCTTTCTCGACCTGTTCCCATTGCATTCAATCAATTCCAAGTTCGGAAAGCATCAAAAATTTGGAACGTCACTCAAAATCCATTGGCACGGAGATTTTCAAGCTGCTCAAGTTCTGAATGAATTTTACCACCAACGAATATTAAGCCCTTTGTGAGACAGTTCGTGCATAAAATATTAAAAATTAAATTTCAAACGTGATTAAATCCTTTAATTACGCTTTCGCTCCATTTATTCGCCTAATGATAAAACTGATTTAGCATTGAACGATGCAGAAACCGATGAAATGCCAACCCGAGTCTATGTCACACCGATTCGTCACAACGAAAGTATGCCTACGGCAATACAAACCAACCATCGACGACTACGACGTGATTCAACGAGCTTCTGCATAGAACAAAATTGACAAATTTTTCTCAATATCTCTTGAAGCAAAACGACACATTTAAGTATTCAATAACGTTCGAGCTCGTTGCAGAAACAATGATTTTAACGACATCTATTCTTTGTTTCATTCGTAACCAAGCGTTTATATATTAAATCCTAAAGTCTCTCTCTCTCTCTCTCTGTCTCTGTGGGACTTTTAGCTTCAGTAGAAATCCACCAACTGTTTTGGCCTCTGCATTTTGGTACGAAAATATCATTAATTAAAAAAACTTTCGAAAAGTTCGTAAATTTCGTGAGCGCGCACGACATGTGAAACTGTGAGCAAAAGCACTTCAAAAAGATATGGAAAATTGGGTGAATCCAATGAGTTTTTGCCCATTTAAAGAAATGGCAGCAAAAGACAGCCGTTGTTTGTTATTGCCTGGCTCTGTGTGTGTGCGAGCTACACGTCTGAACAGAAATCCGTTCAAATTGTATGTATACATCAATAAAATACAAATGGTAATTGTCCAACAAAGCACCGAATAAACACTACACAAATCACACCATTTTTAAATGGTTAATAACGATCGTAAAACGATAAATTGTTGTAATTGTCTGTAAGTTGAATGCTCAAGCTCGTTTTGTTCGAGCACACAGACAAAATCAATCGAGGCGCGTACGTCGTGGGCGAAGTATAAATGATAATAGCATACGTTTACACAGCAGTGCGCAAAAAATCGCTTTCATTGGGCTCAAAATCAAATCCGAATCATTGGTAAAATCGATGTGCCGAGCCAGTTTTAAATGAGATGAAATAGGCTTCACATAAGAAAACAAACACATTTTGAAATAATATAGCAACAACACCAATAATACAAACAGTCCAGACGATGAAAGCAAGCGCAAAACCGACCTATCGAAAGAAATGGAGAAACGTCAAACAATTTTTTTGTTTCAAGTATACATCAGCCAATTTACATGGCAGTCCGCATACAAATCAAGCGATGTTCTTAATTTTTCACTGGGCATTTTTGTATGTGTGTGACTCTTTATTGTGCGTGTGCTGTAATTAATTTTGCCGATTAATACTGTTCAAATCTCGCTCTACCTCCATCCAGTTCATCTCATTCGATTTTATTGATTTCATTTCAGTTTGTAGTGACCAACGAAAAACAAGAGAAAATCACTGCTCATTGACTAAAGTTGGCCTCTGCCTGCGACTTGTTTCGTGTAAGTGTGTGTGTTCGAGCGCGCTGGTTAATTTACACGATTAAACTCATCGTGAACGCTGGTTGCTGTTCTTTCATATCGTTTTGTCGCTTTGATCGCGTATGTTAATCGATTTGAGTTGGACAGCAATCACCATTTTTGGCAATAGCAATAAACATTTTCGAATCGTTTGTATTTATCGTTTTATACACAAATTTAATTAATCGATTTTCTTCGCTCTCTTTTTTACCATATCGCTGGGTCGTTGGAATTCATGCGCGCGTGCGGATTTTGTTTTCAATGCGATCCGAAGTGTGGCCAATCATTCAGAGAATTTGAATAGAAAACAAAATAAATCAAAGATTGTGATTTCAAATTGTATTTGAAAATGGCCATTTAGGTTTTGTTAATAGCACATGCAATGAACCAAATGTGTCGCTATCGTATAATTATTGCTCTTCCCATTCATTAAACCGATATCAAATTACATGCTTCATTGCCGTGCATATCTAGTTTTTTGTTATCTCATTTGAATTCAAAGTGTATTAGAAATGTCAGTTACTCTGGAGTAATTAATGAGTTTGAATGAATATATACAAAATGAATATTGATTTATTCATTATAACTCTCTGCATCATATTGGTTAATCTACATCAAATGGCTATACGCCTGAGAAGCAGAGAGTTGAATTCCGTTCGATATGGATTATTATGGTAATTACCAAAAGTGGATTCGATTTACCTGTTGCGACTAGCAAACCATTGATTAAAAAACATATCAATTTCCACATCACAAAAAATAACATGAGTCCGGTTGTTCAACATCATTACAAGTCTGCACAAAAAGAAGATCTGATCATAAGTCCGATAATTTGTCATTTTTGATGAATGAATTTACTGAAAATTGTTTTTTTTTCTTTGGATCAGATGAAATTGATCTGTTAAGCGTTTGAGCGAATGATACATTTTTTAATCGTGCGTTTGAGATTCTTTTGCATCTTCGAATGTCTTCTCAAATATGTACTTTGTTGAGTTTCTGGAGATAAAATCTTGATCGTTCGATTTTTCGGTCGATGTTAATCCAAAAATTACCTCGAGACGACATCAAATTAAAGCTAAATGACAAAATTTGTGAGTTAATTCAATTTGGCGGGAAATGACACTTAATTTCAATGGAAAGCAAGAAAATCTGGTTATTTAATTGCGAGCAGCAGGATTGACGTCGCATCGAATCTGTTGGAAGCATCACCATTTTCTCGACTTATTAAAATTTGTCTCCATTTCACAGTGATGCATGAACGTGGGTAATTCTGAGCCCGGCGTCAACACTTAAAATTAATTTCATTACTTCCATCGCATTAAATTCAATCCGTCGAAGTGACTGGGACGTTCCCGATTCCAAATGAGAACAGAAAAAATCATTTTTTTCTGTAGTTTGTAAAATATTTATTAACTTATTTCAGATTTGCGCATTTTGCTCTGTCTATCGTACCATGCATCGAAATTAATGCAGCCAATTACGAACTTTTGTGCAGGTCTCAAACTAGCTAGCAGCATGAAGTGTGCATCAAATGCATAAATCTCTCTCTCGCACTCGTCCCGCAATATTTACACGTTGATCATAATTCTCACGCCTAGACTTGCCCGCTCATTCGCTCGCACACACACAGATTGACTGAAACTTCGACGACCTGAGGATATAAATCTCATCCAAATTACCGACAAGTTTAAATTAATTTATTTTAAAACTCACTCCAGCGCACCGCAATATTAAATAAAATATTTTCATTCATGCGTGTGTCATAAGCATTCTGTAGCGCGACGAGAAACAGAAAAATACTGCGTCAAAATCGAAAATTCCTAGACTCTCTAATACGGTGCAGAAAAGCTCAGAATGCCGAGCACTTTGGTATTATTTACATCAGTCAGGTAGTTTGAATTAAACACGTCTCACGAATACCATCGCAATATATTGTGAAGTTGCGGGAATAGACGGAAATTATGATAATCAAGATAGAAGCATCATATTCCGTTGGAATTGCAAATGTTGGCTAGAATATGTTTGAAGTGATGTGTATATTATCGCCAATTTAAATAGAGCGCACAAGCAATAAATATACGGCAAATGCATCGTCATCGGATCTTTTGACAATCGCAAATGTAAGCGGTGTTAAGATTACCGAATTACAGCAAAGCTGAATATCGCATTGGGAGAATGTTTATTGTACGTTATTTTTCGTCGTCGTCGTCGTCATCGTCATCTCACCCATTCTTCGTATTCATTCGACTTTGTTTCTCTGAATGTGAGCATACGATATATTTATATCGTGAGCTGAACCATTTTTCCTCGCTGCTGGCGTCTTCGTTGCCATTCTATTTTTCGAATTGATAAAGTGCTTTCGTTTCCCGAAATTTCAATGCCGAACGAACGCAATGTTGAGTGCACATCGAAGAAAAGTTGAGGTGAATAGATGAACTGTAGCGTTAGTTAAGAGAAAAATTGACTATGAGACAGAGACAATCCGTTTGCTGCGATGCCATCAATACGTGTGTAAATCGCTGCTATAATGTTAATATGCTAATTTTCTTGGATCACTTGAATGATTCTTTTCCATTTTCTTCGCGAAGAATCACGCGCACGCTCGCTATCTCTCTCTTTCTCCTCGTCTAACTACCTCGTGTATTTGTATTCACAGCGTGTAAATTTATGCAGTTTGAATATATTGTAATGCATTGAAAATGTTTGTAGTAGTTTTTGCATAGTGGTTAGTGTGAGTAATGGCCCGTCATTTGTTCGCATGAATCAGTAAATCAAACGCTATGAAGAATCGATGACGAACAGAAACCGACACACATACATATATACCACAAGCACTCGCGCTCACCCACTGACTCAAAGGAATAGTTACGTTTTGGATGTCAATCCGTGCCAACAAACAACTATTTTTGCATCACAATATGAAGCACACGCATCCGTTCCGCAGCCAACAATCCGAATGGAGACTTCTGCAAATCAAATACACACAAAAGTTGCTTTTGAAAAGCGATACGACTACGAGAGAGAGAGAGAGAGAGAGAGAGAGAGCCACAAAAATACGCCGGGTGCTAATTTATCATAGTTAAATGAAGCAGAACACCATGCGGTAGTGTTTTGTACGCTGTAGAGTGAACACTATGCTTTGCGAGCGCGCTGTACGTATGAAACATAAAAACAACTTCGATAAGTGATAGTCGGATATGTGTAATGTGCACCTTTTTATGGCAGAATCAAAATACAAGTTAGATCGGATGTAACTAACTTGTAAATGGCGTTCGTTACGCTGGCTGCCAGTATCAACGGTGTCGTTGTCGTCATCGTCGTCCTCATCGTGGTCGTTCCTCGTTGTCCACGCTTTCTCGTTGTATCATCGTGCCATCGTTTATTGCTGCCGCTCATTCTGCATTGTAATTTATGCATCTAATCTCAATAAATGTTGTTAATTCCCTCGTTCTCTGTATGCAATCGAAATCCTTTTCGCGCTCCGCTCACACCACTATTCAATTTATTGATGTGCCACACAGTTTTCGTGCGACTGTCTCGCCACCATTGGCCGCATCATTATCGTATTCACAATTTTACATTCGGTTTGAATAGGTTTATTATCGTTTTCGCGCTATGTCCTGATGATCGCTATGCAAGTCTCTGCATGTTGTGATTTATTGCCGCACCGTTTGCAATGCGCCTATATTCGCCGATTTTTAATTACAATTCACTGAACTTCGCTCACTTCATTTTCTGACTGAACTGTCACTGAATCCTCTCTCTTCAATCTAAACATTAATAAAATGCATTTTCGTGCCGAAACAAAACTGAAAGCATTATTCTTTTCCGTCAACCCATTGCATCATTTCACTTCAGAGTTTTTATAATTTTTTTCTGCCAGAAGTTTGCAATTCGATGGCATTCAAAACCAAATACATCAGTTGCAAAGCGTCTGTCTAATTTGCAGAATTCAAAATCATGTGCGAATCATTTCAGCTCTTTTGAATTTGAATACTTGTACTTTGAGGGTGTGCATTCGATGCATTCTCGTCTCATTTTTCCCTTTGTTATTTGATGTGAAATGGTTGTTGCAGGCGCTGTGCATTGCAAACGCATTTCACGCAGTCAACAAAACCCAAAGCGAACAACAATATTAATGGTGGTGCATTTGAATGCATTTTGATATGCAGTGACGACTTTTAAGTGCATCGTATGAATGGAGCGACAAAGAATAAAAGGGTGTAAAAATGCCGATTGCAAAAGGTAACTCACGTTAAACGAATGCATTTTTTTAAGTTCAGCCCATCAAAATCTTTCACACAAAATGGCGTTTTCCATTCTTTTTTTTTGCTGAGATTTAAGTTTGGACGAGTTTTCCCGGTTAAACTACATGCGAATAAGCATTTGTGTCAGCACCGGAGTCGCATCATTCATATGTGCAGAGGAAGCAATTGCACGGGGCGTCATCAAATGACAAAAGGGTTTTTTTTTTCAACGGAATCATCAACGTTTAAAGTTCTTGGATTTGCAAAAGTTCACTTTATACCAGACGAAAGCAAAACTTCTCAAAATCGATACACAAAATCAATCTTGTATTTTGCAATATTTATTAGAACCTTGGATAAACAAAATCTCGATTACAGCCATCTTTTGTAATTACTTGTGACTATCGAATAATAGAGGAAGAGAAAGAGAGAGAGAGAAAGAGAGAGAGAGAGCGAGCGATGAAAAAAATCAACAAACCGAACGGATTGTGTCAATTTTTGTGGCTGATGAATATATTGCACTTATGCGCAATGCATTTTCAAACCTAGAGAAAATGATTAATGTTTGGATATTTGTGGAATTGCACGTATCGTACCTGGAATCGATTACGGCAAAAATCGATCTGAAGTGCAACTCACAAGATTATGATATTCTCGTTTATCATTTCACGCAATGTGCAGCCGAGCGAAGGCAAACTGTGCCTTTTCGCTCACAGCCATTTCAATATAATCTCAATTCAGTGCCGCTTATACAATTCCGCATTTGAAGTTACGAAATCGTGTTTGTTTCTCGCATTTGGATGGTGTTTGTTTGTCGAAAATAGATAGAAAATCCATGCTAAAAATCAATGAATCGCAAAATAGATGTTCGGCATGGCGCGACCATCTCTGTGTAACAGCAAAATTTTTATTATTTATGGGGTAATTTATATAAAATATTGCATTTCATTGCCTTAAAATGTTGATTTAAAATAATGCGCACATATTTCGATTCATTTCATTTATTTATTGCTTTTCGATGATTCGAATGGGTCGCGCTCGGCGACGCAATCTCGACATTTGCTATGTTTTTCTTTTCGTTTCATTTGTTTCAATGTTTTCTTTGCCATCGAGCATCTTTGGCGCACAGAAATACGTTCTGGATCAGGGAAAAATCAAGTATTTCAGATCTCGATAAATATGATTAAAATGTTGTTTGAGTGATTTGTTCTGATTGAAATGTAGTCCGCAGCATTTTGGGTTTGCAGCCATGCGTTGCGTTAGCATCAAACATAGACGTCCTGTCACAAATCTGAGCATATCTCGCGCTAAATCTATCCACAATCAAATCGAACGATTGACAGACTGATTCAATTCTTCTTTGGTGCAACAAATATACTATTGCGAGTAAATATCGTTCTTTGACCTTGATCTTTTCAAACGATTCGTTTGTCTTTGATTCTAATCAATTAACCGATGAATATCCAAAAGCGTAAATATTGATTCATCTCCAAATGTTGAAAATCGCACACACTCGAAAAAAATGTATTGATTGCCCTAGGGTTTGCGTACAATAAATGCAGCTATTGAAAACCCATATGGATTCCGTACATTTGATAAAAATAATTTGTATTGTTGGTAGTTACAAATGGAGATGAACCAAAAGACGCCCCAACATTTTCATCTTTTTTTAAATTTTAAGACAATTTTCGTATATTCCTCTATATTTATTTAATTTTATTTTATTATTCTGAGATACTACCTTATAACTACAATTATTGTACGGAAACCTCAGGGCAATTAATATCTTTTTTTCCGAGTGTGCATCGGCACGATTCAAATATGCATGGTAATGAGGTGTGCTATTGGATCAAACCACTCCACATATTTCGGTGTGCAAATTGCACATCACTGTGTCTGGACAAAATGAGATTTTCAATGTACAATGGATTTACGCAGTATTTGCGTTCAGAACAAATTGTCGGCTACATTGAACTGAACATTCCATCGTTTGGAGTTCGTGTTAGCACTTCAAAGAAGCCCAATGCACACAAATATTTATAAAATGTGTGCCCATCCATTCTTTTTGAAGTGGACTGAGTGCGCTGAAGAACGCAATGCGCCGCTATATGTTTGAAGAGGTGGACCGAAATGGATGTCGGGGCTATTACGAATTTGCAAAGTGATGTTATTTGCTTCAACGATTCCAAATAAACCGTAATTTTGGGCTTATTGCCCCAAAACTTTGTTTGATATTCTTGCATTATGATAGGTCAATTAAATTTCTTCCTTTATGATAGGTCAGATAAATTTTCGGAATTTTTGAACGAATTTATTCATTCGAAGCGTTATCCACAATTTCTCTGTTTGATTTATTCATTTAAATTCTCTTACTTCGAGTCGGGCAAAAGGATAGCCACAAATATAATTCTCGGCTGGAAAAGTTCCATAGATTTGCATCAAATTCAATCTGGATGTATTTGAATGCCATGGCATGAATATACTCTGGCTGAACGAAAATTTTGCCAAACAATTCAGAATTTCAAATGAACCAAAACGATTTCGGCAAAACGGGAGATAACGATGGATTGGACTAGTTTGTTGCTTCTCTTGGTTACTTCTTCAATTTTGATACCGAAATTGTTTGCGTGTGTGTTTGTGTGTGATTCCAAGATTATCGTCCTGAGTTCGGTACTTTAATGCAGTCGCTTCTTCCGTCACAATTTGGGCTTAAACATTTTGATTGTATGCGCGGTGTTGTTGTTATTCGTGTGCCAACTTTAACAATTGAACAAACACAAATTGCAAATTAGTTGAATGTTTTAAATTCAATTCACAATTTCACAAAACTTCCAACAAGCAGCTTTGTTTACGCGCCGTGCGGCTCCTTACAATTACTGTAAGGTTTTCAAAAGGCAAAAATAACACATTCTACGAACAGTCGAATATTTACAATCGCTGGTGGATCTTAAATACACAGTGAATCAATGCAAAACTTTCAATTGAGTAACTAAAACTATTTCACATATTGAAAATGGATTCATGTCAGACGAAATCTATTCCGAAAAATTCTAATTAATGTTCCATTTATGCAAAGTTTAAGCTTTCTCGCGAAGTTTTCATTTGGATTCGAGGTATGCGAGTGAAACTCTAAAACACACTGAAATCCTATTTTTCTTGGGGATACAGTTTGGAGATGCGCTGTGATTTATAAATGATTTGTTTCATGAAATTCAGGCACACATTTTTCATTGGCACAATGAGTTGGCTCCCATCATTTTTGGCTTAAGTATTATACACGCATAAAATCATTTTCACTACATTTATTTCAATTCGCTTTTCCCTCTCGCCGATATACTAGCTACAAATTATTCGAATCGGCTTTTCAAGCATCGATGCAAATTGATATTTTATGGCTTGACCACTGCAACGCGCATTAATGCAATCCGTGATTGCTAGAACCGAGCGTGCATTTTGATAGCTAAATCCTATTGCATGGTCGGTCGGACATGACATTGATGGATGCATGAAGCAGTCCGCATAATGCAGCTATCAAATCCGGTTCTTTCGAAAAAAAATGCCACATATTCAATGAAAATAGATAAATAGGTAAACACTTAAATTCAAACATGGTAACATTGATCAAATTACATGGTTTATCCTGGAGTGGTTTTTATTTTAAACATGTTTCAACCATAAAAAAGTTCATTCAAATTGATTTATTTAAACATGTCCTGCGGCAAACAGATTTTCATTTTAATTATTTTATAAAATTATCTCATTGAACCGCACATACAATTTAAGTGTAAGAATAGATTAATACAAATTGAAATGTGCCGCATCGAATTGATTTGGTTTGTACCTTTTTTCCACATCTTTTTTGTTCATTTTCTATTTCGAATAGATTTTTTTACTCATTCAATTCAAAGTTTGAATTTCAAACACTTTTCGGAGCTTGTATCGATTTCATCAAAACTGTTAACGTTCTATTTGAAACAAGTGGTTGGTCTTGATTTGTAAATGGAATTTCCATTAGTTGATTTTATATGAATAAATTTAATGAAAGAGAAAACTATTCGCTACGAAGAATGTTCAGAGAATAATAAATCTTGCATAACGAACGACTAGAAATAGTTTAATCCGTTGCGTTTCATTTGAATCGTTCCCCGTGTACCGTAAAGGTGGAAAGTGATTGGTTGGATAGCGGGCAGACGCGTACATCGATGTCTCTTAAAATGCGAGATACAACCTTCGCCTCCCGACTAACTACACTTTGAGCTTCACAAAGGTTATGGCCTTGAGAGCTAAGTGGCTATATGCTTTTCATCAAGCACGTAAACAAAGTTTTGGCTCAATTCGATTTCACATGTTGTACATTCATTTTCGGAATAGATTTATTGTGCACAAAAGCCAAAGTATAAGAGTAGTGTTATCTCAAAACTTCAGACATGGCAATTGAGTGTTATATAAGCACCACCCGAAACTAAGCTTAGGAACAAACAAAAATAGTATCAAATGCACCTGAATGTGTTTTACAGCAACGAATATTCATTAGCCAAGCTACCATCGCCCTTTAGCGCGGTAATAAACAGTATTGTATTGGTTGAAATAGTTTATTTATGCTGAAATATGAAATGTATATGCTTTAAGGATCGAAACACAATAAATTACTGCGTTTGCATTAAATTCAGAGGCTAGCGCAATAAATAAAAACAATTTTTGGCAAGGAGTTTTAAGCTTGGTTTCTAATTTATTTGCTGTACTATGGCGGGTGAAATGTTTAATCCGATAACCAACGCCCGTAATAAATGAAACCACTTGCCACACAATGAAACAAAGCATTTTCAAATGCGATAAAATGCACACACAGTCAAATCCACTGCGGCAATTTTAGTTGATATTTTTGTAGCACCTTGGTTCACCTCACTTTCAATGATCTCTAAACTTTGTCCAATGCAATTCAACTCTCGCACATTTAGTTTACTGTTCGCGTGTGGTTTTGCTGTTTGTTTATTGGCAATTTATTTGAATGCACATTGTTAAATTAACACCTTTTCGGAATTTTTGGCTGATTAAAATAATGAACTAGGTTATGCGGGAATAGCAAGCACCACATATTTGCATATCCGAATTCTTCGGCCGGTATTTCGGTATGGATTTCGGTCTATTTTCGTGTTCCAATGCTTTAATTTTCATTATTTGTTGTTTTCAATTGAAACTAATGAATATAATTGTAGCGTTGACTGAATTCGATTCTTTTTGGAGTAAATGACAGTTGGACTCGATAATTTTATTCACTTTTATCTCTCTCAATGCTCTTCAGTCTGTTTCTTTATCGATTTATATTAATTATTGTCCCAAAATGGCTCAAAACATGATTTTTATTTATTTGTGAGTGAATTTTTATTTTAATGAGACAACGTTTTGTCGGAACAAATTCTATTCTGGCTCAAAGAGACAAAGTAAGCATTAAACTAAATCAAACTCGATTTTCAGCTTCGACATATTAATCATTCTAACGCGTTGAAACTTCGTAACCGACGAAATTTTCGTGGTTACGCATCACAAGAAGTTTTGTGTTTGTTCACATTGCTACCAACAATTTGTTATGCACGAATGCAGAAAGGTGTTTGCAGTGCAGACTTAGCGCGATTCACTGTGCACTCTGTTCATGTTTTGATGCAACAAAACAACGGCGAAACAAACGATAAATTAAATGGCAAAATACGATCAAAAATCGTGAATATCCAATCTTGAAATAGTTTTATTTTATATTTGCACGACCTCGGCACAGCGGAAACCATAATCGATTGTTTTGTTTCGTTGCATTCCCTTTCAATGGAATCGTTTTGATTTTATTCAAATGTGGTTTGGTTCGGGTTTTCGCTTTTTGAGTGAAATTTTATTCGCTATAAAAAATTAAGCAGAAAATCTTTGTTCATGCATGAAAATCACATTACGGCTTCTTAATTCGACGACGTAACAATACAAAAATTTATGGTTTATACACAAATTCAATACATCACCAAACAAACACATGTGGTGTAAAGAATTTTGTGCAAAACAAGCGCAACAACATGTATACAAAGCAAATATTTCAGAGACAAAATAGACAAAGCACATAACGTGCGCGGTTCTTTATCTTCATGAAGTGCCTTAATGTGTTTCATTTCGTTTTATTGTTTCTAGCAAAAGAAAACGTAATCGGCTGCTTAATCCCCGATCCACTTTTTTTAAATGAATGATTGGGGTCAGTAGAAAAATGGAAAATTGAATAAAGTGCTTTGCAATTTCTGGTTTCCCAACCATTCCGATCACTCGATTTTCATTTTGTATTGGCAAATGATTGAAAATTACTGTGCGCTCGCATTTGAAGCATGACATTTTGCCTGTGTACAATTCTCGGTTATATATTCAAATTATACAAAATTTCATTGATTTTATTTTATTGATTATGACGGTCCGAGCACGATTGCACGCTGCTTTGGGTCTTTTGTCTTCGCATTCACATGCGCGCAGCTGCTCATGGTCAATAGCAAAGGCAAGGTTTTTTGCAAGAATTTCGTTAAGAATATTTTTGGCCGGAGGTCAATTCATGATGCCTCAACCATTGGTGTTCGATGAGTTTCGTAATTACTCACAATTAAAATGAAATGAAAACTGAAACACTCCTGTTTTCCTGAGCATCAATGGAAATAATTGATAACAGCATCGGAACGGTATGTGTTTGCCGGCGGGGTTCAAACTTATTAACCTTTTCATTGTGTGCTCAAAGCACACTTCTTTCTGGAGTGTCATACCATAAAATTTATCACATTTGCGCTGAAGTTCGGTGCTGCATTCGGAATTAAAGAGAAGGAATCAATGCAATCTCGATTCCATTAACATTTGCTCCTCAAACTCATTATCATACATCTATTAAAAAGAATGAAACGTGTGAGACTTCTCTTATTCTCTCTGCGAGTTCAATGTTCGGGTTAAGAGCATTGAAAAATTGCTCTAATTCCATGAGCAACAGCGAACAACGTTGGTGATTTGATTCCGCATAGACAAAGAAATCACTGGAGTGCAATAATTTACCACCCAATTGGCAGAGTCATTGATTTTAATTAGAGATTTCGAGCAATTTTAAGGTGTAAAAACGGAATGATCTTTGTTGTCTCTCCACATTTGATGCACGTTCAAATGCTCGATTTTTTTTCGTCGCCGCACACTTTTCGCATTGCATTCAATTTTCACACTCTCCTCGCTCGATCAAATGGAACAATTCTACGGCCGTTTTTTATTATTGCACACGACGAACACCACAAAAGGTGTGCACAAAACGTGCATAGATTAATCTTGCAAGTGCATCACTCGGTTTCTTTTCGTTGTAAAGCCTTGATGCCGAACGTATTAAATAATGACAGAAAAAAAACGTGCTTTTTATTTGGATCGTTATGTTTGGCTTTGATTTAGTGAAGCCTTTAATCCTCGTGTCGCAATCAGAACGAATGGCGAGACGAAGATGGTGAAAGTGAACAATTGAAAGGCATTTTAAAGGTATTTCCATTTGTTTCGTTGAGAACGATCTTCTGGAATTCTTTTGCAATACTCGCTCGTTTTTCAATTCTAATTTCACTAGTCACATAACTCGTGAAACTTCGTGTAATTAGTGCGACCGAATTGTCTTTTGCATCATGCAACTTGCATGTGTGGCAAAAGCCATTCAGAACTTTCAACAAATAGTTGAAACAAAATGAAAACTTGAAAGAGGTATAGTACCACGAAAAACGTACAAAACAAATATGGGAGAGAGCACTCTTTATTTTTCACTGTCATCAACGATACAGCTAGACTCAAAACGAAAACCATAATTTTAATCTTACATTTTTCCTCTGAGGTCCCATGCTTTTGCCATTCATGTCATACATATTTTTTTGTTTGCAAAAGCGACCACACAAAAATAGAAAGCCATACTCACTAAAATTGTAGCTGAAGTATATAAAAGAAACATAGCAAACAACTGGCTGCTAGCTTGAAAAGGATGAATATCATATTTATGATAGGAAAATCTTTTGTAAATTCTCTGTTTGCGTCGAGGGAGAGAGGAAAAGAAGCCCACGACAACGGTTGCATTTTGTAAATGTCAATTTAATTTTTTAACAAACCGAAATCCCGAGCTCTCTCTCAACTCTCATTTCTCTTTCCGGAATAGCAAAACGCTGAAATGGAAATGAACGAACAGCAAATAGGAGTGAGCCACACTTTTCAGGTCATCGGCTAGTGCGCATTATATTTGTCCTCGACTCAGAAATCAGAAGACATTTTCTCTACTTGTTTTTTTCATTTTGTTGGAAAAAGGATGTCGTAGTTTTATTTCACGCGGAAAAGACAAATTGTTTGTGCAATATGCAAGATCCGTAATTTCAGTTGCACCCAGGTTAAGCCGCTTTTCATTTGAAAGCAGAAACTTGTCAACTGTTTGGTTTTTGTTTGCAAGTATCAAAAACAACGAGATATAAGGCAACGGCGTACACAAAAGGACCTCATCAGATGGATAACTAACAACCAAAAACCATTATTTGCACGGACAAGTTTAATCCCACAGCAAAGTACAACCCAAATTTTGCCCATGATGTTGACAATACGCTTTAATGTTGAAGACATTTTTCGATTGCACGAGAAAAACTTTTTGAATGCACGTGATTAACTTTTATTCCAGTTCAAATGAATTGGTTGGATATTCGTCGGTAGTTGCGACCAACAACACGACATGGCAAATATTTTGAAGTACTTCAAGAAATTCAAGTGAAGTTTAAAAAATGTAGTCATCATTTTATAATGAATTATCGAGTCATTATAGTCGTTTAACAGTTACCAGTTGTCAGTTAATAGTCGAAATGATGATGTCTATCGCTGTCTCTAGTATTTCTGTAAACCAAACATCGTTTATTCACTTTAAACTTTGAAATAAATCTATGCATTATTCAAAATTCATATTATAAATCTTTCCATTATTTACATTCCGTTGCATTTTGAATTCATTCAGGTCGTGAAAGGTTGTATTCATTCAAAACGAATTAATCTTCCCAATCAGAATTGAATTATGTGAAGACATGCACGAATCATGATTGAAACCGCCTTATTGCATACATCTTTTGTGAAGACCGATTTTTGTGAAGAATTTATCCGGGAAAATTGCGAAAAAGATTGGCGAATTTGATGGTAATAATCATTAGAGATTTTAAAAAAACGCTCTAAATCGTTTTAGCATTCCGTGTTTTATCTTTATTTATGTTCAGTGTATATTCTCTAATTTGTCACTCATATTTTGAATGGAAGGAAGAAGAAGATAATTGATGAAAAGTGACTTAAACAATTGTTTTCCTCATTTAAATCAAAATATGAATGGAAAACTATTTGGAAGTGTTTCAAATATTAAGTAAGCACAAAGTAAGGGTAGAATGTTAAGGATCCAGTCTTTAATTATGTTCCTGCTGCATGAATTTATGCAAATATATATATAAACACTTGGATCTGAATGAGATACACGAATTTGAAAGTTTGAGGTCCTAAATATCAATTCATTTGGAAACTAGGATATGTATGGGAGCCACAACAACTACATGCAAGCCACCACGTAACGTTCACCTGGGGAATTTGCAATGGAATGTTCAGGTGTGGTGTTTACAATTCTCACATAATATTAATGAAAAACATTTATTGACGCACGTATTTCGTTGCTCATATTCAACAATGATAAATTGACGTTTGAATACGAACATCAGGGAATGAAACCGAATAATTCTTTAGGCGAAAAATTGCAGAGAACGGATCATTTAAAATTCTACAATGTAAAAAAGAATTTTTGCTCCTGCTATTGTAGATTGAAGTAGGATTGTCTCTAGAAATTGTCCCTTACCGTTTTTTGAAACACTTTTCGAATCAGAAGAAAACTATTGAGTGAATGTCAGTCACTGGCTGACCATTGATGGAAAATGCCGTCACAAAATATAACAAATATCAATTAATATTCGGCAATACTGATAGAAAAAAATCTGTACATCTTGATTTGGTCATGGGCCATTAGCTCATAAGATTTCACCAAAAATTAATTTGGTAAATTTGACCTGTTTTCATTCATGTTTTTAAAGAGTCTATGAATAGGCAAACTTCATTCTATTAATTTCTACAAATGGTTTTGGCTACAAATTTTTAATGATATGAAAATGTGAATGATGTGTCAATTTAGCTGTTGCACTCTTGAGGGGCTTTTTATGTGTGTATTGCACACCGAATTATGATGTCATATTCTCAGTTTTGTAATGTGTTCAGATTCAACGGCTATTTTTATTAGATTAAATGATTGTCTAAGAAAAAAAGTTAGACTTCAATTCGCAACATATAGAAATGCAACATAAAATCAAAAATATTTCAAAGTGTAACATCGAAATCAACATTTTTCAAAGTGTAACACTGAATTAGACATCTATTCAAACTATGTCGATCTCCATGTTGCATTTCAAAATGTCCCAATCAACGGGACCGTGCTATTTGAGACATTTTAATCATATCTATTCTTCAGCGTCATCTATTGGGCAGTAGTATTGATGTGATTTTCAATCGTTTCAATGACTCATTTGTTTTTATTATTTGTGTCAATAAAAATTTTGTTCGTATTACAATGGATCTAAATTGAGTTCACCGATGTAAAATAAGATGGCGCGGTCAATTGGCATACTCTCGAATGGCTCTCAATTTCCATATAAGCACGGTCCGCTTGGTCCCAATTTCAACGTTTCACTCTAAAATATTTCGATTCCGTGTTACACCTTTGAATATTGGGTGGAAGATGTTTCGATGTTACACGTTCAAATTTGTAGATCTCGATGTTGCATTTCAAAATGTTTCAATTACGGTGTTACACTTTTAAATGTCTCCATTTCGGTGTTACACTATGAAATGTTTTTGATTTTTTGTTGCATTTCTATATGTTGTGAATTCAGGTCTCACTTTCATTCTCGAACATTCATTTCGTAGTTTTACAAGAAATATTATTCTCCGAACATACACGAAGCCACATGAACCAGTCAATTACTTCGTTCGATGTACAAGCGTAAGTTTATCCTGTAGATAGAGACCTGTTCCAAATATGCGAGTGAGCTCACAAATTCGAATCGACTCAGTTTACTGCGTGCCGTCGAAACATATTTGCGGAGTTTCGCCAATCGACACGCATCGTTTCAATCGTAAGGCATTGTGATTCCCATCTGTGAGGCTCGCCTCAAGCGAGAATATGCGTCACTGATGTATGTGCGTGTAAAAATGCTCTTCGTTTGCAAGTTTTTCGCATATCAATTTTGCTCTTCTGGGAATAGGAAAAAAAGATAAGCTATTCACCGCTGTGCCCAAAAATATGAGACTTTCGTGGTGAAAACACTCCAATATAGAATAAACCCTACATAATATATGATCCGGTGACCGACGCTCTCGTCATTTTTTCTACGTTTATATATATTCATTGGTCATCGTCGAAAACAACATGTTTTCATTTGTTCTCAAACAAATTCCGGTCACGCCAAGGCGCTGATTATCAATGTAATAGTATATGTTTATCAATGGTCATTGTGCATCATTTTAATCAAGTTAAAATAATCAACACCGTTATAAAATTGTTCAACACTAAATGAAGATGTGGCATTCTACGGCCAACAGTTTGTCGGTGCAGACGAACATTGCGAATTAATTTAATGTGAAAGAATATTTAGAAAGAGTGTTATAATCATTGCAAAGTTTTTCGTTCATGATGTTTTTAATCATTTGAATACTTTGAAGGTGAATTTGAATTTCGAGACATTTTTTACTTTGGCATTGGATCGGATACAAATTTGTACACTCAAGGAAAAATGATTCGAAAACCAAGTATAGGGTAAGTCGATTGAAAATGTGCTGTATCATCTCAATAATACATAGTTGAACAAAAGTTTTTGAAAATACTTCAGTATTCGAAATGAGACAAATTATTGGAGTGTGCCAAAATTGGAGTATCAACAAATAATGTTGATTTGATTAAAAACCAGTGTTTGGTTGAGATACTTTGAAAGTATCTAGATACTTTTGAGATAGTATCTCATTTTTGTTAAATGTATCTCGGTATTTTCAAGATGATTATCTTATCTTGCTGAAAAAGATAAGATACTTTTGCAGTATCTTGAGATACTTTTCAAGATAATTGAGAAACTTATCGAAAAAAATCTAGTCGCTTGATTGTGAATGTATTTTGTCTTCTTGCAAATGCTTAAAAAAAGCAAAACGATTTCAGTATAAAAATTTCATTTTGTTTATTTTCTTATTGTGTTCATTTTCATTTTTATATTAGAAAAAAAAAATAATAACGATTAAATTTTGTTATTTGAATTGAATGAAAAAAAAAATGATATTAATAAATGAATTCATAAGAGAATGATATAAATAATGATGAGAAAAAAATTAAATATACAAAAATGATATTTCAGTAGATTTTGCATGGAAAATCAGAAAGTAAAATCAAGATAAGATACTTGATAATTTTGAAGATAAGATAAAAGATAAGATACTGACGGAAAATTAAAAAAGTATCTAGATAAGATAAAAGATAGTATCTTATCTTATCTTATCTGGTATCTTAAAAAAGATACAGTATCTCAACCAAACACTGTTAAAAATATTTAATATTCTTTAAAGATTCGATAATAAATGGCTCTTATTCTTTTCGTATCACAAAATGCTAAAATAATTCATTCTTTAAGCTGTCAATTAATCGAATAAAAAAATTAAAATGAAAACAAAACTTACCGATTGAAAAAAAAAAACATAATTTGATGTCAATTCAGGCATAAAGAAGGGTTGAGTGTGATCGATGACAATGCAGACTCGGTATCGTGTGCGGCCAGCGATGCACCTGAACTAGATATTCGAAAGAAAATCAAATATGGGAATCGACTTCAGGTGCGAATAAATGAAATACCAATTTTTCGTTGTTTTTAAAGTTTTATTTAAAATATTTAGGCTGCTTGGGCCCTGATCATGGAGTTCTTTGCAAACAGTAATGTGCATGGACTTCGCTATTTTTCGGAACAGAAGCGACATTGGAGTGAAAAGTAGGAAAACGTTTCGATTACCACAAAAATTATATACAATTTGTATATTATTTCCATATAGAGTCTGGTGGATTGTTGCATTTGTCACATGTTTATTTCTCTGCGGATTTCTTATCCGTAACGTTTACATAAAATGGGACACAAGTCCAGTAATTGTAAGTTTTGCAGAAAAAACTACGCCAGTTTGGTCGATACCATTTCCAGCAGGTAGTTTTCACAGTATCAAACTATGTTTTACATACAATTGGTATTATTTCCATTTTTTCACTCGTCGACAGTAACCGTGTGTCCAGAGACCAAAGCCGTTATTGAAAAGATCAATTTCACTGAAACCTACCATGCACTTGAGAGCTCCACCACAGTACCAGACTATATATCTGACGAAACGTAATTTCAACATACATTCGATTGGTTTGCAATTGAGAATCAAAAAAATGATTGTATACTTGGAACATAGGCTGGAGCGAATGGAAGCTCTGATTCAACTCTGTGACTCTTTCCTCATTGATGACTTTAATTATTTTGGCCGACAGCATGCGGACGCTGCACTTTTCGATATCATACAAGATATAGCACTAAATTTCACCTCAGCAATGTTTCACTGTAAATGGCGCAACGTCGACGGTAAATGTACTGAATTTTTCCGACCAATTTTTACGGAGGAAGGCCTTTGCTTTACATTCAATGCCCTCAACTCAGACGAAATCTATACGGATGAGTATGCATTCTGTGAAAGAAAAAACGAATATTCCAATTCAATTCAATATAAAATATTTACTTTCGTTCAGAATGGCACCGGAAATGATGAACTTGGTTGGAAATCCGAAAGCCACCAATTGGAATTTAGAAGAGGGTTATAATGATAAAGAATCGAATGGCTCCGAAACTTATCCGTATCGAGTGTTTGCAGCCGGTGCTCGGGCTGGCTTGTATGCTCTACTTAGTATTTTCGAACAGCATTTAGATTACGTATGCCGTGGGCCGGTTCAAGGTTTTAAGGTTCTGTTGCACACACCTGGCGAAGTTCCACAAGTATCGAAACATTTTTTGCGTGTGCCATCGTTGACGGAAGTTATAATCTCCATCAAACCAAATATGATCACAACCTCGGAAGGATTGCGGAGTTACTATCCAGAGAGAAGACAATGCTACTTTAACTCGGAACGGAAACTTAGATTTTTCAAACAATACACGCAGCGCAATTGCGAGTTGGAATGCTTATCGGAATACATGAAAAAAGAATGTGGCTGTGTTAAATTCTCAATGCCAAGTAGAAGCGAAAAAATAGTTCATGTGCCATTTCAAATTTGTTTTCAATGTCTGTCTTTACATTTTGCAGGGGACAAAAATACGCCAATTTGTGGTGCAGCCAATATAAATTGCTACAACAGAGCTGAGGATCTACTGATTAAACGAGATTTTACTGAAGGACTAACCAAACCCGATGAAGTTAATGTGGGCTGCAAATGTTTACCAGGTATGCTTCTGGCAATCCCATTAAATATCAGTTTTACGATTATTCTTTATTATCAATTTAATAGCCTGCACATCAATCACTTATGATGCCGAAATCTCTCAAGCCAAATTGGATTATGAAAAATTATTTAATGCATTCAACAGTCCCATTTCAGAATTCCCAGGGTAAAAGGGAACAGAAATCCATTTTTCCATCGATTCTAACGAATATTTATAATTTTATTATCAGAATGCAACCGGCACGATTGGCGATTTTCTTCAAGGAGCATCAGTTCATAACATCGAAACGGTCTGAATTGTATGGTTTAACCGATTTCTTTGCCAATTGCGGAGGTTTGCTCGGTCTGTTTATGGGCGTATCAGCGTTGAGCATCGTTGAAGTTATTTACTATTTCACACTTCGCTTAGGCTGCTCACTACAACTTCGTCGGCATCGCAAGCGCAAGAGTCTGCGAAGGCAGCAAAGCAACGTTGTGGCTCCGATCGATCAACCAATTCCCAATATTATGGTAGACAAACCTGAAGACAAAAAAGATCACCAAATTTAATCAATTGTTGTCATAATAACTAATCGCTAATATTACTTCATTTTATTAAATGACTGCTTCGAGTGAGAAAAAAATGTGCAATAACAATTCTAGGACGAAGAGTACGATCTTTGGCGGGTATATTCCTTTGTGAAAATCAAATAGCTGAGAAGCTATTTGACTATTTTGGGAAAACGTAAACAAATAATGGATAAAATGACTGAAATTCCAATCACTTAGTCATTTTATTTCCACAAGTAATTTTTTTTTTTAAATTTAAGTACTTCGGAGCTCCAAGTCAAAGAAATATAGGATGCCTAGAATAATGACTATCTAGAATAATTCTTGTATTTCTATAAAATATCTTTATTATTGTTGCTGTTGATGATATCTACTGTTGAGAAGGAAAGGCGAATATTTCTGTATTATTTCCAATTTACATACTCGCCTCACCATCTCAACGGTAGATCTTTAATCAAAAGGCATGACTTGATGAATGATTTATTTATTTCATTGAACGCATGGTTTTAGGAATAAACCGTCAAATTTCTTGTTGCGACACATATTCGCCAAATTTGGATATAAACTTTATCTGACTCGCAACCTATTCAACACTCTCCTTTCGGTAATTATAGTTCTATCCATATTATCACACATTGTAAGAGAAACAATACACGAAATTCGCAAAATAAATGAAGAAGAATCATTTGGGAACACGCCTGGCGTTTCATTAAACACCGCAATAATATCCGTAAAAGCAGTAAAGTGTTTTTAAAGTGAAATGGAGGCATTGCCGAAGGAATGGTACAAATGAAACGCTGGGAAGAGAACATACCTTCAGATAAGATAGGAAAAATATTAAAACTGAAACGATTTGAGAGAAATAATGCATCAAGGTAATAATTGGAATTAAAAGTGAAACATGATTTGCATTTTATTTTACATATAGCTTATGTGTCATTTTTATTCCGAATAAATTCATGTTTCACAATTATTTCCAACTTAGTATTAATCTGAAGTGAGTTTTCTTTCCACCGATTCACTTATCTATATCAAAACGATCCGTGTGAATTGGAAAATATATTATTTATCGATTGAAAACACTGTAAGTTGGTGTTTCATATCAAATATCATGGCCGCCTTCATTTATTAAAATTTGAGTAAAGACAAAATATATATTATCTACTATAGTAGAGATGGTTATATTGAGATATATTAAATACACAAAGTATTTGGTGAAGTTATGTGACACGCGACATCAGCCGAAAAATCAACCGAAACATAATTTATTGATGAATAAGGGTAAAGTGGCCATATTTGGACTTACAACATTTTATGTACCAAATTCGGACCCAAGCCTTTATTTATGAAGGGTGATTTTTTAAGTGGTTTCTTTTTGAAAATCGAAAAAAACGCAAAAAATTTCGAAAAGTGAATCAAATCTTTATTGAAATCGATAAATTGGTTCTTGCCATTTACTTTTTGAAAATAATTTCATGCCCCACAAAAAATAACCCAGGGGCGTCAAATCGCACGATCTGGCCGGCCAATGAACGGGGCCGAAACGAGAGATGAACTGTTCGCCGAACTTACGGCGCAGTTCGTCCATGGATGGACCCGCTGTGTGGCTGGAGGCGCAAGCGTTGCTCGTTTGTAAGTCTTTCCATCTTGAAATTGCAAAGCATACTGAGCATTTTTGACTGTGACAGACGTCAGTTGGAATTTGACATCTGTCAAAAAATTAAACGTCAAAAAGAAACCAGCTAAAAAATCACCCTTTATGTGCAATAAGGCTCATTTTAGCAGTTAGATCGTAATAAGAGAATAGGTCCGAATATGGCCATTTTACCCTTATATGTAAATAAAGGTGTTTCGTGTTAGTAATGGTTCACTGTGTTTGTGTGTATAGCGGACGTCGTTTATGGCAAAAGTACGCCTTGCAGTCGTGCACAAGATCCATAAGCATTTGCAGGAATTACGTCTTCATTCTAAAGTGTGAAAAGATTTGCAGGTATTTCACAATCACTTGTGTTTTTAAAATTCAAGCGCAGAATTAAAGAAATTGTGTGTCTAAGAATAGCGTATTGAATCCGAGATCGAAAGAGTTTATCTTTTTACTTTGAATATGAGATAGGCTCACAGTAATATCTGATACTTGCTAACGCGTATACAATTTTTGCGCATCGAATCGGTTTTTCTCTGTTTCAATTAAGAAATTAAAAAATTGTTTCAAATTGCAAAAGCTGAAAGAAAGAATATTGATTTTGTTAATAGACTGAAATCCCAATATTATTTGAAAAAAAGTTAAAAAAGCTACGTATAAAAATGTTGATTGAAAATGGTGAGTTAAAGTGAAAGAAAAATAGATTCCAATAGAAGAATACGCCTAACCTGAATTGTATTATAATCAGGAGCGGTTTATCCCTTTTTAAATTGTCGTTGAGAATTCTTATGCAAGTATCAGTCATCTTCGATCCAGAAGAACGTAAATTTGTTATTTTTCTTCGTCGTTAATTGCGTTTCGGTCATTCTCTGTAAAACAAAAAATTAAACATGAGACTTAACCAACATGAAGTGTCGTTGGAAATTCATTAAATTTAATAATCTTTAGAAGATGAGGATTTCATTTCATCAGTACGTTCCTCCGCCTCAGTTGTGTCTTCAGTAATACTATTGCTTTGAGGAAGGGTCCCTGATTATTTTTCAAATATTTTTCTGGTGTACCCGCTTTAAATGTAGTTTCCTTATTGACGTTTGCGTCTATCATAGATGACGATTGCTGTGTGCAGAGTAAGACGGTTTAAATGAGTAGATATCTTATTATAACACGTTGTTCCAGCACTTCGCATATCAAATCGTCTTTAAATAGCACACAGGGGCATGCGATTCTGCAAAACTGATATGTATCAAGAATCCTCAAAATCGGTTACAGATGATGCAATAGCTCAGGATAACCAAACAGTTTTAACTTCTGTCAAATATTTGAATCGATTTTTTTTCAAACATTTTTTTTTTTTGATTTTCTTTCGCAGTTGCTTCTTTCACAGGTTAATAGGCAATCTGAGAATTGAATGGATTTTGTTTTTTCTACGTACATATTATCTTTAAATAATCATCACAAAGATTGTTGTTTTTTTTTAAACTATATTTACACGTGTATTTTTGAATTTCGTGTTTCTCAAAGATAATGCTTTCATTGAAATTTCTAACAACTCATTGCCCAGGCATTCGGAAATATAAAAATAGCGAGAATACAAATACCTTCTTTCGAATAAGTTTGAATTGCGCACTGTGAAAATATATTCTTTTAGCTCAAATTGAAATCATAATCTACTGGGTGAAACAGAGATATCTCAGCATTCGAATCACTCACCAAGGTGATAAACAATTTGAATTGCAGAAATAAATAGTCTAACTCCCTGAAATGTTTATAATTGTTTAGGACCTAAATCCAATGGTCATTTTTTTTTTTTTACAGCCATTGATGCCTAAATAAATTTTCTAATGATTTGAATGTGAGATTATTTTAGGAATAAAAGCAATTGTGCTCAACGATATATCACTCACACCTAGTGAAGGAACCAATCTAAGAAATATGAATATATATAAGACGAAATTTCACGTACGTTCAAATAAAAATCATTGGAGAAATTAAATATTTCTCTCATTTTTCATTTTTCAATGAATTTTTTTCTAATTTCGATTTATTTTTGTGTATTTCAGACTGCTTCGGCATTATTCAATGAATTCTGTTCAAAAAGCACAATTCATGGGGTTAGATATTTCTCTGATCGAAAGCGCCATTGGTCTGAAAGGTTCTGTTATTTCGATGATTCCATTTAATTATTGCATATTAATTATTTCGCGTGCTGAATATGAAATCAATTTCGTTCATTTTCATCATACAGATTTTGGTGGATGATCGCATTTGGACTATCGCTATATACATGCGGAAATCTAATGAAAAATGTCTGGGTGAAATGGAATGAAAGCCAAAATTTCGTAAGTTTTTCGGAAAAAATGGCACCTTTAGGAACAATACCATACCCGGCCGTTACTATATGCCCGGTTATTAAGACCATAAAGAAGAAATTGAATTTTATTGATGCCGCAGAGCATATTTGCAAAAATAAGAATACGCATGGCATGAGTGAAGACATGTATGTACGAATCATATGATCTTAGAATGGGAAAATTATTTAAATTTTTTTCTTTGATTTTAGATTGGAGCGAATGGGAGTTGCGAGTCAAATATGTGAAACCACTTGGCTAGAAACCGATCATTGTGAATTTGGAACAAATTTCATGAATGCTTCGATTTATAATATTATGCATGATATTTCACCTACGCTCAATGACACTTTGTTGTATTGCAAGTGGGGCCAAACATATATTGATCAGTGCACATCATATTTGCAAGAAGTTTTTACTGATGAAGGACTTTGCTTTTCATTCAATGACCTCAATTCAAATGATATTTACACGGACGAGTATGTACCAAGCCTTCAATCAATGAAAACAAATAGTTAAAGTAGGACTTAAATTTCAGAGTAGCACCAGAAATGATAGGTGTAACAAGTAATCCAAAAGCTGTAAATTGGACCTTAGAGAATGGTTACAATGCTACTGGTGCTGGTGAATTTTATCCTCGTCGAAGATTCGGCGCTGGACCCCGGTCCAGTCTTGATGTATTACTAGCTCTGTATGAGGCTGATGTCGAACATTCATGCAGTGGATCAAACAAAGGATACAAAATTCTGCTGCACACACCAGGAGAAATACCTCAAATCTCGAAATACTATATGCATGTGCAATCGTTGAATGAAGCTGCATTCGCTATTAAACCAAAAATGATGACAACTTCAGCGGGTTTAAGACGTTACGAAGCAAAGCAGAGGCAATGCTATTTCAATTCAGAGCGTCAGCTGCAATTTTTCAAAGTTTACACGCAGCGCAACTGCGAATTAGAATGTCTATCCAATTTTACCAAAAAAGAATGCAATTGCGTCAAATTTTCAATGCCAAGTATTAAAATCATATTATGCATCTGTAATGATCAATACCATGATACAATTTCTAGGTAACAGCCATTTTTTCCTATTTTTATGTATTTACTTAAGGAGATAAAGACACAAACATTTGCGGCCCGGCCAAGACAAAATGTTACATTGAGGCTGAAGATAAATTGCTAGATACGGGTTTAACAGGAGGTTCACCCAACATAATTTGCGATTGCCTCCCGTCATGTACATCGATTACATATGATGTAGAAATTTCCCAAACCAAGTACGATTCGACCAGTAATCTAAGAATATTCAACACCTTCAACATTATCAACTGGTCGCCGGAGGATGATCTCAATGGGTAAAATGAATATAGCGATAAATATTTTCCACGATATCACAAATAAATTGTTTGATATTTTCAGAACACAACTAACACGTTTGACAGTTTTTTTTAAAGAACGCCAATTTGTTATATCGAAACGATCGGAGTTATATGATCAAACGGATTTTCTTGCAGATTGTGGTGGCTTGTTGGGACTATTCATGGGAATATCTGTCCTAAGTATTATTGAAATCATTTATTATGCCATGCTTCGTTCATACTGCACACTGAATAAAGCCTCTAAAAATGGAGCCAAACATTTTGCTTCGAGTGATGATATTCTATACCCAGTGGAACAACCCCCCACTATTACCTTGGATCATTCGGAGTGAAGAAGTGAATGATGTGGAATGAAATGGAAGTGACCGATACGAGTTGAATGGAGATAGCTCGAAAGTTTGAGAATTAGAGAGCATTAGAATTACAACAATTATCAATTACTTAAACTAAACTGGACCAAATGAATGCAAGAACAAACAAATTCTGATGTAAAAAAACCTAAAAAAGCGATAAATTGTGTATTCACTGCAGTGGCTGGAAATATAATTATTCAGAAGAAATATTCAAATCTGTTATGTTTTTTTGAATGTCCATTGAACCGGGTCTTATATTTTAATCCGCCACCAAAAATAAGCATCACATGAAGAACTCAAGTGATATATTAAGACTGTGCATCGCCAAAAGGTATCAACGAGAAAATATCCCAACATTATCCTTGTTGTTGTCATCGTCGATTTTTTGACTCCAGTGAAATTATTACTGAGCAATTTTCTTTTCTCGACAAAATTCCAACGGCATCAATAAATAAACATCCAGAGAAAAGAAAACCGAAATACGAATAAATAAAAGCCGAATCAAAATAAATCTTTTACTCTCTTCGAATTGAGTCGCTGCTTTGATGATAATCGAATGTGTACCTCAACAATTACCATAAAACATTGCCTCCAAGACTGTGCATTACATAAGAGTTTGAACAGCAGCGCGTCTCAAAGACACTTTATTTGTATTTTACATAGAAACGTTGGGAATTTGAAACGAAAAAGTCACTACTCAGTCTTCGCATTGCTTGAAAACATTAAATTCACGTTTTTTTTGTGTACTCGGTGCATTTAAATTCATTAAAAAAAGAACTCCGTTTAAGTGAATTAAATGCTGTTCGTTCGATCATTGTTTGATTACCTTTTGCAAGACCTTCAGGTTAAATTTAATTTAATGCCAATTTTATACATATAAAGAATTAAACTTATAAGTGTAACGGGCGCTTGCATCGACCAACGCAATCCGTAATTGGAATGAAGAGAATCGTTGAAGTGCGCCCAAAATCCATAAAATCAACATTTAACAGATTTGTACTCACAAGACATAATAAATAAATGGAGAAGATAACGAACACAAAATACTGTAAAAAATCAGTATTATTGTGGCAAATGTTATTTTTGATTCGATACACGAATGGATAAGGCCAAATAAAACCGGTTCTTTTTTTTATCAAAATGTGGAGAATATCAATGTTACATTGTTTATTCATCGTTTTTACACATTTCTACTTGAGTGCGAATTTCGGAAATTTCAACTGAGTTCGATTCAAAAATGAGGCATCGTCAGCGACGACAGGAAGCTTTCATTTGGAAAAAAGTAACAATAATATCGAGATAAAATTACCATTTTGATTTGTAAAAATTGAAAAATGAAATGCACTTGGATGTGAAACTGGCTCAATTGGAATGTGAAGTAGACAGTCATCGACTTTCGTATGGATTCTGTTAAATTAAAAATAGGAACATGGCTCTCGAGGCGAATTTATATCGGATGACTCTAGCTGCAAGCGAAATTTGATGAATTTCCATGACAATTTAATAAGATTTGGAAGCTTAAAGCGAAAAATGCAGATTATGAAGATAAATTCGTCATGTCACTGTCAATACCGCGGCCGGAACACTCATTGTGTCTATACAATGCAATCGCCAAATCAGATAATCTATGAATATACGAAGGGAAAGAAACAACGAAAAATGTGAGTGTATTTCTGTTGACTAGTCTATTTGTGGAAAAAGGATGGGATGGCACGATGATAAAATGCCTTGAAGAAACAACACATTAAACAATCAGAACAATTGGTTCGATGTGAACGATAATCATGTTTCACTTGCAAATCCATCTATGGATGTCGCATTGGTTGTATCATTTTATTTTCGCTGCTTCGAGACTAGAGCACATAGAGAACGTTGCCGGTATTTCACTTTCTTCGTTGAGTGCTGTCTTCTTCTTCTTGCTATTCGTTGGATTCGCGCGAATTTTATTGCATTAGAAATTTTGTGTTTAGTTCGCTTCCATGTTCGTTTATGTTGTTCCTTTGGAAATATCTTTATTTGGTGCTGTGAGAAATTCTCAACTCATGTCGATTCTCGTTGCGATTTTGCATTGAAATTACAATAAGTGGATTTATGTAAGCGCGTTCAGTATATTCTGTTGTTCGGATTCGCGCGGCGTCGATAAGATTTCGTGCTGCCCATGAATTTATTCATGTATATTAAGTAAATTAGAACTCCCACGACGCTCTTAACATAATTGCATGATTTGATGATATGTGCACACGAGACAGCAAGCTTATGCAAACATTTTGACTACGATAAAACTCTTTATCCGTCGACATCCATAGCGAAATAGAGCAAAATAAACAACAACGAGAGAGAGAGAGAGAGAGAGAGAGAGAGAGAGAGAGGAAATGAAAAGAAACTAAATAATACCACAAATAAAAGCATACAATGAAAATCGCATTTGTTCAAATCCGAATGAAAAGAGCATTAAATTTTTTATTGTTCAACATGCGTTTTGCAATGCGATTGACGTTTTTGCGGATAATTTCAAACATTCGAAACAGTAGACTTGGTTAATGGCGGTCCCGATTATTTGTGTTAAACGAGATAAGTGTCATGAAATATGCATTCTTTTTCGGCATTAAACCGATTGCCATCAACTCAACCATTTCAATTTGACTGAATTTTAATCGCAATTGACATACAATCGGTAAGTTGGCAAATCAACACAAATCCAAGCTTTTTCCCAAACCGACGAATTTCAACGAAAATTGCTGTTAATTCAATCTTTGTCTGTCTCTCTCTTTCTCACAGTTCTCTTCTTTGAAACAATGTATCTAACGTATTCACAATCAACATTCCATGCACTTATTACAACTTTATATGTGCGCGTGCTCGATTTTTTCTCTTCTTCAGCACTCAAGCCACAATTACCGTTTAAGAGTTCGAGTTGTGATTGAATCTGGCCTTTGTCAGGAAATCCTTTTTCCATGGTGTTTCGTTATATTCGTCATTTTTTTCCTCTCATTCTCTCGCTTTCGTTCTTGCTTCCATTCCATCTCCTTTTCTCCTTTGATTCGCAGCCACTCCTAACAAATCGGCATTTTTGATCATTTTTTGTGAGTGTGTGTATGTGTTCGCCTCTAAATACTGTGTTCATTCTTTCTTACGCAACGCAAAACAGAACAAAAAAGCTGGAGCACAGACTTTTATTGTTGTTGGCTTCGGCATTATTATTTAATATTGTTATGCATCTCTTTCAGTTTTTTGTTTTGTGATCGCGTTTCTTAAACTCCCGGTAGTCGAGTAGATTGATGCGGCAGTGCGCAAAGGGTCCATTCGCAAAACATAGGAGAGTAAGTGAATGTGAATGCGAATTATGTGTATTTATAAGCGTTTCTTTATGCAAATTAATGAAGATCAAAGCAATTTTACCGACAATGCCTTTTTGGTTCGGGCTCTACATCATTTTTTTGTTCGTTGTTGCATAAGCGCTGAAAGAAACGTTAGCTTGAGCTGTAATCATAATAATGAACGCATGTTTCATTGCATTTGAAGTGCCTGGTAAGTTTAACGGGAATTCACACATACATCAAAGTTCGGTAGATTTGGTATCAAACCGTCGGATCAATGTTTCCTCAATGCATATGGTCTTTTCAAGTCACTGTTCTCGGCCCTTCGGCACTATACTGCCGTTTCGGAATTGGCCCAATTGCCAAAAAAATGATGTGAATGCGTCATTTAGGTGAAATTAATAGCGATGATGCGCATGTCATGTACGTGGTTCTCGTTATATGTTTGTTTTCTAGAGTGAAAGAATTTGTTGCAGCTACAAAAAATGTGCTGGCAATGTGAAATCAATACCATTTCCGGACGCCATTTGTCGGCAATGGATGTTTTGGTTTGCTCTTTTTCCTCCTTTTCCGTGTACGTTTTCTTTGATCTGCGAGTGACTGAAGCATCGAGTGCCGCATGCATCGCTACTGAATCAATGATTGCAGTCAAAACGATTGAACGCTATAAAAATGAATGGCTGATGCAGATGCAGATACTTGGTTCGCGCGCCGCGCTTAAGTGTAATATTTCCTGCTGGCAATTTTCGATAACGGTCTCACTAAAAATGTTATACCGATGCAGTATTCAACCGAATGCCAAACATCATGATGAAGATGAATCAACAACACACGGAACACACATTCACGTGATTTATTGCGGCGCCCGTGCCATTTTTTCCTACCACATTTCATCGATTCGACAAGAGATCGTTTGTCGCTGCATGTTTTACGGCGCGTCATTTAAAACAATATTTACCCGCCCTCGACTAATTTTCAATAGCATTCTTCATTCGAAAAGTTTTATTGCGCCTTTTTGGAGTCTTTCAAGGAGATCGATTATGCGATCATTTGTTTGGCATTTCTAATTACAAATGTCAAAATAATTAGAGAAATTGATAATAATGTGAAATATATGTAGAAAATATGAATATTGTCAAAAATGTATTGAAAAAGAAAATAAGTGATCGTTGGGATGATCAATAACGCTTCTGAAACCATCTTTAACTAGAGCTTGCGGTTTCCTAGCACAAAATTGAATCTACAAAAGTACATACCGAAAATATTTGATAGATTTCATTGCTTCGGGTTGCCAAAATAAAATTCAATGCGCTACGTAATGATGAGTGAACATTCGAAATGCTATTATTATAATATAGATGCTTCACTGATTTATTGAGAATTTCATGATTAAATTTTCGTTTGAACAACATGCACACAGCGAAAAAAGAACTAGAAAATATTTTTTGAAGTTGCTTCGATGCGATTTCGAGTGCATTTTCCGAATTGGTTCGGTTCAATTACTGAAAAGGTAAAATTTGTAGTTGAATGATTTTGTCAGACGAATGATATTCCTGCAGTCGAGATGAATCGTACAAATTTCACGATTTGATAAATTCAATTTTGCATGGCTTCTTTACGCAGCTTTTATTTGTCAACGCCTGAAAGACGTTTGAATGAACTTCGAGAAGTGATCCGAATCATTCCGAAAAGGCGAAGCAGTTTTTGAAAATGGCGCATACACACAAAAATACTACAATGAAAAGCATTTAATTCACGTCAGCTTCATATTTCCCATTGAATTGTGTTCACTTATATCCAACAGAAAAAACCGTCCGGAATTACAAATGAACGTTTTACATAGAAGCTATACGAAACATCCGTGTGAATAAAATGAAAATGGGAAAAATCCGAGCATTTTACGGTGCTTGCACTTTACATATTTCTGTATGCTTGATGAATTTTCTTTTATAGCTTCACTTGGAGGTTTATTTATTCATATCGCGCGAGTTCGGAGTGTGTGTATGTATTCGAAGCAGCCAAAGAGTGTGTAAATGTGAAACAATTGTACAACCGTACAAATCGGGTTGCATAATGAAATACGATGTGTCACAAGGAAACGAGGCGAGAAAGTGAAACCAAGATGAGAGTGTTAGATGTGATGGAACAAATCTTCCAGCAGCGCAAATGCTGGCGGTCGCATCACAGCGACAACGGTACATACGAAACCAGTGCGAGTGAGAAGATGAATTGTTTCGGGGTAGAATTCTACCCGATCCGTCTGCTCCACACTCGGCACATATGAATTCGTGAAATGTCTCTTTATCGTAGCGAGTGCACGTATTCATGGCCGTGACGATGGTGAATATGTTACTCAAGCAAATCTGCATATATGTACATACGAAATGCGATTCCCTTTTATTTCGCATTAAAAGCTTTCATTTCATCTACATGTACAACTTTATGCACATTTGCACATTACCAGATGTGACACGTTCACACCAAAGTCTGTCTTTCAATTCTCTTGAAAATGCATAACGTCTTATGTATTCTCTAATATTTTCTCGCCCAAAAAATTCATGGTGATTTTTCGAAGTGTGGATCGAACCGAGCTCGTGCATTTACATTGAGAAATTAATAAATTCATTAAAGAAACAACGCACATTTTCTTGGGCAAATCAAAGTAATTTTTCCGTTGATGAAAAATAAACAATATGTTTCACCGTTTTCTTTGATCCCTTGAATGTGATGAATATTTTAGTTTATAACTTTCACATGAATGACGAAACTTAAGAGAAAAATGTCTATGTTATTCCATTAAAATGCTCTGCTGCATTCCCTCTGGTTTAAATCTGTTACAAGTTTCTCCATTGCAGTTTTTTTCGCTCATGTAGAGTACGTCGTAGACTGGAAAGAGAACCGCATCGGATTTTTAACTCCAACAAATCCACAACAATGTAATAGTTTTTGGGTTGTCTAATTTGTGCGCGTCAAATGGTTGTAATTGAAAAAATTTCGTTGTTTAAATAAAAGTTTTGAAAAGCAAATAAAGGTATTTTGAGGTAATTCCCATATTTTCACTTAAATAAGAGATAAACACACCGCATTTTTCTGCTTGTTGTTTTGCCAGTCCCATAAGAATTCCAACACGAGCATCAAACATTTGAAATATTCCACAAAATTTCCATCATCTGCTCGCAGCATGAACCACACACAAACTGAAGCATTTCGACGCTAGTTTTTGTGTTGAATAATTCACATTTGAAGTGAAAACTTCTGAAACTTTTGCGTAAAGTTCAGACAAACAACGATGGATTTAATAAAAATACATTCGACGTGGGCCAAAAAATACAGACGCTGTAAGCGGCGAATAAGAAAAACATTCTGCAATGTAAATATTGTGGAAAATAAATAATAAATGAGGTGATTACCTGCAGTGCGATGATTGTATTCAATTTATCTTGACCACGATGCCCACTGATTTATTTTGAGCATGGATTGCGCGAACGCGCACACAGAATTGATTTCATTTTTCGAAATGTGTTCTAGATCATTTGCCATGGCCATGACTGCAGTCACACCGTTGGAATTCGCTGCTATTCATACAGAATACTCATTATTCGTGGCGATCGGCGCAAATGCAGCGCGCAACCATAATGAACTCATTATAATGTTTATTTATTGAAATATTTCCTTTAACATCTTAACTGCTTTGTTCACGCGCGAGCGCACAGCATCATTAGCATGTAATGACAGATTTGAACTTAAAATTGAACTTCAACGTATCATTTTTTACGTCCAACATTGATTTGTTTTCGTGATGATTTCTGTTTTTTTTTTGCTTTCTTAGTTCGTTCTGCGAATACGAACGACCTTCTTTCGGACTAAACAATGAACGACCAGCGCCAAAAATCAAAGTAACAAGATCAAAAATAAATGGGCACACGCATACGTGGGTAAGGGGAGGGGCTCCGGTGTCTTACCGTTCGGAAAATAATTTCGGGATCCCCCGGTCGTTTGCTAAAAAGTTAAGAAGTTCCTAAAAGTTTGTTTTCCTAAATTTTCAAGTTAACATTAAATCAGTTTCAGTTTAACCCTCCTCATCAATACTAAAAATAACATTTCAAACAAATTCTGAAACAAATAATGGAGTCTTCATTTATATCAGCCAGTCTTGAAGACATAAACGTCTAATGAATAATCTGGAACAAATCACATGCGTTATATTTTGAACCATATTTCAACGAACATAAACAACACAACGTTTTCAACTATTTCAATTCGGTCAAGTTTTTGACTTCAGCCAACTTAGTTTTCTACTCTGATAGTTTGAAACTGTGACTTTTTTTGCTCAATTTTTCGGAAGTGAGATTTGTTTTATTTGTTCCATTGCTCGTCATTTTTTTCGAGCTAAGAGGTAAACCAGGAACCCTCCTCGAGGGAATTACAGCCCCCCCCCCGAAATTACTAACATTGCTCACGTATGCAGCCACGGGTGTCATTGTTTAAAAATAATCATTTACTCACAGGCTGCAACTAAAGCCATTTAAGCACAATGGATTGTGGCCGATCAACGTGAAGACCTTTTGAACCGTCTGAACCCATCTTTCGGCTCAAACTACTTTTTTAACTTCAAAATGATTTTTGTATGTTTTGTTTTCATCTTTGTAATTATCTTGTTTTGGGATAAAACCATTTTTGCTGCAAAAAAATAGTCTGAAATAATTCGGCCGACCCGAAACTCCGCAGAAATGGGCCGTTTGCAGCTCGATAAGTATTTATATTGAGTTTTTTTACACAATATATTTTGAGTTTTGTTTATACATGCGCACAAAATACCAATTTGCCAAAAATAAAAAAAAATGAAACACTGTAAAATGAATTGTTACGATGATAATTTGGTTTATGTTAAATTTGACTCTCTCCGATTCCGAATCGGCGATTCGCTGGACATTGGTCAAGCTGGGAAGAAAATCTGGGTGGTATTTTGCAATCGCATATGCTCGAAATATATCGGACATATGTTGGTGAGTTTATAAACAGAACCGCGGTAATAACTCAATAATTTAAATATTCAATCATCGGATCATCGTTGTTGTTGTATCAGGCGAACGCATCACGTTACGAATCCGAATATCTGTTGTCCCGTGTACATTTTTCTTCTCTTCATGGAATGACATTTGTATTGCTTCATTCAACACAACAGAGAAGACGCGCTCAAAACGGTTGTACTGCAAATTTCTCGTTCGTTGCGTGTTTTTTTCTTGATCCGGGTGGCGCTAATAATGGTCTTTATTTCTCTCTCACACAATGCGATATAATCTTACTTCGAGGCATTTTATTTTTTAAATGAAAACATACGCATTGCAAAAAGTCCCATCTGCTAACCCAAGGAAAAACATCTAATTTTATTACAATCGCTCCAATTGTGTAAGAACAATGCACTTCATTTGGTCAGACAGATAAAAATGCGAAGCACTTGGCAAACTCGCGTTTCTTCTACACATGCACGCCGTAGTGGTTTGAAACGATTGTCGCTGCAGTTCGAAAATGCGTGTGCGTAATTATGTTTTATGCGTATTTTTAACAGTAGCCCGAGTTTATTTGCGAAGATTGCATAACATACAAGCCAATTTCGCATTGGAACGGTAGCATACGCAATCAGAAGAAAATATTTGCAAACGAAAGAAATCGATGAAAGGCTCAAATTATGCATTTTTTAAAAATCAGAATCATGCACGGCAAAGAAAAATAATCGAGGGAAAAAAGTAGGTTTGGTTTTCGTCACAAGAAGCACGATACATGGCTGCGCACATACAAATGTCGAACGAGAATTGAAAAGAGGCGGAAAAAATACGTAAAAAACAACAGTTATGCATTTGTTTGAGCACTTGTGAGCACTCCCTTCGCCCAGCGAATGGCAATAATTGCAAATTTGGTACATATAACGTCCAATAATTCTTCTCCGGTTTTGGGCCTATAAACAAAACTGCGCTACACATGCACACGTCTTAGCGCAAACGTCCGAGGCAGCACGATAATGATAATAATAATATTAATCATACGAATCATGCGAATGAATTACCAAATACAAATTGAAAATTGCTTTATTTGCCACCCAAGTCGATTGCACACCAACAAAACGAAAATCACGATGTGCGCAGATGAAGTGCAATTACAGTCGAAACCGTCGCTGCAATAACATCTCATTCATGCATCAGCCCACTAATGAAATCATTGAATTTGCCTGTCGTTTGTGCTCTTTTTGCGCCCAATGAATGTTTCGTTTCGTTAATTTTGCGCATTGCTTATAGTTGGAGTAGCCGCCTTGAATTACTGACACCTGCGCAATAAAAATATGTTTCAACTTTTGTTGTTTTAATCATTCCTTTTCCATTGAATTTGATGCTACGAAATTCGGGTCCACTTTACGACCACAGAAAATTGGAATATACTAAAAATGACGCAAAAAAACTGTTTCCTGGACAAATTCACATTCCGAGATGACACAAATTTTAATAAGAGTTGGTTTCAAACTAAAGTTTGCATTATGAACTTGTTTAAATAGTTTTTTAACTAAAAGAACACTCAATTCAAAATACTAATCGTCTTTTGAAAATAATCATTTCTTCTACCGAACGAAAGCAATTATATAATTTATCGTTGATTAAACGATGAAATCAATTAATGTTCTTCGTTAGTCAGCATTGTCTTAGCCTTGACCACCAACAATTGATGTAAGCCAATCATTAGCCAGATATGTGTGGGACTACTCCCGATAGTGTGTGTATATCTGTGTGAAATGAGAATGTCCAAAGTAATTATGATTTTTAATTAAAATTATACAAATAACAAATGCATTCAATTGGATAATTCGAAAAAATGAAGAGAGTACGATCAGTTTTCACTGAAGTTTCTGACTGATGTTTATACTTTTTTGTGCAAATTAGTCAGCTAATTTGCTCTTCAATGAATGAAATTATATGTTTTGAATGGCTTATGGGCAATGTTAGCATTGAATGATTTTGAAGATCGCTATCAAGCAAATGTTTTCGAATTCATGACATAAAATTCGATAAATATTCCTTGATTTCGAATCACCATTAAAACTGAAAACTCTGAACAGATTTCAGTCATATTATATATTTATAACAAATGTGGACGCAATATAGACGCAGCAATTACAGTTCATTTTTATTATCTGTACAAATCGAAACGGCAATGTAAGACTTTCTTCTTGACATGTGATATGCATCTAAAAGTAGTACATTATTTATCCGCTTGAAGCAAACCGCAATAATGCGCACGTCACAGGTATCACATTACGTTAAAGAGGGAAAATCATTAAAATAAAGTTTCGAACAAGCAACGAAATGTGTATGTAAACATGATGAAAAATCGTTCAGAAAATTGTCTGATGTGCTCATGAAAGTGAAAAACGTAATAATGCCATTTTTCAGCTTAATGTAACATGACACATGATGGGCGACTACGAGTTGTATGAAAGTTGCATTAATCATTTCAGTATTTATTTCGGCAATTGTCAAGAAAATGCACGAGCACCGAATGCAATCGACCGAAAGAAAGATACGAGAATGTAATTTAAAATTAATTTCTTGTTAAATTTTGGTTTATTGAATTCGGTGAAATTACGATGTGAAAACATTAGTGAAGATATCCAAAAAATCAACATGTTCTCGTTTTTTCTTGGTGAAACTCATAATATGGCTTCTCGTGTCTGATTTAACTTCTAAGAATAAGGTATGAGTTGCATCAGCTGTAAATGAGTGATGTGATACTTGTCGATGAGCCAAACTTTAATTGATTCCGAACATCGAGAAAGCATAGTCAATATTTTTTTTGTGTTGCTCGCGAATTTTATTTCGTCGGGTTTTCAAAGTGCTGAAGCTGTTTTCTTCCATCTAAAACGAGAATGTGCAACATTTGCTGACATTTTGAATTGTCATCAATCATATCCATCGAATCCGTTGACAGTTCGGACAATCCTTCATAAATCATGAGCATCGTCTTTTAAATATTTCAAATTATGTTTTTGTCATTTTCTTCACGGAACCAAATCGAGATGAAGTTTAAGTGATTGCAACTCCCCGCGACAGATACGGAAAGAAAAGCAACAATAAATTGCATTGATTTTATCGCGCTGAACAATAATTGATATCTTAAATGAAGCGAAAATTATTTGTCTTGAAAATTCGCCAGTCAAAATTGTAATTGAATCATTGCAGCTGGTTCTCGCTTTCATTTCATCCAACTTAATTGATATGTTTTTTTGTTTGTAATGACTAGTCCGGCTTTTAAACCATCGTATCGTCATAAATGCGTCGAAAATGATTTATTGATAAGTGTTTCGGGTGTTTTCCTTTGAATTGAATAAAAATAAATTGCATTCCTTTTTGTCAGTTGCAGTATGTTGAAATGCTAAATAATAACCAGATATTGTATAAATATCATAATATAATAAGGCAAGAATACCGGAATCAATAACGAGGCTGTTTGATATTTGCTTGGTCAATAATGAAATTGAGCACTAAATCCCGTATCAATGGCTATTATCAGCATATTTAAATGAGATTTTCAGCAACAACCGAATAAATTTTTATTATTTGTATTCAATGAAATAAGCGGGTCAGTGAACGACTTGTTTCCATTTCCATATTTGCCATGCCTCATTCGATCATAAAATGATATTTCATACCAGATTCATTTCATACATCGTTCGTTCGGCCAGCATTCAATCGAACTAATAAGTAATAAAAATGCATAAATTAAAAAAAATAAATGTTGCGATGCAAAAATTAAGTACGACAGGTTTCTCGATGCTGTCACATTGTTTATGACTTGTTTTGTCGTCTAAATAATATTTGCATTTCGGCACAGGCAACTTTATGAACCGAAGCAAAGCGAAAGAGGTTCTCTCTTCAATACACAAATATTTTTTCGAATACCATGCAATAGCAATCATGTTTCCATCGAGCATTTTATTAAATTGATCAGCTGGATATCGCCGCAAAAATATTTGCCATTAAATGATACGTCGAATAAAAAAGAGACAGCTCAACGCCAATGACACGGACAGTCATCCAGCTAAAGCTAAAACCAAACAAGAAATCAGGATAAGAAAAAAACACAACATTTCATTGACAATACACATGACATTTCCAACTGTTTACCATTAATTTCCTTTGATTTTTTGCATTCGTCTGATGGTTTCATGTTTTAATTTCAATGCCGTTCAATTCGATCGTCGATTGATAACACTTTGTTTTATGTATATTGTTAGATTTATTGATGACAAAATGCAATAAATTGAAAATTGCCATGTAATTACTTATTAACCATTTTCAGATCGGATCCGTGAAATACGATTGGTTTGGATTTACTCATAAAAACTCGGTTGATATTTGTTGAGTCATAAAAATAGACCTTTTCTGACATTTTCCATTTGATTGCTCGCAATAAAGAATGTTTCATTTGATTCGTTCACCTTTTGTCACTTTTCGGATGAGATTTTGTGATTGCATGCATTGGAATGGGAGGAATTTTCGTTTGCCCTTTCTCTTTTACACCGAAGTAACATTTTCGTTTTTCAAAGTAAAGTTCTTTTTCCTCAGTAGCGCTAGGTTATCTTTTCACAACAGTTTAAAAATCATTCGTCACGAAGTCAAATGAAGCCATTTAATATTTTAATTTGCAATGATTTATCGTCATGTTTGATTTTATCTTCTCGTTCTAGAGATGAGTTTTTTCTCCTCAAAACTTATGACACGTGCGAAGTGTACGCAGCATAGAATTATCGCAGATATATATGTGCAGCGCGATACTTATACTGATCATATAGCTAAGATATTCTGCCGCAAAATCGACGCTAAGCGGATCGCAATATGTTCTTCTTATTTTGTGCATACTTTTTCACACGTGCGTCGACTGTGGGGCAACACATCTTCACCGTTCCACATTTACGTTATTCGGTAGCG
Source organism: Obolodiplosis robiniae (assembly GCA_028476595.1). NCBI lineage: Eukaryota > Metazoa > Arthropoda > Insecta > Diptera > Cecidomyiidae > Obolodiplosis > Obolodiplosis robiniae. The sequence continues at coordinate 51,308,203 of CM052014.1, read as the reverse complement.
TATGAGCATGTATTTGCTTTAAATACAAAGAACGATAGAGCACCCGTATATATGAAATGCTATAAGTATCGCGCTGCACATATATATCCGCGATAATTCTATGCTCCAGTCTCTGGAAAACATCTGATATATGTACCACTTCTGTGATATAAATTCTAATCTTGAAGGAGACATGTTGTGATACACATAAGCTATTATCATTGCAAAATTGTTGATAAAATGCAATTCATATAAAATGTTCATATTTGTTTCTCTTTAGTTAACGGCTAGCCTCCGTTGTGTGAATGAATAGCTTTCAAAATTTCCTACGATTGGTGTATTTTTTGTGCTTAACATTTTAGCATGAAGTGCGTTTTGGCAACAGTTGTAGGTGCTTTGTTAATGGGGCTTATGTGTTCCCTCGTTCCGAAAGTAAACTCGAATAATGACACACTGGTTTTCTCTCACGTTGTATGTAAACTGTGACAAGAATTCCAATGCATTTCCTCAGTATTGATTCAATTTATTATAGATCTTTCGCCATGGAGCTCGCGATTGGGGAGAAGATATGCAAATAACCAAAGTAAATCAAATGAATGAGTGAGAATAAAAACCGACCTCTAACTATTGTGAGATTTGAAATGAGACTGGAAAAATTTGAAAACATAATTGAGACCAGGAAAATTTTTATCACAAAAATGTGGACAGGAATTTTTTAAAAGTAAAAATAAGACCGGGAAAATGTTGAGAATAAATATAAGATCGAGAATATTTTAAAATTTGAATGTAGAAATGCGACCAGAAAGTTTTGATAGCAAAAATGAGCCCGGAAAATATGAAGATAAAAATGAGACAACCAGTAAGAAAAAAATATGGGTCTAATTTTTATGCCAAATTTGTTTCTGGTATCATTTCAAGTCTCATTTTAATTCTCACAATAGTTGGAGGTCGGTTTGCTTTCTCACTTATTCAAATATTATTTTAAAAATCAGCACTTAATTATATATACAGACGTGAGCAAGTCTGGAAATATCAGTTCCGTTTTATTTTAACGATGCATTACTCTCAACAGGAGGGGAAGAGACAGATGTTTGCAGCTGGGCAATTTTTACGGAGACGTTACAACGAGCTTCTCGGAGAGACATATTCATATGATAAGGTTTATGTTCATTCTACGGATACCGATCGGGCAATCGTAAGCGGTTTAGCGGCCGTGGCTGCAATTTTTATACCAACAGAGAAGGAGAAATGGCACGACACGATCCTTTGGCAACCCGTTCCGGTAAGTTCCTACCCGAATAAATGAGTTTTTTTGTTGGATTTTCTTTGCAAAATGTATTATAAAATATAATTCAAAGATTCATACAGTGCCACACGACCAAGATATGCTATTGCACGGTGGAAAACCATGTCCAAAATATAAAGTTTTGTACAAATATTACATGGAAAACTCTCCTGAAGCGCTTGAGCTCTTGAAAAAATATGCAGATCTTATTGCATTTTGGTCGAAAATGAGTGAACAGAATTTAACGAACATCGGAGATGTTACTAATTTGTATAAAATGCTTCTCAATCAACAAGAAACCGAACCGTTAGTGGATTTGATTTCAATCACAGAGCTGATGCCATGGTAAAATCATTTCTTTTCGATTTAAGGCTACCAGATTGGGCTAAAAAAGCAATTGAAGCTAATGGGCCAATGGAAATAATCGCCAGAGCCACCTCTAAGCTGAGAAGTACTCCCAAATTAGTGAAACTATGGTCTGGATTTTTGATCAAAGAGATACTTGAGCGTTCGGCTTCAAAGATCAACTCAACTCTAAATCCAGACCGAAAACTCTGGATCTATTCAGCTCACAGTTCCACTCTCGCGACTTTGTTGAGTGGATTTGGCGTTTTTGAGGTAGGATACGGACATTTTCTATGAGCAGATTTTTCTAATGACCCTTGTACATTCTTTGCAGCGTAACCTTCCGCCATACGCAAGCATTTTACATTTCGAACTATTTAAAACCGAGAAAAATCAGCATTTTTTGCACTTCATCTACCGTAGGCCAGATGTTGAAGATCCACAGCCAAGTGCGATACCAAAAATTGGCACAAAATGGACGTTGGAACAATTCTATTCTGCATATGGAAATATAATTCCAGGCGATTTCAATACGGAATGCCAAGTTTAAAGATTCTCATCTCACTTGCAAACATGGATGCACTCTAGTCCAATCAATAAATAAATAATTTTCAATTTTGGAATCGTTCGCCTTACGTCATTTTGCGGATGCGAATTTGTGATTTTTTGCATTGGAATAGGAAGAACCTTTCTTTTGCGCTTCTTATTTTATTCCAAAGTGGCATTTTTATGTTTCAAGAAGCGTTTTTTTTTGTTAGCAGCTCTAGGTGTCGGTGTAAAGGTGATATATTGCATTCTAACAAGAAGTCATGTGAAGCCATTTAAAATGGCACGGCCAGTGCAATGAACAACAAAATCTCTCCAGTCGAGACGCTAAAATATCTCTCTTTTTTGCTGTTTTTCTCTTGCTGCATAAACAATGAATAAATAGCTGCGTGGTGAATATGGAGAAGAGAATTATTTAAACATCACAATTATTTATATGAAATGCGTTGCACACCACTGAATAAATAAGCATTGAAACAACAGCGATTTTTCACCCGAACGACGTAATCAACACGGACACAAATGCACTTCAGACCATGTGATACTTTTGTTAATGCTCGACCATTTTTCCCTAAACGCTTCGCCAACGTCACTTTGCCAAGAAGGTAAAGCGCATAGTAATCTCCTGTAGTGCGACAATTTTTGAAATACCACACACAAATAGAACACACTCTTGCGCTGTGCGCTGACTACAGCCAACACGAAAAACCAACCGTGTCGTACTTTTTTCGAGCCACGTTTCGAGCTGAGTGAATTATCGTAACGTGGTTTGTTATTATTTTTGTGTGGACACAACATTTAAAACATTCTGCTTCATTTTCAAGAATAACACATCGCCTCAAACACTTTGGGCGAGAGGAAGAAAGCAGAAAATGAAGAAAAATGAAGATATTCCGCGCGTTGAAGCTAATAAAATGGTTAAATGACGTTACAAAGAATGCTTGTTGCGCGTAAATCTTCAGTGCCATTGCATTCGATCAGATGTAAAAATGCTCTTGACCTTTGCAATCGTTCGGTCATGCAGCGCGACCTTTTGTATTCGCCGTTAATTCAATTTATTCTCTCCGACAGCCAAATGTAAACAAATCAACGAATTATAAATACAATTCATGGAAGGCGCAACGAAGGAAAAGTTACACAAATAAAAAGACGATATCTCTAAATTTGAGATGCAACAATATTATCCGTTGTGCTCTTTTACGAGCACATTGATCCAATTTCAATAATATTAAAGCGTCATTGTCGATCAATTCATTATGGAATTGTCATTGCATCGTGATTCAAATGATCCAATAAACATGCACCAATTTGTGCTCGATTCACTCAATCGTCGGGCAATAAAACTGCACGATACTTTTAAATTATTTTCAGGTTCCAATGAATTTTATACAGAGTTTTTTTTTTATTCTCCTATTGAAAAAGACATGAAAAATAAATATTTCTCGAGATTAAAGTTATTGTTAATTTGAGTCCATATGTGGCAATTGCTTGATTCGTGATCCACATGTGGAGAGTCTTTTAATTTCGTTTCAGGCAAAAATATATTCATTTTTAAATATCGTCGATGTTTCGATTGGCAATGTTTCGTAAATGGCTCGATTGGATAAAAGATTGTACTGTATTTATGGTATCCATAATAAACGATAATGATTCGTGGAAAACAAAACGTCTGATTACACGATGGAATCGTTTGTATTTGCTTTTAAACGATTTTAATAAATTTGATTGTCATTTAAGTAGACAAAATTGGAAGGATTAAAATTAAATGCAATTTGAAGCTTTACGCCAGCATCACCGTTAAATAAATACACGTCAATCGATCATTAAGCTGCGCGCCAAATTGCACAAATACTTGGTCGGTCGATCACTCGCTCGCGCTCGTTTGAGAACAGCCCGATTTGCGTTACAAATCATTATGGTTTATTTTCACTGTACATTCATAACTCTAGCTTGTTAAATGACTTGCCCAAGTGCCTCCTCTCTTTCGTTTACAATTTTTGCATTGTCAACAAAGAGAGAAAGAGAGAGAGAAAGAGAAAGAGAAAGAGAGGGAGAGAAAGAGAGAAAAAGAGAGGGAGAGAAAGATCCATATGCAATGCAAAAGTTGTATATATTTCAATTTTTGCTCGTAAACAAACCGATTTCCAATGAATCTATTTTCACTGTTTCACGTATGTAAGTGCAAAAAGATTCGATCTTCTTCGAACTTAACAGAAAACTTGTTGTAGATTTTAGATCCGAACGCTGCAGCATACGGATTAGTCGAGAGCGTGCAATGGAAATGCAATCTGATGCGACAAAACACAATCTCTTGCCACTAAAATTGAAGGGCAAAACATCATCGGGAAGTGAAGACCATCTGGAATCGGTATTTTTCGGAAATTCGAAAACTCAAGTCATAAATTTTAGACCCAAATTATACCAATGAATCTAGTCAAATTTAGTACATCTCAAAACTGAAGTTTGTTAAAAAAGTTTGTGAATGCTTCAGTTATTTTTTTTTCATTCGAATAACTTTCATGATCGGCTCAAAAATAAAAAATATTATCAAAATTATTAAAAAAACAAAAGTCAAATCCATTTTTCGATACGATATGCCGATTTTGAGTAAGTCTCAAAATTTGTACGAATGTCCACTGAATGTGAGCACTTTCGGGTCCGCACTATGATTCCAATCACTATGATGCTGCGCAACCAGCGAAATGATGAAATTTTATTGATTACGTGAAATTTGTGTGCGCTGAAAGAGGAATGATGGTCAATTAACGATAGCTCCCTGCAGTGATTTTTGCCTTTTACTTTTTTGCTATCCACTTGAACTAAACTCCTTTTATTTGTGTTTATTTTTGTTAGCTCGTTCCTTGTTCGTTTAGTTATTGATTTCATGTAATCATTTTCGCATATTTTATTTGCTTGTTTTATCCTTTTTATGGCCATCAAATCTCGTTGCTTTTTGTGTATGTGTGTGTGTTTCAACTGTTTTTATTCCAATCTTCATAGGTCGATCATTACGCTCGTTTACGTTTAGTATTGTTCGTATCACACGCGATTCACATTCAAAAATGGTGGAAAGGCTTTTTTCTTCTTTTTAATCATAAAATAATTTGTTAATCACATATTCACATCTCTTTGGGCGCAGCGCATCAAGTCCATTAAACGTGTGTTTAACAAGAATTCCGTATAATACTTTTCAGTGATTTGGCTATTTCACCAACAAATTTGCACGTGCTACTCAAAGAGAATCATTTGAAAATGGCCATGGAATTTAGACAGATATGAACGTTGTGCTCTTGATGACTGCATTGAAATTAGTTACAGTGATAAAAACGAATAATTTCGCAGTGATCTTTAAACGAAGATTGTGTGCGATTAAATACGTCTATATATTTGTTATTACAAATTATTGCCGTTTATCTGCTTTGCCAAAGCTTTTATTTGCACAATCGAAAAGGTGAATGGTGCAGGTATGATTTATGATTAGTAATGCATACTATGTTCTATGTCAATTTTGTGCGTTCGAAGAAATATGTAGACACGATGCGGCAATCGCACTGATTGTAATTGATTTCTCACAAAATCAAAATCGTTCGTGGTTCGCGGCGCCACGCAAATTGCAATGCACTGCAAAAAGAAGTGTTTCTCTGAAAATATTGTGCATTCGATGGATATTGATGAGAATGTGTCGCAGAGAGCATCATCGCGTCGAAGGTCGATCATTAAAAGGCTCATTTCTGAGTATTCTTTTAGTTTGATTCGAAAAATACCAAATAATTTGTGCATTCTCTTGCTGAGCTCGGCCCATTGCAATGACATCAGCCTGTAACTGAACAAACAATGATAAACGAACATCAAAACGGAATAGTTAAGATTTTTCATGTATTCAAACCAATCATCGAATGAGTTATGTTTTCTCAAGCGACAGCCACACGGAAAAAAACTCATAAATGAAATAAAAGGAAAAATACTGGCTTAATTACTTGGTAATGATTCTTATTTTGTGCAATGAAAGACAACTACACCGATCACTTTTATTGAGTGCTGCGAAAAATATATGAAGTACACATGGGTTTGCGGTTGCATCAGAATGCCGAGATGGATGCGTTATTTGACATTTCTCTTAATTCAAACATGCTTTTGACATTGATACCCCGGCACACAATACATCGCATGCTCTGGCTGACAGCCATTCATCAACATCCATTTAATGCCAATCAATAATGTCGTCTTGGCTCACATTTGTCGTTTCACTATTTTCCTGTTCTGCCTTCTTTTAATGGATTTTATTGCCATTTTCGAGCGTTCATTACCGTGCGCCTAGTTACAAAAAAAAAATCGAGCATTGGTTGTGTTTTTCGTGCACTCGACCGGCAACAGCACAACCGATATTCCTTTTGTTTCAATTGCAATGCGAAAATTGCAATATTTTTTGTTCATTGGCTGCGCTGTTTTATTACTAGACGATTCAATCTGTCAATTATTATTATTGTTACGTTTGATCACCTTGGCTGGTTCTTTTTTAATCTTTTAATGATCGGATTTCTTTGCGAAACATAAAATGGATTGCTTTGAATCGCGAATGGAGTTAATATGACAAGTTGATGTCAACAATCAGTGTTCGCCGTGGCCATTTATGGGCAAAATTAACCAGAAGCATGAACGAGTAATAAGTAATTCAGCTTGTTTTTTGCTAGAGTTCGTCATTCTTTTTTGCTGTTGAACTGTATAAAACGGGCAACTATTAATCGAAACCGAATGGTGATAAAGTGTTACGATGGCTCGAGATAAAGATGCTTTTTTCACTTTTTTAAAATAAAAATAATTAAATCCGTGCGAATTAAACTAAGGTCATGTTTCCCAAGCTGAAATCTGCAATCTTTTGTTATATATTTGCCCTCGTTTTCCAGTTCCACTTCCAATTAATCTCGAATTAAGTAATTGAATGGCCAAAAACACCGCATCCAATGGTAAAGTTTGAGTTCATCGTTTGTGTGCAGTGTAAATGTGCTGTCGTTTGTGTGGCAAAGATTGAAATTCCCTTTGGCAATTAGTAAAGTGGAACTCATTGCTCACATTAGAGTTATGTACGTTGTCGTTATAACCATAAATCAGCTTTTGCCATGCCACAGCGCTCTGGTACACTTGCAAAACCAAATGACCATTAAACTTTGCGATAAAGAACTAGGCTGAATGTTTGCTGAACTATGAAAGAGACATCGAGATGCAGACATTTTGTGTTTGGCTTCGATGTTACCATGCAATCAGAGAGAATTGAAAATCCTTACATATTTGAGTGGCGGGATATTCTATTTCTAGGCTCAAGCTTTTGTTCGAATGGCAAAATTACAAATTAACCAACAAAGTTTTGTCGAAATCGTTTATGCAGGCTCACCTAGACAACTAGTCAAAATGAGCTTGCATCTTGGCCATTGAACGAAATTTCACTCCGTGTAGCCCAAATCATTTACAACTCATTTGCATGACTTGTAAAATATTTCAATGATTTGAATAGAAATTGATATGTTCAATTTGGTCAGGCTGAAATGCGAGGGGTATATCAACAAGACACGAGTTCTGCCGAATAATCTGATTAATTCTTTCAACAAAAGATCCATCAGAGATTGATTTCCAAACATTAGAAGTTGGAGATGTGTCATAGTTTACTCTAACCAACACAATTTCCACCGACCAACACAAAAATCAACAAAAACTCGTATTATTGAGAAGCCCACTTAGATTTGGCTATTCCGCATCCATTCATTTTGCATGCCCCTTGAAGGCGAGAATGTTGTATGAAACCACTGAAATGTTTGGTATCATGTGTGTTCCTTCTTTATGAATGGCACAATCTCCTTAATTTGAGTGAAAAGTTCGGATAAATTTTAATCCTTGTGTGTGTGTGTGCGTGATTTCTCTTAGTTATGTGTACTTCCATAATAGACATAAAAGGGTAGCATGTCATCCATTCGGTATGATTCGGATTAGATTTGGTGAAAATTTGGTGTACAAACGTACGGCCGCATCCACATGTATATGGGCGGTATTACTGAACTACTTCGATGATATTGTGTGTAAAACGACTAAGTTTTTAATGTGGTTTTTAAACTATTTAAGACCTATGTATTCACTTGACCCTAATTGTTTTTGATGTGTCAAGCTCAAGCACTGCCATTTCACTGCGATATCGTTTCAAAGACATTGCAGTACACTATTTCTCCAACCGCACACTCAAACCGCAAACGATTTCGTGCTATTCGATTCATCGCTCCTTTGCAATGTTATCTCTCTCATATCGTACAACTTGAAGATTTGCTTTTTCTCCCTTTTTCTGCCAAATCGTCACATTCTTTTCTTTGTCATAATCTTTGGCTGTGCCATTATCAAAGGCCCCCTCCTTCTCTCTCGCTCTACTCTTGTGCCACTTCAGTTGTGTTCTCTTCAAGCAAAAGTGGTTTGGAGAATAGTTTTCATAAGTTCACATTGTTCACGTCGGCATGTATGTCACTTAAATTCACTTTTCGCACGGCAGCAGCAAACGTTCGGGCCCCACATTGAGTTGCTCGATGTCGATTCTTGAGATGGGTCCTTTTTTTCTATATCTTTTGTTGCAAAACTCTACAATAACTTTTGGTCTCTTTGGTAGTTTGATATTCATACACCAGATCAGAAGATGCTTGAAAATTCAATGCTTTAGCTCTCCCGGATCAACTTTTGAATCACTTTTACTTTGGCATTCAAATAACACACTGTTAAGATATTAATTTAATTTTTGGGTGCGAAGCAAACTTGTGTCAATGACAAAAAATTAAATGCAAGAGAGATTTCAAAGTTTCGTCTATCTCTCCGCTTTCCTCGGTGAAACTTTTTTTTTTTTGTATGGATTCAGTGGAGTAGAGAGAAACTGAACAGTCCTTATCGTCAGTCAACACAATTTTGCGATTTTGGTAGAAGCCATTCAAACAAAAGCTTATTGCCCGATATTAATTTTAAGTTTCTCGTTTTCTATTGACTCTCTCAATCGCATTTCGAAAATTCCATTTCAATTGTTCGGTCAGCAGATTTTGAGTGGTTGCAATATCCCTCCACTCTGTCGATGAATTGGAAATCCCATAGCCGGCTCAAAAGCTCATAACCATAACTGGACTTAATCGAAATTAAGGTAGAGAGCGGCTAGAGTGAGATGATCCAAATATTATTGTACAATAGCATTTTTGCGGTGGTTGTGTTTGTTCTGTGTGTAATCGTCGGATTGCATCCAGGGCTTAAACGAAATCGTATTGGATGCAACGCAAATCGATACAATCATTCAGAAGAGACGAGAACAGTTCCGAAACAATGAAATGAACAAAACCGTCCAAAGTTCCAATCATATCTATATTTTTCAATGGAAGATATGATGATCGTCGTCGTCGTCGTCGTCATGTTGTTTAAACGGAAAATTTACTGAACGAAGAAATCAACATCGGATTCTGTTGACATCGCAACAAAGCATTTTTATTGTGTTGCGTCTTTCGCTTATGGATTTTCGATCATATACTCGACCAACGGAATTTGTCACAACAAAAGAACAAAAACCAGCAGAAATTGTGCTGATAGCTTTGCAACAATAAATATGGGACAGTTAAAGTGGGATCTCCAAAGCAGTGTTTTTGCTTCTTTTTCATCTCGTCTTGGATTTAATTTATACTTCTTTTTCACCATGTATGAAATCAATGGTGTCCGAGGCTTGAGTGTCCACATATCGTCGGTGCTATGTGTGCAAGTGATTTCTATACACTTTTCGAGTGAATTCAAACATATCGTTTAATATTCCGCTCGCTCTCTCCCTCTCTTTCAAATTCCACGAAACGAGTGCACCACGGAACCGAACTAATGAAAAAAGTAACATTCCATGAGTGCTGCCAAACAATAAATCCGCTATCGTTTCGAGATAACGACCACGAGTGGTTGACGCACTTGTTTCTGTTTACGAGTGGATATGATTTTGAAATAATTGTTTTCTACATGGACGTTTACACCGCAAAAGCCCGACAAACTCGAGCCATTGTGATAGAAAGTTCTGCTGTTCGTGTGCAAACAGAGCAAAAAAATACAAAAGAAGATTAGGTTTTCTACTTGAAATTTCAACTTGCATTTTTTTCGGCTACGTGCATCGCATCGTCATAGGCGAATACACTATATTACATATATTTTATTAGATGTAGTTTGTACTAAAGGTTAATTAAAACTTTTATAAATCGATTTTTGTTCGATAAAATGTATTTTCCATCGAAATTAGAGTGGCTTTATTTTTGGCATGTGTATCGTTAGTTGGCACGTCATCATTTCATCAAGTTCATATTATCCTCGTGGCATAATCATCCACCCACTAGTCCACCCATCACATCCATCCACATGCTCCAAGATGAAGACAAAAATGGGAGGAAAAGAGAAAATTGATTATGGCGCAAGAGGACGTAATATACCTCATAAATGCTTTATCCGTGAAAAAGTTTTTTAATTGAAAAAGTTTCAGGCATAAGTGTTTCGAGTTTTTCTCTCTCTCTATCTTTGTCGTATTCTGATGACGAATATGACGTTCGGCAACAACAAATAGATTAACTTACATGGTCATGGGACAGGCTATCATCAATTATTTGTAGAATTGATTCTGGCCGCCGCCGATCCATTGATTAAAAATTCACTTTTGTGAAAAACAAAAGAGCTCTCAACTCTTAAAAGATGACCTCCTCGTGATAGAAATATTTTTTTCTTCCGCTGCGTTTCATAAAATGTTACGTAATGTTGACATTAATTACAAATTAACATTGGCAGCACCTGTCGGAATTGAAATGAACTTTAATTGGTTTAATAATATTGAATAAATGCATTGACAATGCGAAAGAACTCATAGAGAGAGAAAAAGGCGGCAAGAAGCAATGGAAATTTCAGATTTATGGAAATTAAAAGTTTGTTTCAAGATTTGTGTTGCATAATTTGTATAATCTGGCTGTTTGCCGACAGGCAACGGAATTATGGTGGCCCATGCATTGATTGCACTTTCAGTCAACATCGAGATTCACGGTGCTGCCAATTAAACTTTGTCCGCATGAAAAATGCATATTCATTGTATTTCTCTGCGTACTCAAATGTGCCGATAAACAAGAGAGAAAACGAATCAAGTCTGAATTACTGGGATTGGTATCCATAATTGTCGCTGTATAAATAATGAATATTGAATTGTGCCATTTCAAAATCCATACAACAATGGCAGTGGCAGTTCTGTTGTTGACTTGTACTGATGTCACAACAAACCAAAAGAAAAACACGTTCCAAATTGATTCCATACATTAATACCGAGAATGTGTCACATGATTGAAGTCTTAATACATGCATTTACATTGCTATTCTTCCGGCGCAGAAAAAGCAACGATCGCAAAAAGCGTGCATCGTTGGGCGAACAAAAACCCCGTTTGCCCGAAGGCCTTTGTCGCTTTTGTGCTGTAGGTTTTGTTGTGTCAATGTTCGGTTGAATTTATTTTAATTAACCATTCTATCATGCCCCGATTCAATTAGATGCCATCTGATTGACTTTTCTGCTTAATTATTTCAATGAACCAACTCGGTTGTTTCCCCTTTTCCACAAGCAACTGCGTTTTAATAGTATCGCAATATTTCTATCTCATGATGTTGACAATTCTAAAGCCACGGCGCTCGGCTATCTATCTTTTTCAAAGCACCATAAATTTGTTCCATTTCTGACTGTGTATGCGCCATCGATTCAAAGCGAGTGGCAAACACCACAACCGATACTCAATCGATTGATTGAATTTTCATTTAGCGTCAACAAATCATTCGATTTAGAAACGAAGCAACGTTGTGCACTTTTCAACATTCGTTCGATTCCACCTAATCTGTAATATCTTATCGTGTCATTTGCCATAGTGTGGATTTATTTTTGTGCTCTCTCTCTCTCTCTCTCTCTCTCTCTCTCTCTCTCCTGTGAGTGTGAGAGAGAGATTGTGTTTTTCTATGCAATTTTTGCTATTGATTTCTGCCATTCGATATCTCGCTGCTCACTGTGCAATTGAATTGCCGACGATAGCAGAGAACCTCGGCAAAAACAAAAAAGCAAGTGACAAAGGAAAGGAATGAAAAAGCCATTTTAATTAAATAAATTGTTCTTTTTCGTTTGTGACTTCGATTGGAAGTTTTATTGCATCTGATTTGATGGCAACACTAAACTTTCCATTCGAACTAAACGACAATCACAAAATGTGACTTTATCGCCGCCGTTTAATCGTCAATACTTTCAAATGCAAATGCTCTTATTGCTCTGAAATTGGTGCCGATCGCGCTGCTCGACCACCTCTTAGTCGCATGAACTATTACTATTTACATTGCACAAACCGATCAATACCGAGTGAAACACTGAATTTTTATTTTTATTGATTTCATTGGGTAAATTACGACAGATAGACATTTGATTTAATGGGAACCAATTCGAAATTGAATTCAAACAGTAACTGCAACTCTGGTGAATGTTAATTTGACATTTATTTAATGAAATCAAAGAGCTACCACAATGTGTTTTTGTTCCACGTTTATATTCGATGCATTTAATTTTAATATCGAGACCAGTTTTTATCACGGATTTTAATTTTTTGAAAAGAATTTTGTATTTTTCCAAGAAATGTTTGAATGATAGTATTCATCAAATTCCTTTGGATTTCTGTTCATTCCGCAAGGATTTCAAATGAAGCCGATGTAATTCTAAAGCGTTTTTCTTCTTCCTAACATTAAAATACGTGCCACTTTATCACACTCTATGCCCACGCTGTGTTTTCAACAAAAAACATCGATTGTTTTTAGTATGATCCCAATCAATGAATTATTAACGCATTTTTAAGAGGCTCAGTAGGAGAGGATGGAAATTCTTTTATGCATTTATATCCGAGAAAAGCTTTTTATTTACAGGAAAATACTGCCTTTCCCTCCATTCCCAAACTTTTCACATAAAAAACATGTTTGAATACATCTTTTTGTCTTTGATATGAAGGAATTCTTATTCAGACCAAAATACTTATGCGAATTAGAAAGAATTTTAAAAGAAGTAAATGTAAAGGAAGAAATGTGGAGAAAAGAAAACTCATTCCCTCGAAAACAAAAGGCTCAATGTTCTTAAGTTATCACATCAAAATCATTCATCGAATTTTTGGTTTGGATTCATTCGTTCCGCATCCACAAGCATTGTTGAGAATTTAAATGGCCGCAAACCATGCAAAATTAAATGTTTACTCCGTGATTTTTCTTGGTTTCACAATTTACGATTCAACCATTGAAAAAAAACCGTTCAAGTCTGACCATAATAATCCTTCGTCACAGCAAAAAAGAAAAACGCAAAAAACACATAAATTTTTGTTTATGCTTGATGGAACTTGGCGTATAAAAAGAAAGTGGCGCGCAATCAAAGGCACCTCATCGTAAATAATCCATCAAGTGGTTCAAAATCTTTCCTTAACTTTCAATCAGGTTTCTGCCCTCATTTACTTTGCATTTATGCTGACTTTTTTTCCTTAGTGTTTCGCTTGACTTAGCCGGTTTGTGGTTGAAATTACGGTGCTTTTCATCTCGTACTTCGTGACTGCAGCCGTATATTTCGAGCTTGATTTTCGAATTTTTTATTAACAACAAAACTTTTGTTTTTATTCTGACAACTTCAGCGAAAGATCAAATCATAATTTCATGTCATGAAAAGAAAGACGAAAAGAATCAACAAAACTCCGCATCCAAATAATTTACAACCTTTGCTATATTTCGTTGCATCGCGAAAATCCACCGCTTTTTTTCAGCGGTATTTGTAGTTTTTATGATGCCTTCAGAGCGTGTCCACAGCATGAGATTTAGCAGAAGATGTTTGCAAAGTTGCATCAAGTTGAAGCGAACAAATCAGCAATGTGTCACAGAAAAAACAGTTTCAAAGACAAAAGAACGCAAATGAATAAGAAAACGACAAAAGAGCGTGGATATTTATTCATAAAAATTCCTCTAGAATAGAATTAATGAACGTTGGCAAAAGGACACAATCAGCCACAGTGAAGTAAATACGAGAGAAACTTTAGAGAGTTCGACGATATATACATATTTTATGCCGCTGGGAATCAAAAGTTTCTCCCGAAGTCTGATTAAACAGCTTTAAGTGTTTGCATTTGCGGTGGTATTTATACTGTCACAATGTTAATGCTCTTTTGATATTGTGATTATTTCAGTTTATGATAATACGGTCGTCAAACGACCACGAAAATTAACATCACATTGACCGAAATCACTGTGCCGTTTGAACTTTGCGTTTAACGACGAAAATTTAACTTTCCGTGTATCACGATGTATCTACGCTTAGATTTAATGGAATTATTTTTTATTCAAAGACATTTTTCAAGGGAGTAATTGCCTTTAAAGTGAAATACAGCTTTGAATAGATGGTGCACAAATATAAACGCACGCGAAAAGTCACTATCTTAGCAATTTCATACGAATAAAAACAGTGCGACATGAGGCTTCATGTTGCTCGGAAAAGTTTTGTCCAACTCTCTTGAATTGATATGCATCGTGATATATGTGCATATAAATCGTGTGCACGTATAGTTTTATCGCATTCGCTTTTTTCGATACAGAATCGACGTCTTTGTAAAGCGATTAGAATCATCTGCGAGTATCGGATTTATTCTTCAGATCGATTTCACACTATTCGTATCTGTTTCTGTTGATCCCTAAGAAAGTTTTGAAAGAAGTGCCTATTTTTGTTCGTTTCGATGCTAGGCTCCAGAATCAAGTGGCATGTATCTCCGATAATTCATTAGTTAAACCATCAATGACGCACATATATTTTCTATATAGGACGCCAGATACCAGTTATTTGTACATGTGCTTAATATTCCTTCCTAAAAACACCAATTTTACTATCACAATTTTCCAAGCACCTCCCTTTTCCATTCCACACTAAATGCTTAACTCGAGACTCTTTTTTCTCTTTCCAAAATATAGTCGAATCGTAAACATAAAGTACCATCGAAGTACATGGACCAATACACAAAAGGCTCATGAATCAAGATGACGACGAAAAAAAGATAGCAAATTCGACTGCATGAAAATAAATTGAAAAGTCTTACACACGAAAAACATACTTTTCCGCATATTACCTGAAATAGCCTCTGAATCGAATAGTAAAATTGGCACGACTTTCGATAATTCTTATGATTCGAGATGCAAAATCTGCATTTTCATTAGGTGAAATTATTTCTATGAATATTGATTTTGAACCGAATTTGCATTTTATACAAACAAGCTGCATTAGGGAGTTAATTTAGTTTCACGTTTTCTTTATGACATTTTTTCCAATCAATTCACGATAAAATATGCGCACTTCATAGTACAATTGTTTCATGGACGCTGCATAATCATTCATAGATATACACTTTTGGTTACACCATCTAACTAATTTGAAGTCGATGACTGATGGAACCGCTGGGAGAACATACAAATGCTGAGTGAACCTGTACAATAGGAATTGAAGAAGTTACAATTTATTGAAAGTTAAATGAAATTCAATTGACTAGTTGAATTACAACATTTGCAATGACTGAAATTATACATTTTGATCTTTACCAGGATGTGAAATTAAGTAAAATAGAACGACTCGCATTCAAAATATGTTAAATTGAAGAAAATGCAGATGAAAATCAAATGGTTGTTAATATTCATATAACTTGATAACATCTATCATAGAAATTCAAAGTTTCTGGAGATATATCAAGGAACTCAAATTGAATTCCAATGAAGTTAGAGCTGCCAATGACAAATGAAACTCACCAAATGTTACTGTTTTGTGAACCAAATAAAAAATCGTTTATCGAGTAAAATTGTCGTGCTGTAAGCGAATACAAAACACAAAAAGTTTGTTTCCAATTTTGATGTCAAGTTTGATACTAATTTTGATATCGATCAAACTCAGTGACAAATCACAAATACACCGTTCAATAGCAAAAGATAGGTACATCTTTAGAATGCGTCTGTGTTTTTAATACATAATTTTCATTTCAAAATTCCAACTTAAACAGATGCAATTTTTAAAATGTATGCAACTATAGAATGGTGTTGAGATTTATTTATAGTTTGTCTTCGATAGTTGGCCATTTTTGAGCGGTCTCCATACATAAGTATGCCCCTCATCAACAGGCTCAGCATCATCGAATGAGTCGGCAAGATTAAATACTCGGAATTACGGTAATAAAACGGACAACATAGAACATATTACAGATTCACAAAAGATTCCCCAGAAACGTTTTATTCGTGTTTCTTGAGAATTGTCTCAAAATGGAGAGAAAACATGATATGAAGCGTTTTCATTTGTTGGCCCTATTACAATACTTCCCATATGCACAGTGTATATGTTTATGGCGGAAAAGAAACAGTGAAACGAATTCGTCTCTTAAGGACACTTACGGAATTTTCGAGCAGATGGAGGAGTCATAGAACAAAGCATTGAACGTCCGAAAGGAAATGGCATCGACACACGAATTGAGAAGAAATTTGAAGTGTGCAAGTGAACGAGCGAGAGAAAATGAAAATAGAAGAAAAACTACGAGAAGAAAGGAAATGAATAAACAGTGTCGACGAAAAGCGTGAATATTGCATTTTGCACTTGACGTTTTGTTTATACGGCTTTCTGTCGTAGTAATAAAAGTAAAGTAACAACGGAGTCATTCATAGATATTTCTATAGTCTGGTCGTTTTCTCTTTCTATCTTTTGCTTCGGTTCAAGACTTGGTTGGGTTTTTTTCTACTTACATCATTTACAAGTGCCATCTCATTTGTGCCTTGTGAACATGTTTAGTGTCGAATACTTTTCGGTTTCGTGCATTTTTGTTCGTCTCTGCCAAAACCAAAATTTACGAGTGAAAGAGCGGTAAAAGACACTACACAATGGTAAAATGTGAACTCCACTTAGACAGATATATTTCAAACATATTCAGTGAGTTGATTTTGCCGTTTTGCAGCAACATTGGAAAGCTTTCACGTTTTTGCAATTTTCTGCCTTTAATAGCGGTGTTTTCTTCGTAATTCTCACTATTGAACTTTCAACGATCCGAAAAAAAATATCTGCATTATTTTCGTTATTTCAGCGCATAAAATATTTCTGGATAAAATATTTGGTGGCCGTATTAACCGTTAGAAACCACACACACAAACACAAACACAAATTCATACTCCATCCAACATCTGAAATTGAAAGGTAAATAACAAACGAGTCAGAGCAAATGGTTTTATGCACCGGCAGAGGGGCTAGAGCATTTTTCGATTGAACGTAAACATTGCGAAGTGGATTCAAGAAATTTCAATCTATTTAAATTGGAACTAACGATCCAATCGAATTCGAAAAATGCTGTCAATTTATGGAAATTGGCGCATGATATTGACAGAAACCCATTTGTGGCCTAGTTTTTTCCGAAATAGATTTAATCGGAGGAAAAGGAGCTCTTTCCTTTTGCTCCGTGCATTTTTGCATTCGCGTTCTGCGAGCGAGGTGCATATGCAATGCAGAAAGCGGCAAACTTCTTTCGGTTTGTACCTTGAAAACTCTGTAAAAGAAAGAAAATTCGTCTTTTTTTTCACCTTGCTGTCAAAGTCATGCGATTTTCCCATTTATTCATACTTTTTAATACGTTCGATATATATTCATTTTCGTGCAATTTCTTTCGTATAATTGCGAATTCATGGCACTGGGCGCCTTCTTGAATTAAAATGTCTTGAAATCGTTGCTAAAATGAAAACCAGATAAAAAAATTCCATCAACTGAAAAAAATGTCGATACGTGAAAATCATTCTATCGAAGATCTCAGTCTATCTCTTTTTGATACACATTTATGAAGCACACTTCCATTATGCAAATATATTCAAATGTCTTTCGGTTGTTTGGTTATTCTTTTTTCTTGTTGTTTGCACCGCAAACGAATGAATCGAAATGTAAAATGATGGAAGCAAGTATAAATTACAACGAGCATTTGAAATTAAAATCTATCTTACACGTTAACCTTGAACACGGAATTATTTGAAATTGTTGGGGTGCGAATACAGTGCTCATAATTTTTCAACGAGAAGTAAAAGCCATGAATTACACCTTCAATTATACACGTTTGCCAATTTTCAGGCCAAAAAAAAGGGAAAACCATTTTCCCTTGTGTTCTTCGTCTCATGTTTCTCTTTTCATTTGTTTTGTCTAAGATTTGCGATGCTGTTGTTTGTTTATTATTATTTTCGCTTTTGAATTGCTTCGCTACCTTCATCTTAATGCGCATTAAAATACCACTGGCAGATCAGATAAAGAGTGCGTATGGTAAAGGAAACGGCGAACAATTTTCAGTTTGAAAAAGAAAATGCGATGGTATTTTTAAGTGGTGTATGGGTGCTTTTTTGTTGCAAGTCAGAGATGTTGATACTTTTTGTGGGGTGCATAAAGTGTGTACCTCTCGTTTTTTCTTGTGTGTGTGAATTTATCAGAGTTGTGTATCTTAACACCACTCTTTATCAACTGTATTTAATGAGTTTAATTAAAATTCATGAATTTTTGATGCAAATAAATTAACGACTGTGTATGCGAGACAACTAATTTAATGCCACATTTTTTATTCCTTGTCTTCAGAAATTCGCTCTCCTCATCCCGTTTGAAAACATGCACGGAAGCGCTGCTGCTTGAACTGTATTTTCTTTTCACTACTTCGGTTTTTCGTGTATTTCGGTAGTGCACACATTTTCACTTTCCGAGTGAGCTCAATGCTGAGCGCTGAGTAGATGATATCCCCTTTCCAGTCGAATCTATTAGACGCACAGATAAAATTGATAAGCAATTGTGGGTGTAAGGCAGTCAACGAATGCTGCTATTGGTTTTGTTTACATTGAGTGTTGTGTAACATAGAATTCGATGCACGAGCACAATTTCGAATAAATGCAAATCAGCTCACAGACTTTCATTTAAATTAATTTATAATTCATGCTTTCGCAAGTGCTTTTCACTGAAAAAGAATCAACAGCACTCTTTTTAAGACAAGATTCCATTTCTAATGACTGTTTATCCTTGAAGTTACTTATGCTCTCGACATTCCGCGTGCAAATGCCGAATGATAATAAGCTTTTAAATTCACACAGCGAGACACCACAATGATGAACCAAACGACTTTCACGTTAAAACCGATAAATAAATCTTTATTTAATAAACGTTAAACAACAATATCAACAAATGACGACATTCCCATTATGTGATTGGCTCATTTTGAATGCAGCGTTTGTTCATCATGTTGCAGCACTTGGCGAACGTTCATGTTTATTCGACAGTCAGAAATGTAATCACCAAATGGCCACCATTGTTCGGGATTTTTCAACGCAGTCCAAAGATTTTCTTCAATTGCGTCATTGTAATCGATTTTACTTGTTGTCAGCCGCCTCTTCTTATGGCTTTTGTTTTCCTCATCAGATTCCGCGTGCTCTTCTTCTTTGGATTTTATTTCTTGTTCTCCATTTATTCGTGCATTATTTATCCACGTAACATCAGTTTTTATGATTTTTGGCACAGCATGGTAACACAGGCGGCTCTCCTTTGACATACACTTTTATAGGAGAAAGAATAATGGAAAATTGAATCCGATTGATACTGAGCAGAAATGTCTTTACTCTAAAAATAAAGATTAATTTTCTGCTCCAAATTTTATAAATATGTAAAATTACCACAACGTCACCGCTTTTCAGGAACATTGCCGAAGGAGTTTCTTCTTTTGACTCGCCACCAAGCAGGAATATGGCCGTTTGTCCAAAACTGTAACGCAATTTGAGTCTTTATTTGGTCAAAAAGTCAAAACATAGGAAAAAATATTTTTTTTTTTCTAAAAAACCCACCTAATAGAGAATAGTGGTGCTTCCAAGTTCTTTTCCGAATGATCGGTGTGTCCAGCAAGTGTTGTTCCCAACGGGTAAAAGTTAACAATAGCCGCTTCTGCTGAATACGGCCCCAGTCCTAGTACTTCGGCGAAATAATTATTGAGACTGGCTAAATCTTCGGGAAACTTATTCCTTTTCTCTTCGGCATACACTTTTGTATCCCAGTCGTGATGATAGCCAAGTGTCGCCCATCGCATTCCATTCTTCACGCGCATTTTTTCCTTTGCATCATTTGTTTTGTATAGTTTTTGTAGTGAATGCCACCAATTATCAATAATTTCTTTGTTGAAATATTTAGCATTCAAATTGACTGCGTGTGGAGCCTTTGGATAATCCTGCAAGCAGCGAGCAATCCAATATCGTTGACCGTGTATCGTGAATGGGTTTCGTATGAAAATGAGACCAGGCCGATCTTTGAGCTCGTAAATTTTCCACTGATTGACTGGCAGAAGTCCACGGATCCGAAATTCATCCGATTGCATCAATGTGTTTGCCTCACGAACGATAATGGCCTAAAAAAAAGCTAAATAAAGTTATTCAAAATAACATATTGATGGATGGAATCACAGAACTTGCAACTCACTTTATTGTCAATTGTGTCAAAATCAATGACTTTTTCATAGCTCGGCGGTGGACATTTTTGTTTGTAATACTTAAAAGTGTCTTTGAACATTTTTCACATAAATTCATACAGAGTGAATAAAATAAAATTTGAAAAAGAATTCAGACGCGTGTTTGTTGACATGTTTCCTTAGTTCACTTGAAATGTCAAATGCTGGAATGTGTCAGTTTATTGTGAATGAACTTCCATATTCCATTTCATTGGAAATTTGACATTTCAGCTGAAGTTTCGCTTATTTCAATTGACAGAAGGAATTAATGCAAAAATCACATTTTTAATAAACCAATTGCAATACCATCATTTAAATTCTACTTTGTACTAAAAATTAATTAATAATTAGTTGAAATTTCGTGATAAATCGAAATTTTTGAGTTCACTTCATTTTATAAGTAAAAAAATGATTAACATGGATACGAAAACCACAGAGAAACAGAATGAAGCAAAGAACTCATCCATGGATTTTGGTGAGCTTCGCAACGATGCAGACTTCATCACAAAATCAACCAATTTGCAAAATGTGAGCAATATTTTGAAATTATTTTCAGATCGACTTTTGTTTTGTCGATATGAAATTATTTCCATTCATTTAATTGCCAAAAAATCTTTAGATGCATTTTATTATTGACATATCATTATTCGTTTCAGTCTTTAGACGCAATTGATGAGCACATTTCAGCTGCTTGTGATTTCCCAAACTATGATGACTTGAGCACGGAAGACAAAGTCAAATACGATTTATACCTTTCATATTCAATCAATTCCCTATATTGGATGTACTGTAAACTTCAAGCCATCGATACAAATTCGGTGCGATGATGATTTTTTTCATAAAAATATGTGTTTTTCGGTGGAATTTGAATGAGAACCAATTTACATTCATTTTATCTGTTTCTGCAGCACCCGATTCGGAATGAAATATCACGAGTGAGACAGGCGATCGTGCGAGACAAAGATATTTTGGAGCGAAAAACAAAGAGACCGATACTGGATAAAGGAGCTGCTGGTCGTTTCATTCGACACGGTTTACATGAAAGAAAACCAACTGATAAGGAGCTCTTGGCCCCAAAACCAAAACACCTACGTTTCAATGACGATTAATTCGATTAATATCTTTCACATTATTTCTTTATGATACGCACTGAATAAGATACACTTAGGAAAAATCAGCGAAATTTTGAATTGTGACAATCAGCCACTTTAATTTTCGATAAAATACAAGCAAAAGCATTCAAAATTAAATAGTTTCTTAATGTAATGATTCTACATTCTAGTTTTTTCATTTGAATTTCGTTTTTCGCAACAACTACCGCTGGTATTTATGACAATATTTTGTCGTCTTAAACACCAACGATACAAGCAATACCAAAAGCCGGATGTTTTAAAATAATATTTTTAAGTTCATATGGCCAAATGGCAAAACCGTAATTCTTTAACACTTCCTTCTTTCTTCCGCTGATGTAGAGTCTTTTCCCGATTCATCGAATATCCCAATATCGCCGGTGAAAAAGAATCCATCGTCTCAAAATGAGTTCTGATTAACTTTTTCATCTCGGTAATATCCCATGCATGGATTCAAAGATTTTATACAAATTTCACCCTCTTCACCGATGCCACAACGTTCACTCGTTCTTTCATTGACAACTTTTATGGTGAAGCCGGGAAAGATGCTCCTGCTGCCCTCTTTTACTCTTTTGGCGTCGTAATGCTCACATTGTCAATTTCAGTCAAACCGTGCATTGTAATGAATTTACATCTTGGGATAATTTCTTTGGCAGTTTGAACCAAAATCGACGGAATATAGCCACCAATAGCGATAATCAGTGACAATGATGATAAGCTAGTTTTCTCACATTGCCCACTTTTAGGGATTGCTTGCAGTTGACATGGTGGCCCACCGAAAAGCTGCACCTAAATAAGATGAGATAAAAAAGAAAATGATCAGCAAAAATAGAAAATTATCATCTCAATTTCACCAAATTCAACATCACATAGTGATGTTATCATCTAACTGTTGAAAATAATTTAATCAGAAATTTGTATTGAAACTAGCACCTGAATTAGCAAAAAATTTATTAAAAATAAATGTCATGTATTTAGACGGGGCATTATTTAGACAATTACAGACTGAAATCTGAATCGCTGTTGCATTCGATTGATCAGCGAGTCGCAGGTCAAATAGACTTTCTTTTACCTTATACTTTGCGCCATAATCGAAAAACCGTTCAGTTGAAAAGGGTTGCGTGGAAAAGACACGAGAATTTTTAAGTGTAGCCGATATCAATGGGCAAATACCCGAAAACCAATACAACGAACTGAAAATAATTGTCACATATCCCAATTCATTATTTTGAACGGAAAATATGTGTGAAAAATATGCGTGCGTCATTCAGATTGATTTCAGCAATCCAGTTGATCCGGATGAACAAGCTATAATCCACCCGATGGAGAGGGATACAATATATTATTAATTTCGCTATTACTGACGATTGGAATACATAATATGCTATTTTTTCTAGCACATTATAAGTAATTGGCCCCGTGAGCGATACATATAACAATGATATACCTACGGTAAACAATTTAGCTTGTAAACCGAATTAATTGATAATTTCTTTAATCATCTCCAACTCTTCGACATCACAAAATTTGAATGTTGGTTCCACGTTCTGATGAAAGATAACTAAGCGCAATTCCCTCTTAAAACAATTGTATGAAAATGGGAATCAGCTTGGATTTTATCCATACAAAGTCTAAGTTTTTGCGTATTTTTCTCAATAATTTAGGATAATTCAAACCACTTTCATAAGCAACATCCAAGGGACTAACCAAAAGAGTGACATATAAGCTATCACATCCTTACACGTTATTCTGGTGCTACGAACATTGCTCCGCAAATACTAATATATATATTGTCGCATATACCTTTGCACACTACCCAGGAGAACATATTTTTGCAAGACTGATATCAGAATTTATTCAATTATTTTCTTTCATTGGCCATTCTTGACAGAATCCTACATAGGGGAACAGTTGCATCGAAGAGAGAAGATATATCTGGAATGCATCTCTTTATTTTTTTTTATCTTGACAGATTCACCATCAAGTACTATAAAAATCTTCATTTTGCGCATTCTGCTTTCTATACCATCAGCTGGGACTGGCATTGTTTGTAAGAAGAAATAAATGCAGAAGCCATGCTTGAATACGAATATGCGACACAGCAGGAGGAACAATTCTAATAAAAAAGAAAAAATTCAGTGAATATAACAAATCCACGAGGGTTTTTGTGTATTTATCGTATTTTTGACAATATTTTAGTTAACAATTTAAGCGCAATATATTCAACAATACGAATGCGATAAGGTTTTTATAACAAGATGTCATATTATATTCAGTTCATGATAGAATTGATAGAAAAAATAAAGGGGAAATATTCTGGACAACCATTGAACTGTGTAGGCCTTAGGATTGTTTGTATGAAGCCTGACGTTCATTGAACATTTTGATTGCAATTTCCTTTACACTCCTTCGTAACACCTTTCCAGATGGAGTTGTGGGTAGTGAGTCGATAAAGTAAACACCGCCGCGAAGTTTGTGACTATCCGTAAAGTGATCTGTGAAAAAATACGGAAAATCGCTTAAAATACCTTCTTATTTTTTTGATTGAATTAATTCCTTATAACGTACCTGCAACCATGTCAAAGACATCTTTTTCAGAAATATTAGACCCTTCAGCACGAACAATAACAGCTGCTGGTAAATCAGTGGCCACGTCATCTGGAATAGCGACAACGCAAGATGATTGAATGTTTGGCGATTCGATTAGGAAAGCATCAATGTCAGAGGGTGATATTTGAGAACTGCAGTATTTCAAAAGATCTTTCTTGCGATCGACAATATACAAATATCCATCATCATCAAAATGTCCAATATCTCCACTCAAAAGGAAACCCTCTTCATCAAACACTTCGTCAGTCGCTTGCTTGTTGCCATAGTAACCAAGGAATTTGTACTTGGCTTTGAAACAAATCTCTCCATCTTCATTGGGGCCACATCGATTCCCTTGATCATTGATTATTTTAATGCTGATCCCGTCAGCTGCTCGACCAACACAGTCTCTTCCACTGGGCCCAGGATAATCCAACGTACCAATACTAGCTATTTCACTCAGCCCGTAACCAACATAAACTTTCCCATTCGGTAAATGATAGTTCATTTCTGTTCGCACATGAAATGGAACTTTGCTTCCTCCAACCCACGGACTTTTCAAACTGGAGAAATCGGTTGTATGGAGAAGGCCGTTTTTCAGAATTAGAACCAATTGATGTGGTGCATTAATTGTTAAGGTCACCTTGTACTTTTCAATTAAACGTAGTTGGAGCTCTGGCGACCATGCGGCAGTTGTTATTATACGAGTGGCCCCATATAACGTTCCATTCAAGAGACACACCATGCCACTTGCCCAATAAAGTGAACTGAAACACATCATCACACTTTTAAAATTGTCTGGAAAGGTCCGATTTGTTCCATCTAGCAGAGCAGCGTGTGACAACGAAACGCCTTCATATTTAGTCAAAAAGATTATGGTCAATTTGAAAAACATCTTTATCAACTCTAATCGATAAATCTCTGTACCTTTTGGTGATCCAGTTGTGCCAGAGGAGCAAAGTATTGCTGCAATTTCATTCACATAGTCAACTTTTACTGGACTGTAATGAATTTCATAATACAAGTTATTGATCAGGAGATCTGCACTTTACTTTCTTTTAAAATGTATACACCAAAGGAAATTTATCACCTAAATAAATGTGCATAAATTCGCAAAAATCTTTTCAGATTTCAGAAATGATTTTTTTTTCATTTAACCGTACAAATATTGTATGAAGCTTGCGAATATCTGCGGATTTTTTGCAAATTTAAAGAATAATTCTCTATCGCCACAGAGAATATTCGCTCCACATCCAAAATATCTGCAACACATGTTGGTTTTGAAAAATTCCTCTGAGCATATTCATTTTCTATACTTACGCAAATTCATTTTCCTTTCGAGTTTCGGTGAATAGAACTTCTATCGGTTCCGAATCACCCTTGCTGCCGCCGAATGTAAAAATCTTGGACTCGTTCTCTAATTCCAACAAACACTCCTTCACCAATTCATAAACATCAACGTCACAAAAAATAAGAACTGGTTTTGTAATTTTCCACATATGTTTGTATTCGGTTTTTCCAAATGACGCGTCGATCGGATTTATCGGACATGCTATGGATATCGATCCGAATACAATCGGTGCTACATGATGCGAATTCTTGGCCACAAGTCCGAACACTTGACCGGGTTTGTAGCCGCGGTTTTGTAAATTTTGCGCCGCACGAATAGATTTGATACGAATTTCGTCAAAGGTCATGTGAATACCAGAATCGTCGCTTATCTAATGAATTCTAAAATCAATAATTTTGTCAAGCTTAAAGTAATATTGAGTTATATACTTGGGCGATGTTCGGTCCGAAATTTGTGAGGGCTTTCAACACCGCTTGTCCGATCGATTGATTTGGATTGTATAGTGGAATAGTGTCAGGACCAATCCATAACTTGTTTTCTTTGTCGTAATATGAAGCAGACATTTTTTAATCGTAAAGATATTTTAATTTTTATGCAAAATCTTTTGGAGAAAGGGAGTCCAAAAAATAAATGATAGACTGTTTTATTGAATGTGCACTATCACACAGTTGGAACCCAACTAATCCAAGGAGTGAACAGCATCTCTTATATATCACATTTTCTACACACGCGCTCAAAAATCTTGGAATTTTACCAGCCACTCATCACAAAAAAGTTATCACTTTTATAATTGCTTAATCTCACGTATCCTAAAATTATAAGAATTGATTCGGTGAGAATAAAAACAATTCCTTCAAAAATTTGATGTAGAAGACGAATGAAAAAAATGTTTTGTATAATAATTAATATAAGATACATTTTCAAATTTGTGTAGGAATGGGTTATAGATAAATCGAATGTTTCAAAAAAATATTAAACACTAATCAAGCGTACGTATTGGGAGTACAAATTGAAAACCGCGCATTTTTTCAAAATTTCGATCTTTATTATGGAAAAATGGTTACAAATTGATTATTCAAAGTATTGTCCATCGCTAGCCACAACTTTTTCCCATCTTTCTGGCAAATTACGGATTCCGCGTCGAAAGAAATCTGTGCTTTTTTCGGCTATCCATGAATCGACCCATTTTTTGCATTCCTCGTAAGAATGGAAATGCTGTTCAGCCAGGCCATGTGTCATTGATCGGAAGAGGTGGTAATCGGAAGGGGCAATGTCTGGGCTATACGGCGGGTGGGGTAGGACTTCCCATCGAAGCGTTTCCAAGTAGGTTTTAACGACCTGAGCAACATGTGGCCGAGCGTTGTCATGTTGCAAAATAACTTTATCGTGTCTTGCGACCGTTTCCGACCGTTTTTCCTTCAGTGCTCGGCTCAAACGCATCAATTGAGTTCGGTACAATGCTCCTGTGATGGTTTCGTTTGGTTTCAACAACTCATAATAGATCACGCCGAGCTGATCCCACCAAATACACAGCATTAGCTTCGAGCCATGAATGTTCGGCTTTGGCGTTGATGTTGATGCGTGGCCGGGGTAACCATACGATTTTTTTCGCTTCGGATTATCGTAATGAATCCACTTTTCATCACCAGTCACAATACGATGCAAAAAACCCTTCCGTTTTTGCCTTTGAAGCAGCTGTTCACAAGTGAAAAAACGGCGTTCGATGTCTCTCGGCTTCAATTCGTATGGCACCCAATTTCCTTGCTTTTGAACCATTCCCATGGCTTTTAAACGATAGGAGATGGATTGTTGTGTCACTCCCAATGATTTTGCAAGTTTTTCTTGCGTTTGACACGAGTCTTCATCGAGTAATGCTTCCAACTCCTCGTCTTCAAACTTTTTCACTTGGCCTGGACGCTCTTTGTCTTCCACATCAAAATCACCACTTTTGAACCGCGCAAACCACTCCTGGCACGTTCTAATCGACGGAGCATATTCTGGATATGCTTCGCATAACAAACGATGACTCTCGGAAGCATTTTTCTTCAGATTAAACCAATAAAGTAAAACTTCCCGCAAATGCTGTTTTGTAGGCACGTAGCTCGACATTTTCAACGCAATAATAAACTTGTGTATTCAACTGAATGATAAGTTTGACAGATCGTTTTCAATGTATTTTTTTATCCTCTTTAAGATACAATAGCTGTCAAAGTCAAAATAATGACATCTTAGATAGATATGAAGTTAGTAACGAATACGCGGTTTTCAATTTGTACTCCCAATAGAATTTTATTATTCCAATGATTGTTGTTTTTTATAGTATTTCTGAACGAATAGTTGAAAATTCATCTATGATAGTATTTTGCCTGTAACAATGGATTCATTTTAACTTTCTCAGAGATATCGAAATTTAAGCAGCGATGCCATGGAAAAATTCACAAATAGTGTGACACAATAAAATATCAAAATTTGCCTCGATCAATCAGGAAAATCGCATTCTTGTCGCTGATAGTGACAAATTTCGTTAAATCTATGGGCTGAAGCGAAACGATCATGTCAGTGAGTATCATGAGCGGATGAATGGGCTTACCCCTGAATCTAGAGCAAAGTTGTATTCAGCATCTTTGAACAACGTTCTCCCTCCTATCTGAACAATATTTTACTTATAACGAAGG
The DNA here is from genome assembly GCA_028476595.1 of Obolodiplosis robiniae. Lineage (NCBI taxonomy): Eukaryota > Metazoa > Arthropoda > Insecta > Diptera > Cecidomyiidae > Obolodiplosis > Obolodiplosis robiniae. The sequence goes on along the minus strand of CM052014.1, from coordinate 51,279,728 downwards.
TTCGACTCGTACTAATGGTCAATTGCGTTACATTTTGGAACCTTATTCGAAATGATATAAAGGAATCTGATTCGATCGAGTTCTTCAAGCTTCTCTTGAAGCACTGGTTGCGTGATTATCAACATTAAGTTGATATATATTTATATACTGTTGATTGATTGGTATTCACATTTGCTCTCTCATCAGCTATATTTCAGTTTCATCATCACTCTCATCATCACAGCTTTCATATCATGTTATATTAATTTCATTTCACCTTTTTCATATTATCTTATCATCACATAATCTCTTTATTTTTATTTTTATTATGAACTTATCTCTTGAATTGAACGCAACAAGTTGAAACTTTCAACACTAATAATGTAATGTTATTCCTCTGATTCTCCTGAATCAGACCGGTTTTGCTATGGTTCCTCGGATCCAATTGGTATTTATAGTCATTCATAAATATCATTCTACCCCTAATAATATCTCTTTGTTCTAATTCGTATCATGGGCGGAATTTATACTGTTTTTGCTCCTGTTGCCAGTATTCATCTGGATTATGTTGAAATCTATTTTACTATTGCTATACATTTAGGTCTTGTCATAAATAAATGAAATCATAATGAATTCCAATAGTAAGTCATAGCGAAGCATCGAAAGTAATAACGGGATGTTGAATCTCTCTCAAACTCATTTCTTCTCGTCGCTCTCTGTGTTTGGATTTGCTTCAGTGACTTGCTCTTTGTTTCAAAGAGAATTGAAACAGCGAGAAACGCATAATACGTAGTAAGAAGTGAGTGTGAGGGGGATAAAATATGCCACTATTACTTTCGAAGCTTTGCTATTGCTGATTATGGAATAGATTGTATGCTATTTCTTTCTAGCACACCATAACTGAGCGATACATATAATATTGATGTTTCTTTGTACTTTTTAATCAAATCTGGAGTAAATGTGTGCCTTCAGTGACCGAACTAATCAACGACCAAATCTCCAGGCCCCAATGTAACGAGCTGAACGTCATTTTATTTTAGGATTGAATCGAACAATTGAAAAGAAAGAAAAAACCTACAATTCTATCATCAATTGCTTTAACACTTCAATACTATTTCGTCGCGACAACGCGTAAACCCGAACAATTTCGGGAAAAGTGCGGAAAAGTTAGTTTTACATACGTAAGACCATTTATTTCATCTGAATTTCGTTTTTCGCAACAACTACCGCTGGTATTTATGACAATATTTTGTCGTCCTAAACACCAACGATACAAGCAATACCAAAAGCCGGATGTTTTAAAATAATATTTTTAAGTTCATATGGCCAAATGGCAAAACCGTAATTCTTTAACACTTCCTTCTTTCTTCCGCTGATGTAGAGTCTTTTCCCGATTCATCGAATATCCCAATATCGCCGGTGAAAAAGAATCCATCGTCTCAAAATGAGTTCTGATTAACTTTTTCATCTCGGTAATATCCCATGCATGGATTCAAAGATTTTATACAAATTTCACCCTCTTCACCGATGCCACAACGTTCACTCGTTCTTTCATTGACAACTTTTATGGTGAAGCCGGGAAAGATGCTCCCTCTTTTACTCTTTTGGCGTCGTAATGCTCACATTGTCAATTTCAGTCAAACCGTGCATTGTAATGAATTTACATCTTGTTATAATTTCTTTGGCAGTTTGAACCAAAATCGACGGAATATAGCCACCAATAGCGATAATCAGTGACAATGATGATAAGCTAGTTTTCTCACATTGCCCACTTTTAGGGATTGCTTGCAGTTGACATGGTGGCCCACCGAAAATCTGCACCTAAATAAGATGAGATAAAAAAGAAAATGATCAGCAAAAATAGAAAATTATCATCTCAATTTCACCAAATTCAACAACAGCTGATCATCTTATTTAGGAAATTGTTATAGAATGCCTAAACCTCGACCGAAGAGTATCATCAATTTTAGTGATGTTATCATCTAACTGTTGAAAATAATTTAATCAGAAATTTGTATTGAAACTAGCACCTGAATTAGCAAAAAATTTATTAAAAATAAATGTCATGTATTTAGACGGGGCATTATTTAGACAATTACAGACTGAAATCTGAATCGCTGTTGCATTCGATTGATCAGCGAGTCGCAGGTCAAATAGACTTTCTTTTACCTTATACTTTGCGCCATAATCGAAAAACCGTTCAGTTGAAAAGGGTTGCGTGGAAAAGACACGAGAATTTTTAAGTGTAGCCGATATCAATGGGCAAATACCCGAAAACCAATACAACGAACTGAAAATAATTGTCACATATCCCAATTCATTATTTTGAACGGAAAATATGTGTGAAAAATATGCGTGCGTCATTCAGATTGATTTCAGCAATCCAGTTGATCCGGATGAACAAGCTATAATCCACCCGATGGAGAGGGATACAATATATTATTAATTTCGCTATTACTGACGATTGGAATACATAATATGCTATTTTTTATTGGCCCCGTGAGCGATACATATAACAATGATATATCTACGGTAAACAATTAAGCTTGTAAACCGAATTAATTGATAATTTCTTTAATCATCTCCAACTCTTCGACATCACAAAATTTGAATGTTGGTTCCACGTTCTGATGAAAGATAACTAAGCGCAATTCCCTCTTAAAACAATTGTATGAAAATGGGAATCAGCTTGGATTTTATCCATACAAAGTCTAAGTTTTTGCGTATTTTTCTCAATAATTTAGGATAATTCAAACCACTTTCATAAGCAACATCCAAGGGACTAACCAAAAGAGTGACGTATTAGCTATCACATCCTTACACGTTATTCTGGTGCTACGAACATTGCTCCGCAAATACTAATATATATATATTGTCGCATATACCTTTGCACACTACCCAGGAGAACATATTTTTGCAAGACTGATATCAGAATTTATTCAATTATTTTCTTTCATTGGCCATTCTTGACAGAATCTTACATAGGGGAACAGTTGCATCGAAGAGAGAAGATATATCTGGAATGCATCTCTTTATTTTTTTTTATCTTGACAGATTCACCATCAAGTACTATAAAAATCTTCATTTTGCGCATTCTGCTTTCTATACCATCAGCTGGGACTGGCATTGTTTGTAAGAAGAAATAAATGCAGAAGCCATGCTTGAATACGAATATGCGACACAGCAGGAGGAACAATTCTAATAAAAAAAAAAAAATTCAGTAAATATAACAAATCCACGAGGGTTTTTGTGTATTTATCGTATTTTTGACAATATTTTAGTTAACAATTTAAGCGCAATATATTCAACAATACGAATGCGATAAGGTTTTTATAACAAGATGTCATATTATATTCAGTTCATGATAGAATTGATAGAAAAAATAAAGGGGAAATATTCTGGACCTTCAACCATTGAACTGTGTAGGCCTTAGGATTGTTTGTATGAAGCCTGACGTTCATTGAACATTTTGATTGCAATTTCCTTTACACTCCTTCGTAACACCTTTCCAGATGGAGTTGTGGGTAGTGAGTCGATAAAGTAAACACCGCCGCGAAGTTTGTGACTATCCGTAAAGTGATCTGTGAAAAAATACGGAAAATCGCTTAAAATACCTTCTTATTTTTTTGATTGAATTAATTCCTTATAACGTACCTGCAACCATGTCAAAGACATCTTTTTCAGAAATATTAGACCCTTCAGCACGAACAATAACAGCTGCTGGTAAATCAGTGGCCACGTCATCTGGAATAGCGACAACGCAAGATGATTGAATGTTTGGCGATTCGATTAGGAAAGCATCAATGTCAGAGGGTGATATTTGAGAACTGCAGTATTTCAAAAGATCTTTCTTGCGATCGACAATATACAAATATCCATCATCATCAAAATGTCCAATATCTCCACTCAAAAGGAAACCCTCTTCATCAAACACTTCGTCAGTCGCTTGCTTGTTGCCATAGTAACCAAGGAATTTGTACTTGGCTTTGAAACAAATCTCTCCATCTTCATTGGGGCCACATCGATTCCCTTGATCATTGATTATTTTAATGCTGATCCCGTCAGCTGCTCGACCAACACAGTCTCTTCCACTGGGCCCAGGATAATCCAACGTACCAATACTAGCTATTTCACTCAGCCCGTAACCAACATAAACTTTCCCATTCGGTAAATGATAGTTCATTTCTGTTCGCACATGAAATGGAACTTTGCTTCCTCCAACCCACGGACTTTTCAAACTGGAGAAATCGGTTGTATGGAGAAGGCCGTTTTTCAGAATCAGAACCAACTGATGTGGTGCATTCATTGTGAAGGTCACCTTGTACTTTTCAATTGAACGTAGTTGGAGCTCTGGCGACCACGTGGCAGTTTTTATCATGCGAGTGGCCCCATATAACGTTCCATTCAAGAGACACACCATGCCACTTATCCAATAAAGTGAACTGAAACACATCATCACACTTTTAAATTTTTTTGGAAAGACTCGATTTACTCCATCTAGTAGAATAGCGTGTGACAACGAAACGCCTTTATATTTAGTAAAAATGATTATGGTTAATTTGAAGAACTACTTTGTCAACTCTAATCGATAGATCTCTGTACCTTTTGGTGATCCAGTTGTGCCAGAGGAGCAAAGTATTACTGCAACTTCATTTACATAGTCAACTTTTACTGGACTGTATTGAATTTTATAGTATACGTTCAAAATTTAAATTTCCAATTGGGGCTTTACTTTTGAAATATCTTCACCTACGTAAACTCATTTTCCTTTCGAGTTTCGGTGAATAGAACTTCTATCGGTTCCGAATCACCCTTGCTGCCGCCGAATGTAAAAATCTTGGACTCGTTCTCTATTTCCAACAAACACTCCTTCACCAATTCATAAACATCAACGTCACAAAAAATAAGACCTGGTTTTGTAATTTTCCACATATGTTTGTATTCGGTGTTTCCAAAAGACGTGTCGATCGGATTTATCGGACATGCCATGGATATCGATCCGAATACAATCGGTGCTACATGATGCGAATTCCTGGCCACAAGTCCGAACACTTGACCGGGTTTGTAGCCGCGGTTTTGTAAATTTTGCGCCGCACGAATAGATTTGATACGAATTTCGTTAAAGGTCATGTGAATACCAGAATCGTCGCTTATCTAATGAATTCTAAAATCAATAATTTTGTCAAGCTAAAAGTAATATTGAGTTATATACTTGGGCGATGTTCGGTCCGAAATTTGTGAGGGCTTTCAACACCGCTTGTCCGATCGATTGATTTGGATTGTATAGTGGAATAGTGTCAGGACCAATCCATAACTTGTTTTCTTTGTCGTACTATGAAGCAGACATTTTTTAATCGTAAAGATATTTTAATTTTTATGCAAAATCTTTTGGAGAAAGGGAGTCCAAAAAATAAATGATAGACTGTTTTATTGAATGTTCACTATCACAAAGCTGGAATCCAACTAATTCAAAGAGCGAACAGAATCCTTATAAATCAAATTTTCTACACGCACGCTCAAAAATAGTTGAATTTTACCAGTCACTCAATCATCACAAAAATGCTATCATTTTTATTATTGATATTTTCAAGTATCTTGAATTTAGTAGAAATGATTCGGTGAGATTAAAAACGGAAGAAACAGAAGACAAGAAAACAAATGGTTTTATTTAAAAACGACCCAAAATGGTATGGATTGATACAAACGAGACACATAAAAATAAGCAATCCATTTATTGCACACAACAAATGTCTAGAACTGTGCCGACAATCTCATTGTAAAATGACATATCAGAGGCACCGATAAAAGTTGTATATACTTTCGGTTTTTATCATTGTTTGTATATATTTTGGTGTTATGTAGTCATATATGATATTTTATTTTAACAATGCGAAAAACCGCATGCATAAGTGACTTTTATATGTCAGTTTATTATGTAAATTTTCAGCACAGTGAAGTTCTAGAGTTTTGCTGTAGGAGTCCTACCAAAAATAAATGGTGTTGCGTCCGTAAAACTAACTTTTCGCACATTTCCCGAAATTACTGATTTGTATTGGTTTTATGTTTATTTCTTATCGAATCATCTTGCAACTTTGAGAATAAATCACAGAAAATTTCAAGTCATTACGATGAGATCGAATTTCAAGTCATTACACATCATGTGATTTAAATTTAAATTTTAATAAAAAAACGAATGAACATCTCAGTTCCTAATTTTTGCTTCAACAAACGCTTCTTCGCTAGTTTTGAATTGGTAATAACAATTACGAATTAGTTCGCTCTGATCTGAACTTTTGATTCATGCCAACGATAGATATGGTTCCACATTTATGTTATGTATAACTTTCGTTAAAAAGTAAATGGGCTTTCAAATTGATGAAAAAAAAAACAGGTTAGAAAATCACAAGTACTTCATCCAATATAATGACTTAATTTGAATTTTGACCCCGAAAATTGAAAATTTTGTAGGGGAAGGAGTCTTAAATCTCATCAGAATGACTTGAAATTTTGCGAGACTTATTTACTTCATAGAAAAATAATATTCTGAAAGTTCCAATTCGTTACAATGTGAACTTAAGATAGGCGCCATACAAATTTTCAGTTTTGACCTCGAAAAGACCCCGAAAATCGAACATTTTGCAGGGGATGTAATCCTAAATCTAATCGGAATGACTTGAAATTTTGCATGACACATTTTTTTTCATAAAAAAATAATATTCTGAAAGTTTCATAATGATACAATGCGATCTACACATAGTCCCCATACAAATGTTTCTTAAATATATAGAAAAACCGTCCATTTTTTGATTCGACTCCACTAGAGCTACCCGAAAAAATTATCCGATTGTGCTGAAAATTGACAGGTTTCTATTTCTAATAAAGTTCAATGCGTGTGTAAATTTTTGATCAATTCTTAAATCAACTTTTTGAGTTATCGTGTTAATTTTTGCGTACAACGGACAACGTACAACGGACAACGTACAACGGACAACGTACAACGGACAACGTACAACGGACAACGTACAACGTACCACACACGGACAAAAAATAGCTCCGGGAATGGTTGCAATCGTTTTTTTTAGGTTCAAAACGCATAGAAAACCTATTCCGAGCGTTTTTTGGACCGATCGCAATACCTTTACCACACACAGTGGTTTGTGCGGAAAAGTAAAAACACAAACACAAAATATTCTGAAAGTTGCATAAAGATATATTATGATGTAAAAGCACGGGGAGGATCCCACGGAATCTCACAGGATATCACGTTCAAATATGCACTCCCCCTTCCTATAATCGATTCTTGATCGTCGAAATGAAAAATTTGTATCGGTACTTTGTTTATTTTACGACGTATCTTCATGCGAGTTCCTTACTCTCATCGGGGTGTTTTTTATACTACAAGAATCCATATTTTCACGAGTTTTTGTAGTGTTTTTTTGTTTCAATACTAAACAAATATTTCAAAGTGAACCTCAACAATGGCTGAGTCAGAACCGAATAGCAAAACATTCGCAAACATAACACAGCTTATTCGTATTAATTTATCCTTAATCTCATCGTAATGACTTAAAATTGTGTGTGACTCATTCTCAGAGTTAAGAAAAAAACATAACGCGTGAACCTGTAGACTTTCGGGAAATGTGCGGAAGTCAGTTATTTTAGGTTCAAGACGCACAGAAAACTCATTTCTGGCTTTTTAAATTTGTTGGACCGATTGCATTATTTTTACTACACACAGTGTTGTGTGCGGAAAAGTAAAAACCTACACTTCTTTCATCAATTGCGTCAACGCTGTCGACGGGCTTATCTATCAATTTAGCTTGTTAACCGATTTCAACGATAGTTTCTTCAATCAGCTCCAACAAACCCGAGAAACATTTTGCGGAAAATATACTTTACGACGATAATCCGCCGAGTACTCGCATTGCGTTATGCGGACTTGCGAGTACTCGCACGGCAAATTGTTTGCGTATACAAAAATGTTCCGTCATATATACTGCGTATAATCGCAGTACGAATACTATGAAGTTGGTTACGTTGATACGTTGAAATGAGGTTAAACGAGGACAGAAGTGAGTGAAGTTGGTTACACTTCTGTTGTCGCATACTCGTCGCATATTTGACGCACACATAGCGCATTGCGATTAGTTTGCGTCATTCAACGCACAAATGTTTCTCGGGAAAGTTTTTCTCAAAAAATTGGCATACGTCAAACCTCTTTCAACAGCAACCTCCAAGGGACTAACAATTGAAGAGAGATGCGGTAGCTTTCTCATCCTTACACGTTATTCTGACGTTTTGCACATTGCTCTGCAAACACCATATCGTCGCATATACCTTTGAACAGCACGCAGCAACACAAATTTTATAAGACTGGCACCAGAATTTGTTCAATAATTTCTTTTCATTGGCTATTCTTATCTTGTAACTTTGAAAATCTATTTCTTGGAAAAAAGTCATACACAATTCAAGTCATTACGATGAGATTTAGGATTGATTAAAACTTCGAATCAGCCGTGCCATGTTTCCGATTTTATTGGTATTTGGCTCAGCAACAGCGAGACGGGAACTATTAGCAATATTTGTTGATGTTCATTTTGAAATATTGTATATTTTAGCAGTGAAAAACACTTCAAAAACCCGTGAAATTATACATTTTTGTAGTGAAAAAAAAAATCAGCACGATGAGATTATGGATGAGACGTTACAACGTGAAATAGAGATAGTTTCCATACAAATTTATCTTAATTATATTTCGAAATCGACCCCAATCAAACTACCCGAAGACATTATCCGAATGAGCTGAAGATTAGAAGGTTTCTATTTCCAATGAAGACCTATTTGTGCGATCAATTATGATTAATTTTGATCTTAATTCTTTTAGTTGTCGTGGTACAAATTTTTACTTACAACGGACAACGGATATCGGAAATGGTTAATCAAATGCAACTTTATGCTTAAATGACAAAGCCATTTCAGTGAGGGTGCGACCCAAATCAAATTCTGCTGAATGTCTGGATAGCATTAAATATTTATCCAGTTTTTCCTTGATTGTGAGTTCAATTATCTTGCCCATGTTAAATTGAGTCAAGACTTTTTCGCTGTTTACACATCTCGCTTGGCTAACCCATTCAACTTAGCGTGATATGGCGGCGAGTTATCAAAGATGATGCCGTGCGTTTCGCAATATTTTCTGAGCATATTAAGATTAAATTGTGGCTCGTTGTCGGAAACAATTTTTGAGGTAACCCAAATAGTGTAGATAAGTTTGTAATTTCCCCATTTAGGCATTAACGACTGTTTTTTTCATAATTTGATTGTCAAGAATTTGCTAAATTAGTCTAGCAAAATAGAGCACGTGGAGTCATTCACATAAAAAAACAAGGTGAATTCATTCAAACGGTTAATTTATTTTCGGCCACTTTAAATGAACTATCCCTTTAGACACATTTCGGGTGCTTTGGCAAATTTCTCACCCATGTAAACATGTTTCGATGTCAATTTAAAGTCTCGGCCACCACACATACGATCCATGTAATCAGTTGCACTTTGACAATACCCCCATGACTTTCTTGGATTAACTCCAGTATTATTTTCTGTAACTCATGTGGAATGATGACATTATTCCCGTAGCATAAACATCCATCATCAGACGAAATACTGTTTCGCTTCTTTAAGTTACTAAACTTTTCTCAATTTTTTCTTGGTTATGCCAACCGTTGAATGTATTTTTATATCAAATGAATAGCCTCTTGCTGAGGTGAAATATCGTTCCGCAGGCAATTTATAGGCGCGATTTCGTGACGTCTCAGTTGCTTTAGATTTGTTATACTTTTTATTTTTTACTGATTTTGATTTGTACAAGAAATTAATTCAACCGCCTCAGGACCCGAAACAATACCCCCTCGCAATGCTCTTTTCCTCCGATCTTAACGTCATCCAAATAACAATAGACGTCTACGATACCCTTCAAAATCGTGTCCATTTCCTGTTGGAAAATCGACGGTGTCGACACGACGCCGAAGGGTAACTACGTATATTGAAAGAGACCGAAAATCGTCTCGCTGACTGTAAGAAATTCTTGAGACTTTTTTGACACCATTATTTGCTGTTACAAAGGAAGTTTTTTGGATAGAGAAACATTTCCAAAACGATTTTATTTTATTGTTCCATCCAAATCTCAAAAGATCAATTTATGATTAAATTTTTATTGAAATCTGACACTTTCTTAATATTAAAAATAAACAATTTTAAATGTCTAAGATACATTTTTTTATCTCACCGATTTCTTTTTGTTTGATAAAATAAAAATCTTTTGCAAATTAAAACTAATGTTTTTTCGCATTCGTCATTCAAATCTAGACTAAAAAATCGTTTATTGTGTTCACAAGTGGTTGTGAGTCGTTGAAAATTGATATTTAGATACCGATTGTAATAATAACGCATGTATTACAATAGATCGGTGCATTTTTTTATGTTCGTTGTATAATTGTGTAAAGTTTTCGGTGAAACGTTGGAAAAACTTATGATCAAACTTGAAAATTAAACACAAACAAATCAGATAAAAAGAATATAAATGAAAAATGTCACTCAATAGTTTAAATTAGTTGGCCATGAAGGAGCTGTAGCACCGTCCATTTCTGTAGCTAACGTATTACCAGCTGTCAATTGATGACTTTGGCCACCAATTGCAGTTCCACATTCTGGGCATTTGCTGAGCTCATTGGCACCACCGCATTCGCCAATGGCATAAATATGTCCATTCCGACATTTGTACCTATTGAGAAATGTATTAAAAAAAAGTATAACAATAAGTTGCTGGCGGTTAGTAAGAAATGTTACAAAATATTTTACCAGTGACCACGCTTAAAGCCCATGGCCTTCAAAACCATCTCTTTTTCTTTCATCGTAATTCCGATTCCCGACGAATGTTTACATGCTTCGCTCACAATCGCTTGAAATTCTTTCCGTACGCTTTCCGTGGCGTTGCCATATTTGTTGGCCACTTCGAATGCGTCATTCAGCAATTTTTTTCCGGTGTCATTGAATGGTTGGCTACTTGCTTTCACAATCACATCGCACATCAATTGAAGAAATGACATTTCCGTTGAAATGTCGGCACGTTGCTGATCACAATTCTTGTAAAATCTAATGAACGATGCAGCCATTTTAAGGCGATTGTTGAAATTTTCGATCACTTCCATGGAAAAAAATTGCCGCCCATTTTCTCTTCTTCCGAACTCTAAACAAATCGTTTTGAGTCGTTCGACCAGATCAAGTTTGTTGTTGAGCGCGATCAATGTTTGATTTTCTTTCGTGAAGCCATTTATAAACACCAAACCTTTGAGTATATCTTTGTAAATAGAGAACAGGAGGAGTTTATCGTTACTCAAGTCAAATGACTCCATGATATTTTTGACACGCTCCAACAAAATTCTTTGAGTTTTTTCGTTTTCTTTTGGATCACCATTTAGCTTGAGCTTCACCTGTTGAATATCTCTTAGACTGGCCTGGATGAAGGTGTTCAGTGCTCTTGTGCGGCGAATAATGGTCTTGCATTTTGGACATTTCTTAAATTGAATGCTATTTGTGCTGCTACCATCTGCGTTGGATTCAACTCTTTCGGGCTCTGATCTCATCCATTTAATCAAGCCTTTGACTTCGATCACATGTTTGCAATCTACCAATTCAATGAAACGAGCGTCTGGTTCATCTTCATTACCAAAAAATATCTCTTCGACATCATCCTTGTTGCAAACTCTACACAACCGTGGCTTTTTTTCACCACAAACGCCAATCGAGGGATGTTTACATTTTTGTATCAAACTGGCACTTGGATGTTCGCATAGTTCGCGGTCACATGGTTCAGAGCAGAGCTTAGAGCATCGCAAATGTTTACAACGCCAGACACACTTTTCCATACACTATAAATTAGAAAACCGTTAGGGAAATTTTTTGTCAAAATTTACTTAAAATTTATTGAATTTACCGGTGGACATGGATATCCACAATGGAAAGAGCATCTTGAATGTACACAGCTATTTGTACAATCTCGTTTGCACGGTTCACAATCGACGGAACAGCTGCCCGGGCAGGGATGGCCACAAATCAAGATTTTGGTACATTTCTCCTTGCAGCTAAGAGAAAATCAACATTTTAAATCTGGTAGAATTTTCATGCATTCAAATTTACTTACCTGATATGAAGTCTGCCGAGTTTGCATTGACCACAAGAACCCTTGCATAAATGGCCACACTTCAATTCTACTCCGCATGGTACATTGCATGCATTCAATAACATAGAATTTTTTTCAACGTCCGTGCACTTTACTTTAACTTTATGGCCGCATGGTGATTCTACTTCCACCATTTCATTACATAAAATTTCTTCACAGATAACGTTGCATCGACTCCTGCACTTGTGACCACAACTGCGATTCTTTTCGCATGGTTTGTAACATTTAGCCATTGTTGGGTTACCTGAACATTCAATTTTAACAAAATGTTGACATTCTGAACGGAACTTTTCAACCAATATCATGCACTTTCCACATTTTTTTCCATAGTGGCACATTTTAGGGCATCGATGATCTCGTTCACAAATGATTTGGTCACACATTTTGCGACAGTTATTATATACACCCACATGTGCTACATCAATGATATGACAGACACTTGTGCAGGAATGGCCACAGGGTAACCGAGATCCGCATGGTCGCATGCAACCACCTTCCGGTGTTGCGTTGAAATCAACTTTTGATTTCACCAAATTTTTATAGTCGATATGATTTTGGCAAAAGATTTCCAATGCATCGCCAATCGCTGCTTGTGCTGCTAAATCTGATATCACATTTTGCCACAGTCGACTTTTCTCGGCCAAACAATCAAAGTCTCCGATACAATAAAGTCCTTTTCGTGCTCGTGACAAAGCAACATTGACCCGATGCGAATCTTTCAAGAATCCAATGTTGCCTTCCTCGTTGCTCCGTACAAACGACAACAAAATGATGTCACATTCTTCGCCTTGGTAATTGTCAACGACGGTGGCTCGGACACCAGTCAGTAATTGATGAGCACGCATCAGCTGTCGAATTTGATGTAATTGACCAGAATAAGTAGTCAATATTGTCACTTGCGACGTTTCATAGCCTTGCAAGATGATGTATCGACAGAGTTCAACGATAAACTCTGCCTCGTACACATTCAAGTGACTTCGAGTCTCTTGCATTGTCATTTCATTTTGATGATGTTTCACGAAAAACATGTTCTTGCTAATTCCTGTGAAATAAAAGGCAATTTTCATGGATATTACAAAAGGAACAAGTGATTTAACATTTAATTGATTTACCCTTCACATCGTCATACGTTTCTACGGATGGATGGTCGAGTAGTTGCTTGTATATGTGTGGCACTAAAAGTGATGAAATGCATGGGCGCATTCGATGTTGATGTTTTAGCTGATAATATTCGATTTGGTTGTTTATCATTCGCTCGAACAACGATACTTCCAAATTGAATTTCTTTGCCAGTTCATAAACTGCTGGATTTGGTCTCAATTGCAAATGATCGCCGATCAAAATCAAGTGATCCGTTCGCTTACAAAGGGCAGTTACAATGTGTGCTTCGAGCACTTCAGCCGCCTCTTCGACAACTGCAAACAATGAAAAGTGTCTTTGGTTATAATTGAATTTTTTTGCAGACTTTTTAATGCACTAAAGTAACTTGCTATTTTATCATTCTTCGAAACGAAAGAACGATTCTAGGCGGTGGTCGAGCGGTAAGTGCACTGTGCGTATTCGTGTCACAGTTATTGTGACATAGGTTCGAATCTTGGTTATGTGAAATGACTTTATTGCTTTTCCGCTGTTTGTGGTAAAGGTATTGCGATCGGTCCGAAAATTTCAAAACGCTCGGAATAAGTTTTCTATACGTTTTGAACCTAGAAAAAACGATTGCAACCATTCCCGGGGCAATTTTTTGTCCGTGTGTGGTACGTTGTCCGTTGTCCGTTGTCCGTTGTCCGTTGTACTCAAAAAATTGATTTTAGCATTGAACAAAAATTTACACACACATTTGTCTTCATTAGGAATAGAAACCTATTAATTTTCAGCTCAATCGGATAATTTTTTCGGGTAGCTCTAGTGGAGTGGAATCAAAAATGGGCTGTTTTTCAATATACTTACGAAAAATTTGTATGGGGACTATGACTATTTCGCATTGTGTCATTATGAAACTTTCAGAAATAATATTATTTATTTATGAAAAAAATGAGTCATGCAAAATTTCAAGTCATTCCGATGAGATTTAGGACTACCTCCCCTGCAAAATTTTCGATTTTCGGAGTCTTTTTCGGTCTTTTCAATGTCGAATCTGAAAATTTGTATGGCGAATATCTTAAGTTCACATTGTATCGATCTGAAACTTTCAGGATATTATTTTTTTGATGAAATAAATAAGTCACGCAAAATATCAAGTCATTCTGATGATGTTTAAGACTCCCTCCCCTACAAAATTTTCAATTTTCGTGGTCAAAATCCAAATTTTGTCATTAAATTGTATGAAGTATTTGTGTTTTTCTAACCTGTTTTTTTTTCATCAATTTGAACGCTCATTTACTTTTTAACGAAAGTTATACATAACATAAATGTGGAACCATATCTATCGTTGGCATGAATCAAAAGTTCAGATCAGAGTAAACTAATTCGTAATTGATGTTACCAATTCAAAACCATCGAAGAAGCGTTTGTTGAAGTGAAAATTAGAAACTGAGATGTTTATTTGTTTTTTTATTAAAATTAAAATTTAAATTACATGATGTGTAATGACTTCAAATTTTCTGTGATTTATTCTCAAAGTTGCATGATGATTCGATGAGAAATAAACATAAATCCAATACAAATGAGTAGCAATCAATGAAAAATGCGTAAGCCCGAACAATTTCGGGAAATGTGCGGAAAAGTTAGTTTTACGTACGTGAGACCATTTATTTCAAATTGCTTTGATTCGAATCTATGGCATGAAAAGCCGTCGGATCCGTGCAACAAAAAGAGCGTTGCACGTATGAGTGTGATGCAGTACGGTCGGTCAAGCAAAATTATGCTTGATTTAAGGACTGTTACAATTGAAAGCGTAAATTCCTTATATAAACGTAGACTGTTTTTTTGTTATATTCAAAATGAAAGAAATAGTGTATTTGGGAAATCGGCGGCTCTCTATTAAATAAGCTGGCTATTTAAAAACATCATGATAAACTCAGTGCGTTGATAGTAGGCTTACTTACTGGTAATTTTCGGCATAGTTCCATCGATGATATGCCGATATTTAGCCGCACCGGTTGTTGTCATGCTAGAATTATATTTGAACGAAAAAATTCATCAATTGTAAAAATCGTGTTTTATGTTCATAGAAACTTACCCGATGACTTTGGCTTTATTGACGATTTCAATGTCTTCTTGTTTTCGCAGTCCATTGAAACGAAGACATTCGGTTCTGTATTGATCACGGTAAAATTCCATTTTATTCTCAAAATCTTGCACATATATTTTGATCCACAATCTGTACAAATTCCAGCGATCATTTGGCAAGAGTGCGTTGATGCTTTTAACGGCTTTGGCTTGATTTAGTGGCATTGTTGCTGATTTTTTGATTTCATAGTTGATTTTTTTTTTAAGCCGTTTTCGTTGATCTTTCGGGAGCTTGTATCCATCCGTATCGCCATAATCCAGCGGAACAATATTATTTAGATTTATTTGTGCACGAAATGGTGTAAGGTTATTATTTTCAAATTTTCCAAAGTTTGTTCCATTTTTTCGAATTTTATCTTCACCCTCTTCATCTGAACTCTCGTCAATGTACCGTTGGTTTTCCAATTCCTTCACTTCTTCTTCATCCATTTCTGGATCATCAAAAGCATCAAAAACTTCTTGGAATAATTCGTCTTCAGTGTCGTCATCTTTATTGTTTTTATCAATATCTTGTTGATAGGATTCCATTTTGATGGCGTAGCCAAGCCAATTCAATATTCCTTCGCTTAAACTACGTCCATTCGCCAAGATATTTAATTGGTGGTAGTGCTCCGGATTGATATACTTGATAACTGATTCCAGCTCAAATCCAAGTACTTTTTTTGTCAAGTTTTCGATTTCCATTTCAAGAAAAGATATATCGTGTTGAATAGATCTTAGGAGTAAACTGCTCTCTTTGCGACTTTTGTGAATATACTCAGGCACTTCTCGTGTTGATTTCATGTCAGATTTGATACGGGACAAATTATGCTTCTCCAATGCTTCGCATTGTGATTTGCCACCAATTCGAACCAATTCGTTGGTATTCAATTCGCAAAACTTGAGAATTCCTTCGAGGAATTGATCCAGCGCATGATTTGTGTAGCAAACAACTAATATAGGCCATTGATTAGTGTTCGCCAGCAACACTTCGACAATGCGCAAACCGATGTATGTTTTGCCCGTTCCTAAATCAATAAAATACCAGATTAAAGAGCGGAAATATAAAAATAATACAAATAAATTTACCCGGTGGACCTTGAATAACGACCATTTGCTTTGTCAATGCTGCACGAAATGCTTTATACTGAGATTCGTCTAACAAAAAATCTTCACATGGTGGCCATTCCTGGTTGCTCAACATCTCTACTCTCATTCTTTTTGCTTTTGGATCGGTGTCGGGCAGACCATTCGAAATGATATAGACCGAGTCGTTGGTTAAATACGACGGATGTGAGATGTCTTTGTCAACATTAACAATGTATTTTTCAAGTGGAAAATTGTCTTTGTCGAATCCCTGTAGCACAGTCAAATTGTGACGATAGGCCTATGTTGTACATTGAAATAGGTTTATAAATTCAATGAGTATCAACGAAAATAATATACCTCAAAGTACACTTGTGACTCCACCATCACATAGTTTATTGAAGATTTTATTTCGGGCATCGCAGAACTGTCGATTTCAAGTTTGATTTGAAACTCTCCTTTGGCCAATTTAACGGGATCACGTTGTCCGGCCACTGTAGCAAAGAAGAATGTCTCGAAATCATCTGACGAAAAACATACCAGCGATCCAATCATCATTCGTTTATTAAACTGTATAATAAAATAAAAAGCGAATCAGGCAGAGGTGACAGACAAAATATATTTCGAGAAGCATTAACCTGCCACCGAAGATTCCGGAATGGTGTACAATCAAATCTGCAGAAATGAACTTGATCGTTGTGAAACATTTGTGATTTACAAATTTCAACATTTTGATAGATATTCACATCGTCTATACGAAACTTTTTGGCGGATAACTCTTGTTGTTGATTTTTGATGTGTCGATATTGTGTGATGCCTTTGCGCAATGATCGAACAAAATCTTCACGCAACAAACGAAATTGAACGTCCAAATAATGATCAACGCCAGCCACGTATTTTCCCTCGACAATATTCTGACGAATGAATGGCTCATGGTTGCCCAAAATGTCAAATGTGTCTGGATAAATGCTGATTTCACGAAAATTTTCCGGTGGTTCCATTAAAATTTCAATTTTTTCCGTTTTTTCTCTCATTTGCTCGGCATGCTCCACTGATTCATTTAGCTGGTTCATAGTGTCAACAATGAATTCATTCAATGTGTTTCCTTTTCGATTGACAAACTCAATTTGTGCAGTTATGAGTTGCATCAGATCATGTACAGCATCAAATGATTTATTATAAATGGTCAATTGGATTCGGCGCAAAAATATCAATAAATCTTGTACGGCATCAACGTATTTTTGGCGGTTCAACGAGGGTTGGCCGAAAAATTTGCTCAAATTGACAATGAAAAGTTGAAGTTCGCGACCGAAATTGGAATAGCAACTCAATTTTGGATTGATCTGCATATAAAAATGAACGAGCAATTGAATCGTGCTTAATTCGGTGTCACTTTTCGATGCTCTTGCTAATGCAGCCAATATAAGGCACATAATATCAGAACGAATTGATTGTTGATCGAGCAAAATTAGGAATCCGTTCCTCTTCGACGACAATTTCAGTATCAATTCAGCATCATTCTCAATTTTCAGCATCGCTTCAAGTGTTTTGTAGCCGATTGGATGTTTCGCTTCGAATGCATTAATTTTTTTCTCAGATTGATTGTTATTGCGATTGCGATTGAGATTGCGATTTCGGTTCTGATTTCCAAAACCACTTGGACCGGCTACAGGACCTCTATAATTGTTTTCAGCATTATATTCACTTTTTCGATTGTATCGCCATCTTGGATCATTTGATCGATTTAGTTTTTGGCTTCTTTCACTATTCATTTCTGTTGATGATTTTCTCTGTACGCTTAAAACACTATGTATAGCTCATGCTATTATGCATGGCCAACTAAACGATAACATGTACTGACTGTGAAAAGAAAACGAAAAATGATTATCGCATAGTATGTACACAAGCCACTCTGCCATAAATGAATGGCAAATTGCATCGCTGGCAGCTTATAGAATTTTCTTTTTTATTTTAATATCGGCTGAACATTGAATTTTGGACTTCAACATTTATTATTGTTTCTTCATTATCGCTTGTGCTAAGCCGATTGTACAAGCGCTACCGAAGAAAATGAGAAAGAAAATATTTATCTTAAATATACTCGGTACGAATGAGTTTCAATTTATAAGAAGAAAAAAAACAGTCAAAATCTGACAACTAATCAATTTATGGAAGTTTGCGTGAAGTCGTAATTAAATGTTGACAAAAGAGAATAAATAAATTAAGAAAAGAATGTGCTCTTTTCATTTCTTTTTGTAAATAGTCATTTGAATTATGCGCAATATGTGAGATATGAACGGGACATCGCCTAACTTAATACTGTCCCTCACAATAACGACAATTGTATACTCTGTTCATGAGAGTCAGATTTTTTCATACTGTATTGTTTATGTAAATATAATAATTCTCGGAAATTTATTGACTCGTACGTGACTGAAAAAAAAGGAAGACTGAAAAGTGCGACAAATGACAAGAACGAAACATTTTATTTCAATATTGTCGATGTCAATTGAACCGCATAAGAAGCAAAATTTCAACTTATAACCGAATCTTCGATTTGAAAAAAAAAAAATGCAACGTTAACTCTTACCCACAACAAATTTACTCTACACGACACCAAATATCATTTCATCTTCTTTCACTTGAACTCTAAAGATTGCATCACTTTCATCCTAGGATTTTTTTTTTTTGTTGTCAACACTTCATATCCACCCAACAAATATTCACATTGATTTGATGATCAAAATGAATTACTGTTCAATGTACTCACACCAATATTTTCATTTAGCGGTTCTGACACGAACAAATACCTGTGCACTCCAGTAGGCAGTACAAATCACACACCAATTCACTTTGAACGTCAAAATGATGTGAATTGTTGTATGGGCAATGTCCATTCTATAGCAGAATTACGGTTCGGAATTACAATCATTTGAAACTCATTACGGAAGAAAAATAATGTATATATGTTAATTGAAATTGCTTTTTTCAAAAAATAAAACTTACGTTGTTCACTATTAAATTGTCGAAATGTTCACTTTGACCTTTCAAAATTTCAAGCTTGACAGTTCAGTGTAGAGCAACAAGCGTTCGCACTGTATTTATGAAGACTGCGAGAAAATATCCAAGCTGTCTGTTGCATACACTGAAGTAATTCAATACATATAAGACGTGAGTATTGAGTCGCGTTACATTCAGATTGAGATCGTGTTGATTGAACATTGAAATCGAGTACAAAATTATGGTATAGAAAGCCGGTTGGATGGTGTTCTATATAATACTGTATGCAACATGTGGAGACGGTAATGAGCTCCACCTAATCAGCTTTTCTTTTATAACGTATACATCAATGTGTAGTGTCGCGGCAACCGAGTGGCTTCATCCAATTTTATCAACATTCAACCTTCAAATCTTATTCAGTAGCTATTTCTGAAATCCAAAACTTCATCAACGTGCTCAATTGCTTGATAAGTATTCTTCGTACTTACCGGTCTAAGACATAATTTTATACACTGATAGTGTGAAATGAGTGGTTTTTCGTTGTGAAATGGCGAAATATGATTCTTGGCGAAACATGATTTTCATACAATTAGCATTTATTTACTTATTTCAAAAACGATAAGACATTCAATCAACGCAATAATTTCATTCGTTCATGGTAATTACATGTGTTCTTTCGTTTGAAACATTTTCCGAAGGTGAGACAGATGATGCCTCTGCTCTTCTCTCTCCTGAATCTCTTGATTTCAAGATTCGGCTTGGTTTTATCAGGCGAGTTTTGATGCAAAAATGTTAAACTTTTGATAGGCTCCTTAATCTCTGGACATTAAAGACCACATTTAACATTTATTGCTTCATTATTTTGGTCTTGTACGTGCGGACAATCCCCGATATACTTGATGAAATGGCATCATATTCCTACGGAAATTCATATTTTTGATTTGTTCCCAGTTTATTCAAATGAAATCAGCTACTTACTTCCACTTTGCTTTCTTCTGCAGCTTAAAAGTCGCCCGCATCATAAGTGAATCGATCATACTTCTCAATTGTTTCGTACAATATGAAATACGCTCCGAATCAACCGATATATCTGTCAAAACAACCAATGGCAATGCTTCACTCGCGTATTCATTTTCGAATAGATTTCTCAACTCTTTCGGCATTTAGATCAACCAATAGTAACTTCACCCCCTGCTTTGTGATGCACAGTGTTGCATGTGCCCCAGTCTCTAAATTAATAAAATAAATTTACCGAATATTGCTCTAGTAAATACTCGTTTACCAGACAAAGCGCCGGCGATGAGGATGGTTTTTCCTTGAAATTACAATTATTTCTTCTCCTTTTTATGAGCTACTTTGTAGCTTAACATTGTTTGTATTGTTTGAAAAGCTAATGAAAAATCAGCGGCCGCGAAGAGTGTGTGAAAAATTCAAAGTTTGTCCCGAACTAGTCAAAGACAGAGCAAACTAATTTATGATCATCGAGCAAATAGATAAGGATAAAAAGTGTAGCAAAACACTAAAGCTTGTTTCAGTACACACAATTCACACTTAAGCCGATTCAGCAGCAGTGGAATTGCTATTAATTCATCCTTATTCTATTTTTGAATAGCACGAATCATCGGATCGAATTAACAATTCATTTCTACTTGAAATTTTTGTTAATTATTTTGTTAATAAATTCTTGAATGAATGCACAACGGACACGCAATATTTTATGCTGAGCATTTGGCCAAATATCTCGAAAACAAGCCCAACATTTTGCCAAAATATTTATTGATAAAATATACTTTAAAAAGACAAAAATGTTGCGGTATATCCATACGCAATATTTTGTCAGATGGAGTTGTGTTACCCACTCATTCATTATAATGAATCAACAAAATAAACACTGCCAAAAGGTAACCTGAATTAATACCGCAAAGTAACCTGAATGAGATATGTAAATGCAATCCACTTGAATAAATCATGTTGGAATGTGTAGAATCTTTAACGACGGTATCATAGTATGATTATGGATTATGATCTATTCAGACAAATAAAATGCAATTATTCCAAACGATTTTGATACTGTCGGTAGGTTCGTAATTGGTTTTGAGACAAAATTCTTCTAAATTCACAGATGAAATTCATTATTCAATCACATCTCTAAAACGACTGAACTTAAGAATGCATTTGAAAAAATTGGTAAAAGCTTAAAATTTCTATTACAATTTCTATTTGACCATTATTTTATCGCATATTTTATTTGCTAAATACAAATTGTTTTCCGTTTATTTGAAAAATTATGACAAGAATTCTTAAAAATAGTTTAAATTAGCCTTTACGCGTTTTTAACAATTCGATTGCGATTTCTTTCACTTTTCTACGAAGTACTTTTCCAGATGGAGTTGCCGGTAACGAATCAACAAAATAAACACCGCCGCGAAGTTTGTGACTATCCGTAAAGTGACCTTATGAGAAATGTAAATGCAACCCATTTTAAATAACTTTTTAATATCATGAACTCATGCTTATGTACCTGCAACCATATCAAAGACGTCTTTTTCAGAAATATTCGATCCTTCAGCACGAACAATAACAGCAGCTGGTAAATCAGTGGCCACGTCATCTGGAATACCCACAACGCAAGCTGATTTAATGTTTGGCGATTCGATTAGGAAAGCATCAATGTCAGAGGGTGATATTTGAAAATTGCAGTATTTCAAAAGATCTTTCTTGCGATCGACAATATACAAATATCCATCATCATCAAAATGTCCAATATCTCCACTCAAAAGAAAACCCTCTTCATCAAACATTTCGTCAGTCGCTTGCTTGTTGCCATAGTAACCAAGGAATTTGTATTTGGTTTTGATACAAATCTCTCCATCTTCATTGGGGCCACATCGATTCCCTTGATCATTGATTATTTTAATGCTGATCCCGTCAGCTATTCGACCAACACAGTCTCTTCCACTGGGCCCAGGATAATCCAATGTCCCACAACCAGCCAATTCACTCATCCCGTAACAAACATAAACTTTTCCATTCGGTAAATGAGAGTTCATTTCTGTTTGCACATGAAATGGAACTTTGCTACCACCAACAAATTGAATGTTCATACTCGACAGGTCGGTCTCATGAAGTTGTTCACTTTTCAGCAATAAAACTATTTGATGCGGCGCATTCATTGCGAGAGTCACTTTGTGCTTTTCAATTAAACGCAATTGGAGCTCTGGCGACCACGTGGCGGTTGTTATTATGCGAGTGGCCCCACATAATGTTCCTTGCAACAGAATCATCAAGCCACTTAGCCAATACAATGAACTGAAGCACAACGTCCTGTCAGTAGACTTGGTCAAATTGAACTTAGTCAAAGCTTCAATTAGAGCGGCATGTGATAAACAAACGCCTGTGTCGTTATAAATTAGAAAAAGATTACATTCAAACAATTTGAACGATTGACGTAATCAGATTTTTCAGATTTTTAAAAGAAAGTATACCTTTTGAAAATCCAGTGGTTCCAGACGAACAAATAATCATCGCAGCTTCAATGGTTCCATCAACTTTCACTGGACTGCAAGAAAATATTATTTAGTAATTGATTGCAGTTTTAATTTTTCGTTTTTCTTGAAGTCATATAAACTCACACGAAGTCATCTTCGCTATGAGTTTCGGCAAAAAGATTTTCCACTGGCTCCGAATCGCCTTTGCTGCCGCCGAATGTGAAAATGTTGGCCTTGTTTCCCAATTCCAAAAAACATTCTTTCACCAAATCATAAGCTTCGACATCACAAAACATTAGAATCGGTTTTGTTGTTTTCAGCATGTGAACGAGTTCGGTTTTTCCAAACGAGGGATCGAGCGTATTTACGGGGCATCCTAGGCATATCGATGCAAACACAATCGGTGCGACATTCTGTGAATTTTTGGCCATAAGTCCGAATACTTGTTTCAGTAAATATCCTCTTCTTTGAAGATTTTGCGCTGCACGAATTGTTTTTATTCGAATTTCGTCAAAACTCAATTGAACATCATTGTTATCGTTTATCTAGCAGAATTTTCAATAGCATAAACGTAGAATCACCTTCCAATGTGAATATTGATTGTTTTTCGTTTTACCTGAGCTATATTTGGGCCATGTTTTGTTAATGCACTCAATACAAGTTGACCCAATGACACTTTTGGATGATACAATGAAGGGATGTCACGTCCACTCCATAATTTGGCTTCTTTATCGAAATGTGTCCTGTACATTTTCCAATTGAACTGCTTCGATTTGTGTATTTACGGCAATTCACTTGAAATTACACTAACATCATAAAGTGCATCTCATCGCTTATTTATAGCATGCAAACACTCGGCACAGGTAAACAACAGAGTTCAAAATTCCACAATTCATTGCTTACTAGATAAAGGTACAGTCGGATTGTTGTTGCTTGCGATTACAGGCCTGCAATTATATTTCACTCTAAAAAAAAACTCCATTTACCGATTTAAAAGTTGATTCTATTGAAATATTTATCATGTATTTAAGGTATGCAGAGGAAGCATTAAACATTGAAATGCCTGCACACAAGGAAATGAAGTATAGAAATTACACGTTGTAGTAAATATTTTGTAAATCTTTGCAGTGAATTGCAAGTAATTTAATTTGTTTGACCTACAAAAAACGTATGTTTCAACACGTATAATTTATGTCATCATACAATGTGGTTCAATTTAATATTGTATGACTTGAAATCCAATGAGCCCTATATATATATGATTCATATCTCTTCAAGATGTTTGAATGTTACATTTATTACAATTTACTGGATGAGTCCAAAAAATGTTCGCTATAACGTGTAATTTGTACAATCCATTACTTTGTGTGTTATTATTGCATGAAATAAGCGCTGGTGAAATACAATCACTTTCCGTACACACTTTCGATGACTTGCATATTAAAATGACAAAAAATCTTGGTTTCAAACGATTATACCACTACAACCTGCTCGTGCGAATCGAATATAAATCAAGTCATATTTGTCAATCAGAAAAAAAATGTCATCTCGAGAAACGTTTGTGAAATTCCAACAATAACTATATAAAACTTATTGACAACAATTTGTTCGACTCTTTCAGCAATAATGGGTGTTTCGCTATCATTTCGAATGATAACGGCGGCCGGAAGATCGCCAGCGGTCTCATCAGACATGCTCACCACGCAAACAGATTTGATTCCCAGGCGCCTGATTTATATATTGGTTTGATTTCAGAATGTGGTATTTGCGAAGAACAGTATATAATCATATCTTTCTTTGTATCAACCGTAGTTGATACGATACAAACCGAATTTTGACATTTAGCTCGAGGCTATTACTATTGGGTGAACAAATGAATTTTAAAGGATGGGAAAATGTTGTGGCTTCAGATGAACAATACTTTGAATAAAATATATTGTACCAGCTTTTCAAAATAAACTCTCTAAATTAGAAAAAAACTTCTAAAATTCATTTGTTCACCCAATATGTACCTATGGTTCAATGCAAACAATGCACACACATTCGAAACGATGACAGTGAAGATGTGGGTCTTTCATAATTATTTGATATTTGTCGCTTCACTGACCACGGCTCGAGATTGTTCTCGCTGTTTATTTTATTCACGTGATATTGATATAATGGGAAAATAATAAAAGAAAACTACGATGAATTTTCAAAAATGGTATCCTACCTGGTTGTATCCGTTATTTGTGTTTGTGTCAATGAATAGTGTTTATGGAAATGTCAAATAAAGAGAAAGTTGCAATGTTATTTTTGCTGTCAAAGTGTGTTCAATAGAACAAGTGAACTCTCATTCTTGAGTTTTGTAAATAAAGCTTGTGGAAGACAATTTCATAGTGAATTTCAAAAATAACAAAGCAATTCCTTTGAAAGTAAATAACGAAATGTCGTTGTTATGATTGTATTCGATTAGGAAAGAAATGAAATTGTAGATTCACTTTGAAATATTTTATGACTTGAAAATTGAGAAAAATATCAATGTATGCCTCTTTTTTGTTGTAGTAGCCTAAACATTCGAATTTCGTTTTCGTACAAATTTCACCCATTTTGTTCGGTCCCAAACGAAGTCGGTAAATCATAGAAAAAAAAAAACGTCTTCGTGTCTACGAAAAAGGTTGCTTTGTGACTAAATTTTCATAGACGACGCTTGACGCTATAACTTTCCTCCGTAAATTCATTAAATGTAACGTCAAGCCGCACCAAACTTATGCAGTTGTTACATCCAACCTTTTGATAGGCCAGTCGAACCAGACCAACAAATTATTGCCACCGCTGTGTTTTCTCCATCGATTTGTGCAATATTAAAAAATTGCAATAAGTGTAAACTCTGGAATAATGTTCTTCACCTGTTAACGGGCATAATTAGAACTAAATGCCTTATTTATATGCGCAATAAGTCTCATTTTTCTAGATGAGTCATAATAAGAAAGTAAATCATAATTCGGTCGCTATAGCATAATTTAGGTTGCCTACATTACAATTTCTTTCAAAAATCGTAAATAAACATTTCAAAACTTTCTTACGAAGATGTGTCTTATTCCGAGATTTCTTCTTCTATCAAACATCTTTCTTCTGCTTCTATCATCAATCTGAAAGTCTAAGTTGAAGTCGAAGTCCACAATATAAGAACACACTGACAAGGAAAGGCTGATTTCATTGAAGTAAATTCATGAAGAAGACATGTTTGAATATATATTGCCAAAGCCGAAAGAACAATTCCGTTGAAAAATATTTGTTCGAAATAAAAAGAAAGCCGCAATGCAAGGAAACTTGACTTGATTATATCCGAACAAACGAAAATGACGTGCATCTGTCATTTTTGAAATCATAAACATTCGCAAATGCTCATACATCAATAAGCCAATCGCAGACATTTTCACTAGCTTGCGTTGGCATTGGAACGATACGAATTGCATTGCGGTGATTCATTCATATTCGGTGTAGAACATTTGTAGCTGGCAGCTCTACTTCCATTTAAATTCAGTTTCAGGTCTTTGATATTTCACCAGAACTTTTGGATATCTATTATCTATGTCAGCAAATTATAAGAATATAATCGACCATTTAATTTGCATCTGCATTTTTTTCAATTTTACATATAGTCCAATGTCAACAAAATGATTTGGAATGCGATTCGTTCAAAATTTGCAAATAGAATTTCACAAAATTTCACATCGCGGTAATGATCAAAATGTATAAATATCGAACGCTTTCGTACGTAAACACAGTCAAGTTTAGTCATTGTGCAAAATGCAGTCCTCAATCGAACTTATCCTTTTCGTTTCGATGATTGCCAATGTTGTAAGTCATCGAGTCAATCGTTATTCGATTTGTTCTGAATTATTCATTTAATTCGTCAATTCCTATCGTACAATCATAACTCAGCATTTGCTTGCAGTTCCAGCGGTTCAAGTTTTAGTCACATCATGTAACCGACGAAGGCATTGTTGCGTTGCTGCCAAGCGAATCTAGCGGTCGATTTCTCGACTACGATTTATATTATGTAACTCACGAAGCTCTCATTGCTGTATTGCCTGAGGATACAGTCATTTAAAAAATTTACGACTATTCTGCAACGATCAGGAGAGACCATCCCTCTTGAATGTCACCGATTTACTATGGAAAACAACAACAACAAGTAGCAATGACGCTCCCTGCTGGCGGCTTTCTATTGTGAAATTGCATGAAATTGGAACGAATTGAAAACAATGAAAATATCATGATATTACGCTTATTGATTATTCATTCTAATGAATTATATGCATCATTTACGAGAAATTGTGTTTAATTTCAATCAAAATATTTTTTTTGATTTATTCATGTTGTTACGCCCTCTTTAGTGAAAAGAATGGAATGCTATGGAATTTGACCGAGTTTGACAGATCAACTTTTATGCGGTTTTGTTTTTTTTTTTTTTGCTTGCGTTTCTCTGTACATCTCGGTACATCTTGGTTCGTTTAGGTTTTTCCTGGTTTTTCCCGGTTTTTCCATTCTTTTCAGTCATTTCCCATCAAAATCATCTTTTCGCATTAGTGCAAACGTTTGTCAACGGTTGTCAAAATCTTCACCAACCATGACTACCCAGGCGCACCTGAGTGTGTGACAGTCGGTGTCAGTGTGTATAGAACGGAACGGTACGGAATATTCAACTGTATTGTCGGGCTTAAGCTGGCTCAAGCGGGCTTGGGCGGGCTCAAACGGGCTTAAGCTGGCTAAATAAGTCATTTATTATTTTAAATTCAATTGATTTTATTCTGCGATTTTATGCATGATTGTGCGTTAGTATTCGTATTCGTATAAACATTCGATAAACAAAAATCAATCTTTAGAATTCTTAAAAAAAATATATTTTATTTTTCGAATAAATCGGAATAAATTGTTTTCGGTTATATGTAGAATTTGATGGATTTTGTTTTACCATATTTTCCATGGACTAAATTGACCATAGTCAGGGACAATTTTGTCTGATCGTTCGTGTGTTCGATCCGGTTCGATTGATTGAAATTTACTCACTTTTGTTGGCGTTTGTTGGCATACCGACAAAAGTGAGTAAATGTCAATCAATCGAACCGGATATCTCTGTTTCACATACGAAAATTCCACTATTTTCCACGATTATAATTATGATCAAAGTAAAAAAATGAAATCCGGCGAAAATGCACTTACTTTTAATGCTATGGATGTTTATTTACATTTCATATAACAAAGCGTTTCACTTTCACAACACCAGCTGTCGAATAACCGGTACGAGGGGGCGCTCCAATCATTCGTTCAGTGACATTCAAGACGGATGGGAGAGACACTCAATGGAATTATGCAGCTTCCATGGATGATTTGAAAAAAAAGCTCTCGAATTTTATAAGCTATCGAATGGAAGAGAGTTCATACAGAATATTGTAGAGCTAAAGGTTGGAAAATTTAGGGACGAACAAACAAAGAAAGAATTTATTGATTCTCTGATGGAGCTCGTGAGTACGAAGAGCAAATTCGGTTTCGTAATACAACAAATTCAAGGACCCAATGCAGAAAATGTAGATATTGTAAGTAAAATCGAAGATAATGATAAAGTTCATAGTCGTACAATCAGAAAATTTCCAAATTTACGAACGAAAAGTAGAGCGTTGCTCGAAAGAGCTCATTTTCGCCTTATCGACATTAAACTATGTAAGGCAAATTTGTTTAATGAGATACGAAAATTTCAAGGATTTGTAAAAAACTTTCAGAAAATGTTGAAAAAACCCAAAACAGCAGATGTAGATAGCATTTACGGCCGAGGCAAAAAATTATTTACAGACGTAAATTATTTACACGAGGACTTAAATTGAATTGCTCCTGTTCAAATATTCATTCGCGAATGAATCAATATTCGTTATGAAAAAGAATCAAAACAAGAGAACGCCAGCCAAACAGTTGCGACGATGGTGCGTCTTTTGCAAAGAGAATACAGCCAGGGATGGGATGGTATAAAAGAGAAGATTTAATACCAAAATTTGGTCCGGAAAACCATGGCAAAACCGGCCTAGCTCAGGAGAACTAGGGGAAATACAGTCAATATTTTTGCAGTTAAATTACGTTAACATCATAGAAAAAATGACAAATAAAAATGAAAAACTAGAAATAACTTAGAACTAATTGGAAAAGAAATTGCGCAACAATGTTCCGAAAAATCGCGGGTTTATATTTTGAATTATTTACTGTGTGATACGTAACAGATGCTTTAGGTTATTTTTAAACGCGACAATGGAATTTCGAATATCTACCGGTATACAATTCAAAAAATCATCGCTGATAAACTAAAGGCGCGCGTGTCAAATGTAGTACGTGGATAAAAATGTACACGGAGGTTATCTTGATAACGCGACGACTCACCGTTCCGAACAAATATGTGATTCAGATACTCAGGAGAACGATTTGACAACTGCTTGAATATCAAGACTGCAGATTGCAGTTTAAATCTGCTCTCAGGGGTCAATCCATTCAAACGCTCACGATATTCAGTAACATGATCATTACGTTTTAATCCGTAAATGTATCGAATCTTGTCGTTATCAGCAACAAGATCATGGTAAACCTGATTTTGAGTGTTATGTGCACCCCAACCGTATGTTACTACACTGCCATAATCCATTATGGGGTCAATCAGAGCTACAGCCATATCGCGTTTTACGTAATTGGGTATAAAATGCTTGGTATGGCGTAAACGGTTCAAGACACCATACACTTTTTGCAGTTTACACTTGTCATGTTCTTGAAAATAAAATTTTCGTCAAAAATAACACCAAGGTTCTTTGTTGACTTACAGAATTCAAGTTTATCATCACCTATTTTCAAATCATTGATCATATCAAAATTTAACCGACTCGTTTGATGCTTTGTACCGATAATCATCATCTTAGATTTAGATCCGTTTAATTTCATGCCGCGACGTTTAATAAAATCATTTAATTTAGCTAGGTCCGAATTTACTTTATCAATACCGTTATTAATTTGATTCAAATCGACTTCAAGAAGAGCTTGACAATCATCAGCGAACAAATGGCCTGTCATATTTTCGAGAACATTAAGCGTATCATTAAAATAAAGAGAAAAGAAAGTTTGGCCAAAATTACTACCTTGAAGAACTCCGTTAATAATTATTGATATGAAATTAGACTCATGATCACCGACTTTAACTTTTTGCTGAATATTACTGTAAATCGATTTAATTAATTCAACTGCACTATTAGAGAAACTGTATGATTTGCAAACTTTTAGAAGAGCATCATGGGGAACGCAAGGGAGCGCAGCGACAATATTACGTGCCCTAACTACGCAATGCAAAATACATGACGTAGTCTACTACGCGCCCTGACGCATTTATATGGTCGTTGCGCTCCCCTGGGGGAACGGAAGGAAACGCGCTTTTAATATCAAGTGAAACAAAAATGACTACTTTTTTACAATTTAACGACGATCTGTGCTCTCAAATATGTTCAATAATGAGGTGGTACAGCTATGGTTCTTTAGAAAACCAGATTGCCGTTCGTGAAGAATGGCGTTTGATTCCAAATAGCCAGTGACTTGACTATTCAAGAGAATCGCGAAAATCTTAGGGATGACTGAGATGATGCTGATTGGCCTGTATTCGGAAATAGACTGGGGACTTGGTACTTTATTTAGCGGTTTAATAATGATTTTATTCCAATCAGCTAGATAAACACTATGAGCGATACAATGTAATTAAAAATGAAGACAATGTGTTGGGCTATTGATGGAATAATTAGATTAAGAAATTTAAGAGGAATGCCATCGTAACCAATTGCATTACTCTCAATTTGTTTAAACGCGGAAAGAAATTGATCAATGGTTATTTCATGAAATGAAAAAGTAGAATTAATATTAGCAGGAAGCGAAAAATGGCCCAAATTAGCTCCATCAGAAGAATAAATTGGAGAAAAGAAACCATTGATATCATCCAAATTAAAGTTGTCACGGATTTCAGATTCATTACTGTCATCCTTACTAGATTTGCAACAGCCAAGAGATTCAATAACATTCCATTTAGAACGAATGGAGTTGGCGCTATTAAAACTCTCAACTGTCGACTTCTTTTTGCTACTATTAATCAAGGACTTGACTCTATTGACTTTTTCCTTATAGATGTCAAGTAGTTGATGAGTAACTGCATCACGAGAATTGTTTTTCTTACAATTGTCATATGCAGTTTTTTGTGAACATCAATAGCATTCATTTCATTTCCATCAATAGCATTCATTATCGTTGGCTTGAATTGAAAGTTCACATCAGAGTGAACTAATTCGTAATTGTTATTACCAATTCAAAAGGATTCATATCCACTATTTTCGCTATAGTGGCGATGCATTCCCCCTCTCTACTGCTTCGCACTCTCTTTGTTACCGTTCATGCGTTCAATACAATCTTACCTTGTTGGTATCGCTAAAAGACCAATGTTCTGTTTTAACATTTCTTTGAAACATACATAGAAAATCTGAAACTCTTCTCTCTCTGTATACCCACCCATTTTTCATTTTAATGAATCAGCAAAATAAGTATCTCACAGTACATGCGATTTAGAGACAATACTTTCCAGTACTTTTGACGTTTCTCTCAGTCAATTGGCAGTCGTTATGCCTTGCAATACACTCTGTTGGATATTAGCCACTTCACGTTGAAGAGAGTGATGAAGAAGATCCAAATTTAACGATTCGTCGTCTTGCGCCGAAAGTTGATCTCTGTCCCTTCCCTATTTGGAAGATTTTACGGAAACATCTTGGTCTGGAGCCTTACAGAATTCAATTAGTGCATGAACTTTCGCTATCGCCGAGAAATCAGTGTATGGACCGAAATTGAATTGGTGCTCGATCCGCTGTTTTACCACAAAATTTTATTCAGTGATGAGGCTCAATTCTGGCTCAATAAGCAAAATTGCCGAATAATACACGAGAGATTCTCGAAAAGCAATTTTATCCGCAAAAATGCACTTTTTGGTATGCTCCATGGTGGATGGCGATTTCCAAATAAAAATCACATTCCGTTTTCAGTCGTGTTGCTGATGATGAGCAGTGAACCCAATAAAACTAGTATTTTTGTCTATTCTGCTAACTCAAAATAATGATTTTTTATTGAATTTGTTCTTGTAAATTTTTTGTTTTATAATCTTATCGAATGATTTTTATGTATTCTATTCTAACACAAATCATATCGCCCAAAAAAAATCCTTTACAAATGGTTTTCTGATAATTTGAACAGCTAAATATAACAAGCATGCTTAAAACTATGTTCAAATTAGCCTCTACGTGCTTTGAACATTTGGATTGCGATTTCTTTCACTTCTCTGCGAGCTAGTTTTCCAGATGGAGTTGTCGGTATAAAATCAACGAAGTAAACACCACCACGAAGTTTGTGACTATCCGTAAAGTGACCTTATGAGAAATGTAAATGCAACCCATTTAAAATATATTTTTCATTAAATGAACTCATGTTTATGTACCTGCAACCATGTCAAAGACGTCTTTTTCAGAAATATTCGATCTTTCAGCACGAATAACAACGGCAGCTGGTAAATCAGTGGCCACGTCATCTGGAATACCCACAACGCAAGCTGATTGAATGTTTGGCGATTCGATTAGGAAAGTATCAATGTCAGAAGGTGATATTTGAAAATTGCAGTATTTCAAAATATCTTTCTTGCGATCGACAATATACAAATATCCATCATCATCAAAATGTCCAATATCTCCACTCAAAATGAAACCCTCGTCATCAAACATTTCGTCAGTCGCTTGCTTGTTGCCATAGTAACCAAGGAATTTGTATTTGGCTTTGATACAAATCTCTCCATCTTCATTGGGCCCACATCGATTCCCTTGATCATTGATTATTTTAATGCTGGTCCCGTCAGATATTCGGCCAACACAGTCCCTCCCACTGGGTTCATGATCAAACGAAACATTGCTACCTATTTCACTCATTCCGTAACACACATAAACTTTTCCATTCGGTAAATGAGAGTTCATTTTTGTTTGCACATAAAACGGAACTTTGCTACCACTAACGACTTGAATGTTCAAACTCGACAGGTCGGTCTTATGAATTTGTTCACTTTTCAGCAATAAAACTAATTGATTTGTTATATTCAATGCGAAGGTCACTTTGTATTTTTCAATTAAACGTAATTGGAGCTCTGGCGACCACGTGGCAGTTGTTATTATGCGAATGGCCCCACATAATGTTGCTTTGAACCGCATCAAAACGTTACTAATCCAACTCATTGAACTGAAACACAACATCACCCTTTTTATATTTCTTTTCGAGGGCTGACTTAATCGATATAGCAGAGAAGCATGTGACAACGACATGCCTTAAAATTTAGTAAAATAGAATCATGGTTAATTCGAAAAACGACTTTGTCAACACTAATCGATAGATCTCCGTACCTTTTGGTAATCCAGTTGTGCCAGAAGTGCAAATTATTGCTGCAATTTCATTTTCACAGTCAACTTTTACTGGACTGTAATGAATTTCAAAGTATACGTTAATAATTCAAATTATGAATCGGGACTTTACTTTTAAAATGTCTACACCTACGTAAACTCATTTTCCTTTCGAGTTTCGGTGAATAGAACTTCTATCGGTTCCGAATCACCCTTGCTGCCGCCGAATGTAAAAATCTTGGACTCGTTCCCTATTTCCAACAAACACTCCTTCACCAATTCATAAACATCAACGTCACAAAAAATTAGAACTGGTTTTGTAATGTTCCACATATGTTTGTATTTGGTTTTTCCAAAAGACGTGTCGATCGGATTTATCGGACATGCCATGAATATCGATCCGAATATAATCGGGGCTACATGATGCGAATTCTTGGCCAAAAGTCCAAACACTTGACCGGGTTTGTAGCCGCGGTTTTGTAAATTTTGCGCCGCACGAATAGATTTGATACGAATTTCGTCAAAGGTCATGTGAATACCAGAATCGTCGCTTATCTAATGAATTCTAAAATCAATAATTTTGTCAAGCTAAAAGTAATATTAAGTCACAAACTTGGGCGATGTTCGGTCCGAAATTTGTGAGGGCTCCCAACACTGCTTGACCGATCGATTGATTTGGATTGAATTGTGGAATAGTGTCAGGACCAATCCATAACTTGTTTTCTTTGTCGTAATATGAAGCAGACATTTTTGAATTGCAAAGATATTTTAATTTTTATGCAAAATCTTTTGGAGGAAAAGAGTCCAAAATATAAACTGTAGACCTTTTATTAAATGTTCACTTTCACACAGCTGGAACCCAACTAATCCAAGGAGTGTACAGTATCTCTTATACATCACATTTTCGATACGCTCGCTCGAATATAAGATACAGAGCCAGTGAATATAATTACCTTGTCATACAATTATTTGATGACAAACCAAGATTTAAATATTCTTAAACATTTTTTCATGAGTGTAGGTGCTAATAAAATGATTTAACCAAAGCAACAAACATACAATTCTCGCCTTTAATAGATTTTTATTATTGCTCTTCTAAGTTTCCTGAATTCAGTACATAATTCGTCTATACTCGTTAATTCAAGCATTAAATTAATTCCAGTATATAAAATAATGAGGAAAGGGATAGATCACTCTGGAATATTTGATCAAATTGAAAATACCCTTGAATTTGAAAAAGCGTTTAAGAGACACATATCCGAAGAAAATGATTTATATACTAAGATAGTGAAAAACAATTCCCTTGTATATCTTTAAGTAGAATGACACAGACATACTCGCCTCTCCGACTCAACAAAACAAGCTATTTTTACTGCGTTTTCTCCGTTATTGATGCTGTTTTCGTTAGACCTATTACAGTCACCATTCGAAGCAAGCACAAATAACAATGGAAATACTCATATATCTTCTGGCATTCATTTGCACGCATTTACAATTATTAGTACCTAGTATTTCTCCCTAGTCGAAAAGGACTTTCTCAACAACAGTGTGCTGATAAATTTACTAACATATTATATATAAACACAACCGTTTGTTTACTAGAAGTATTCGGCAAAATGAGAAAAAAATGCGCGAAAAAGAGAATATTTATTTTTTGTTTGAAGTTTTTGTGTTGCTCAACGTAAAGATTACGCACGCTCGAATATCGTTAAATTTGCCATGTCATTCATCACAAAAATGTTATCATTTACATCATGCATGCAGATCATGTGATAATATTAACAATCCTGCAATACAGCAACATTATCAAGTTTGTTTATAAGATTTCATAATTCCAAAGCTATCATTGTTTATGTCCCAACATTTTGTTGTTCAATGAAAGCGGCACATCAATCAATGAAATAAAAATGATTTTTATGTAACTAAAATTACTATTCTTGCTCTCAGGCCCTTAGCATTGCTAATATGTATTTCTCCCGCTTATATCGATCAACACTGTTTAAAGCCGTTTTTAAATGAAACTTTTATTTTGTCTCGTTTTCTACTGCAACTTAATATAGAAATTGTTTTAAATCTCACCGAATCAATTCGTCGTTTTTAGGTATCGTTGGTATCGTTAGAAAAGATTCCTGTGTTTGGAAGGCACATGGGCCCACGGTCTGAGAGGAATCCGCTGCAGAATAGCACTGAGCCAAGCTGAGTTAGCCGTTTCAGCTTGCTGAGTATCGTTGCGTGCGTATATCGTTGTGTCCTTTTATTAAATTACTAGCGGACCCCGTTGCACTTCATTGCAACCAACCAAAAAAAGAAATGAAATATTATAGGGTTTTTTAATGAAATGAATGCATTGTATTTCAGAATTAATAATGTCAATCCAAAACATTTGGATATACAATATTTTTACGGCATGAAATTGTCTCTTACAATTTTGGTCGCACCAAAAGAAGTCATTTGAAATGCCGCATTGTATTCTTGAATGTGAGACAAAAAATGCTTAGACGTTTGCGACGTTCCAAAAATGAATAAATGAAGTGGATCGGGGGGAGATTCAAATGCTGGCAGTCTCACTTTGCCATTAGCACAACACATGCCAGGCGTTTCACCCTGAAATTTGACTGCATCACAATGTGGACATCTCACCGTCATTCCACCAATATTGGCATGTTCACTATAATCATTATCGCTATTGTAAGCGAAAGCAGCATATTCCATCTCTTGCACAGCACGACGTGAAATTCGTGTCGTTCGTCTCGATGCTGGATTTAATGGATTTGGATCTGCCGATCTATGACGACGTGCGTTTCGTAATTGTTGTACTTGATTTTGTTGCGAGAGTTCCTCTACACTTTGCGCTCTCCTTTGATTCAATCTATAGGTAGAATTACGCGTACGTCGACCTATAGTTGATCGGTTGGTGGCATTTTTTTCTAAATCAATGAAATTAATTCAATATGAATTAAGGATTGTTTATTTAAGAATAATTCAAAAACAGCAACAACAATGTACACATTACGAACGATTTCGGTATTGAGTACACGCTGAATGGATGGATTTTCACTATGTTTTCTTGAATCCAAACACATTTTTTTTTTTGCACTGAACACACTTAAAATCATTTTTTAAATTATTAATACTTACCAATATTTATGAAACTAAAAAAAAAAAATCACTTGTAATAAAATTCCAATTGGAAAGCAGTGAATGTATGACCGGCTGTATCAGAAGAAAGTGATTGGCAAACATGTGCATTTTGACAGGTTCATCTGTTTAACATTTGTATGCTGTCAATCAAATGAATGTGTGTATATATGAGTTTGTGTAGTAGGTTGGATCGATTTTTTTCGTTAGGTCGGACCGAAATTTAAACTTTTTTTTTCAAATGTTGAATTTTTTCAGGAAAAAAAATCATAACTCGAGAATGGCTGAACCGATTTTCATTTTCAAAATCAACTAACCATCATCACTCCTCCCTGCACCTTCCCTAAAAATTGTATGGCAATCGGTCGAGCCGTTCTCGAGTTATGGAGTGACAATGAAAATGTACACTTCTTTTTATATATATAATAATATAATATAAAATATAATAATATATATATAATATAATATATAGAAGAAGATAAAATGACAAACGATTGAGTAGTGAAATTGCAGGAAGTGAAATGCGCAATCTTCAAACTAAGCTGGTTTTTCATCCTTCGAAACGTTTTGAGGCTATTCATTTCGCATCTACGCAGCTCCAACACCGGGAAATGTTTTTCTGTAATTGCAATAGTATTGTCTTTACGTGTGGTATAGACGCGCACAGAGATTACAAGTAATGCTTTGAATTTCCCTCCGATTTTAGCTTTGCACAAAATAAACAACGCTAATGATTCAACTATCTAAGTTTTTGACATGCAATTTTTGAGGAAGCATTGAGATTATCGCTTTAAAGTTTCTGTGAGACTATATTCATTTCACATCAAATCATAATGAAACTTTCACGATCTTATTCTTTATTAAAATAACAGGGTTTCACAAAGTACAAGCCATTCGGATAAAAAATAGGACTACCTCCAGTACAAAATGTTCATTTTGACCCCGAAAATAGAAATGTTTGTAGAACATCTAAATCTCATCGGTATGATTTGAAATTTTGTATGAATAATTTTTTTTCACAAAAAAACAAGAATCTGAACGTTTCATAATGATACAAAGTGAACTGAACAATACAAATTTCCCCTTACAAATGATATTATTTTACTTCAGCACCAAAGCGTCATAGTTTGCTATTAGAATATCATTAAATGGCAAACTGCAGCACTATATTAAATGTAAGGATTATACAGTTTTTATGAAGTCGCTGATTTCGACGATTCATTTTTTTCAATATTTTTTTTAATCAAACTTAGAATGACAAGAGAGAGGAAGAATCGAGAGAGTTGGCATAGCAAGCAATAGAAAAATTTTCACCAAAAAAACATTTTTTCATTAATTCATTACCTTCGACATCATAGAACATTCGAATCGATTTTGTCGTTTTCAGCATGTGAACGAGTTCGGTTTTTCCAAATGTGGATTCGAGCATATTTACGGGGCACCCAAGCCATATCGATGCAAACACAATCGGTGCGACATGCTGTGAATTTTTAGCCATAAATCCGAACACTTGTTTCAGTAAATATCCTCTTCTTTGAAGATTTTGCGCTGCACGAATTGTTTTTATTCGAATTTCGTCAAAACTCAATTGAACATCATTGTTATCGTTTATCAAACAGAATTTTCATTGGCATAAACGTAGAATCACTTTCCAATGTGAATATTGATTGTTTTTCGTTTTACCTGAGCTTAATTTGGGCCATGCGTTGTTAATGCACTAAATACAACTTGAGCCAATGACACTCTTGGATGATAAAATAATGGGGTTCACTCCATAATTTGGATTTTTTTCGTAATACGTCGCATACATCACCATATTGAACTATTTCTTTTTTTGTATTTAAAAGTGAAACTCATCACTTAAAGCACATGCATTCCCAATTCAAAAAAAACTCATTTTGTTTATTTTAAAATAACTTATTAAATTGTCTTCAAATTTATTTTGTGTGAAAGAAGTAAAATATACACATTGCACGTTTTAGTAAATATTTTGTGAATCTTTGCAGTGAATTCGTGATACTTTCAATAAAAGTATTGAAATACACCACTTTCGCTGTCTTAAAAGTTCAATTTTATATTATGTGTGCTGACATTTACAGGACCCTCATAGTGTCATATCAAAACCGTGATAAAAGAAATGGAATGTGAAAGCACGTATATGTTATATTTTACTCGGGAATATAAACGAGACCAGTTTCATGATAGCGCAATCGTGATATATGTTCATTCCGCTTAAGTTTTCGCAAAATATTTTCTCACTTTTGCTGTCGACTGTATTTATCTCGGCTTCAGGTGTGTCTTTTAAAGATGATCCGGTCAAAATCTATAAATTCACGGCAACCGTTTAAAACATGGGATTGCAACGAACTTCTAACAGTGTGGCACAACGATATCAATACGAGTACAATTTGTGCGAAATGATAGCTTGCAAATCAAGTCAGTCTTTACAGTGTGCAAATATGTAAGAAGTATTGATATATCATTTTAGCTTTAAGAATCAGGTTCTATCGGCTCGTTTTCGCGCAGATTCATTGCAATTTCCATGACGATGCGACGAACTATCTTTCCCGACGGCGTAAGTGGTAGTGAGTCAACAAAAAAGACACCGCCTCGTAATCGCTTGTAATCCGCAAAATTATCTAAATAATCCAAATCAAATGTTTGTAAAATAATCTTCAAATCATCAAAACAAATATTATTGATGAAATCAGTACGGCTGTAAATAAAAAAAATCGAATGTGATTGAGATTATTACTGACCGACAACCATTTTTTCAACTTCTTCAACAGTAATGAGTGTCTCGCTATCATTTCGAATGATAACGGCTGCTGGAAGATCACCGGCCATCTCATCAGGTATGCCCACCACGCAAACTGCTCTAATTCCCGGACACTTGATCAAATATTGTTCGATTTCGGTGGGGGATATTTGCGAGGAACAGTATTTCATCATATCTTTCTTTCTATCGATCACATAAAAATTGCACTCCTCATCGAAATACCCCACGTCTCCAGTCAGCAAGAAGTCTTCATCATCAACTGCACTCGCCGTTGCCTCTTCGTTGTTGTAGTAGCCTAAAAATTTAAATTTCGTTTTCGTGCAAATTTCACCCACTTCGTTCGGTCCCAAACGATTTCCGTCGTCGTCAATTATTTTGGCTTGTGTGCTCAATACCAGCGGCCCCACCGATCTATCTGTGTCCTTCGACACCACTCCGTTTGTCGTGAGGCCAGCCACTTCACTCATCCCATAGCCAGCCATGATCGTACCGTTTTTCAAATATTCAGACATCGTCACGGCAGCTTCAGTCGATAACTTACTGCCCGCACACAGAATTATACGAATGCTGGACAAATCGGTTTCGTAAAATTTTTCACATTTCAAGGCCAAAACCAAAGCATGACTAGCACTAATGAAATACGACACCTAATAATATTTGGGCAACATCAAAAGAAGAAAATATAATTGTTATTTTTTTTTCAAATTTAACAAAACAGTACTGCGTACTCGATGCTCTTCGATCATATTTAGCATTAATTCTGCGCTGAATCTCTCGGTTGTAATGATTCGACAGAATCCTTTGATTGCGCTCGCAGTTATTGTAAGCAAACCTGAAATCCAATAGAGCGTACTGAATGTTAGAACTACGTCATCCTCCCGTGTCGCCAATCCGCAAGCCTGATGCAAAAGAATCGCATGCGACAAACAAACACCTGCAAATTCATTCAATGTGACGTCAAGCCGACCAAACTTATGCACCTGTTATATCCAACCTTTTGATAGGCCAGTCGAGCCAGACGTACAAATGATAGCTACCGCTGTGTTTTCTCCATCGATTTGTGCAACACTATAAATGGCAATACTTACAATGGCTTTCGAAATTCCGAAGCAAAATCAAATTTAACACAACAAAAATGTTCAAACTTTTCGTACGTGAATGTGTCTTCTCCGGGGGTTTCTTCAAATAGAAATTCAACTGGAGTAGTGGTTGGTGTACGTCCACAAAATGTGTACACAATTGCATCATTTTCAAGTTCTTGAAGGCATTCTTGCACCAAATCACTGACGTCAACATCACAAAACATGATTTTTGGTTTTGTAGTAGAAAGCATATGCAGCATTTCAGATTTAGAAAACAACGGATCCAGTGGGTTGATTGGGCAACCAAGGCACATCGATGCGTATACAATTGATCCAACATAATGGCTATTTTTCGCAACAATACCAAATATATCGCCTGTCTCATAGCCAAGTCGTCGCAAGTTAGCAGCAGCTCGAATCGTTTGCAATCGAATAAATTCACTCGATAATTGAATATTTGTTTCATGATTGATCTGCAGTTTCAAGGCGGAAAATTGAAAGTGAAGAAAAACCAAGCCAAAAAGCATAACCGAACGAAAAAGATCCCATAAATGAAAGCCGGAGAAGAAAGCATTGGAAATGGAAATTGGGGAGAAATTATATCTTGCAATAATTATTTTCCGGATTAAATTAAAAATTACCTGCATTATTTTGTTAGGATTTCTACTCAGTGACCATAGAATTGCGTGACCCAATGAGATTGTCGGATTGAATACAATTGGCCGATCAAATCCACTCCACAATTTATTGGCTTCATCAAAATATGCTCCTGTGTATTCTGGATCCATGGCAATTGTTAAAGGGTTGCCTCTTGACTAAACCAATCGTGCGTCTTCTACCATCAAAAATGGTTGTTTAAACTATGCTGCATGTGACTCCACGATATATCTCCATCTGCTTGTAATGGCTATGAATATTGTATGAACTTTGAATTGTAGCGTATGGTGTTTAAACGTCGATGGCCTTGGAAAATTCACTTGAACCGTGGAAAAGGAAGCTTTAGTGTTCATCGCTTATCAACAAACCTTGTGTTTTCTTCGTATGAAAGCAACAAGTATGTCCAACTGCATGAAATTCTCGACCGATATCAAAACTTACCATCAAAACTATTGATTTTCGATTAAAAAAGATGTCGAAAGTGTATTTAAAAATTCAAGGCATTTTATTTTCATTTCATTTTCAAATATTCCTTCTGAAAAAAAATCTATCTCGTCATTTTCTTGTCCTAACTGTTAATAAAAATAAAATTAAAATTGATTTTAAATATACGGACATTCGTTGACACAAAACGTTTGTTGAAATATTTAGTTGTAACTTTTCAATCGAATTCGTTGTTCCGTGTTATTTCAGTTTCAAAAGTAATTTCTTAAAGTAAGTAGGAAGTATTGATAGGCATGTTGAAAACCAAATTTCGACCATACAGAAAATATGTTGCGATGTAAAATAATTCGATTTCATATCATCAGTTATTTGTGATTTGTGTGTTGGATAATACAAAGTTTAATTTTAGAACATGTTATTCTTCAATGAGTTTCTCATGAAATTAGTTTTGTATTAATATTTT
The DNA here is from genome assembly GCA_028476595.1 of Obolodiplosis robiniae. Classification (NCBI taxonomy): domain Eukaryota; kingdom Metazoa; phylum Arthropoda; class Insecta; order Diptera; family Cecidomyiidae; genus Obolodiplosis; species Obolodiplosis robiniae. The sequence goes on along the minus strand of CM052014.1, from coordinate 51,237,695 downwards.
CCGTGGAAACAACGGCTTTTTATGGAGTTTACCATAAAAAAGTGATGCAATCATCACATGAATCTATTACAATTCCAATAATAAATGAGACCGCTCATCAAGATGGTCTGATTTTAAATATTATAATGTCGTGCAGTGCATATAAAATAACATTAAAGTCGATCTATTTTCTATTCTGTCGGAAATTGTTTTTGCCATGTCTCTATTTAAAGTAAATTTGCTCCAATTTTAACCAATGAAAAATAATATGCGTCGTCAGCTTGGCTTCAATTTGCTAGAAAATTACCGCGAATTGTCTCTATATTGTGGCGCTTAAATGAGATAAAATGGTAAAAAGGGAATGAAATTTCTTGGATGAACAAATATCACAATACAACTGTTCAATTTTACGTTTTTGGAGACATCCCGAACATTTTGAACATAATAAAATGGGTCGTGGGATATTCGGAAATTGCGAGACAAAATTAACTCTTGTTTTATGCATTCAATAACAATTCAATTTTCAAAGGAAGACTTGTGGACGAACAAATCTAAATATAGTAAGTGCGCTCATTCGATGAATTTACTTGAGTAAATTTCATGTGTATAAATTAAATATCTGTGAATTAATTATTGAATGGGCTTTGTCGTTTCGTTTTGATATATCATTGTCTTCTCACGTTTGATTGCATTTTAAGTACAGAGCCTTCGAACGCATTGAACAAAAAGGCTGGGCTCATCGTGGATTTTGGTGTAAATTATCTTGCATAAGAAGGAGGGTCAATTAATTTGTCTAGTTTAATGTCATTGCATTACTCTCCCGTCTCAATTCATTCCCAAAAAAAAAAGGTTTCAATCGACAAACATATATTTACTACACACATTTATATCAGTCATGGTGATGGTTCGATTATTGTGTCCTCATTTCCGGCAATCAAATTTTTAAAATTAGATAACATTATTGAATTGCGTGTATGAATAAATATTTTTTTTCTCTTTGAACTGTAGTAAAAGTGAAATCAATAAAATCCTAATGACGACCAAAGTTGGGCGTAATTTGATCGTCAACATCTATGTAACGGAATCAATTTAACTACATTGTGCATTGTCTACAATTTTGCTTACGATTCTAATTTAAGTTGATATATGTACATCCGGCCAGCCAATCAACTGTCTATGTTTTATCAAAACTCTACAGCTTCACCTAAAACTCTAGTGTCTTTATGAAATTGGGTTTATTTTATATTATTTATATATATATTTGTTTAAAATGAGGGATTACTTTGAATTGAGATATTTTCGTAGCTGTCTGACTTTCCAGCCGACCATGACGATGACGAGTGTGATGAATTTTCGGTGTCACAAGTGTTACTCAATACGGATGATTCATTGTTTTGAAGAGTCAATATTAAAAGATCGGTGTCATATGTTTTTGTTCTTTTGAAAGGCTTTTTTCCCGAATGGGAAACGTAATTTTCGTCGGCGCTTCTTGAGCTCGTCATCGAAGCTCGACGAATCGGTTGAATTGTCGTCCAATTGCTGTTGTTGAGATTCGATAAACTTTTGTTGGTTTTCATACATTTGTTGATTTTGGTTTGATTGTAAAGCGGTTGGTGATGTGGACTCCATGGGCTCCACGTCAGCGCCTTGAGACCTGAGGAAGTGGTTGAAGACGATGCTGCAAAAGTGTGAAATAGAAAATAAAACATGAGATGGATGGCATTATTTTTTTTTAACATAAAAATGATTTTGCTACAGTAATTTTGAATACTCGTTTTTATTTGGTCCGAAATACGATTTTGGTTACAATGAGACGAATTTTGAGCATGATTCTCATGATTAGTCACTAATTTGTTTTTATTTTCGCTTATTTCATACTCAAATCGCGTATAAAATTATTTTTATTGGTTTATCATTCAATGAAAATGGCCTCTCGATTTATTCAATTTACAGTTCTCTGTCTCATGCACTGCACAATTGTGCGACAATCTGGAATTTCGAATGAATGAATAATGTGGCTATTTAAAATATGATCTATCGCCAATTGCATATACTATACATTCCATTGAGTGACCAATAATGATAATTTCTTACGGTTTTATTTTTTCACTGTCAATTTATCGCTTGATAAATGAAGGTCAATTGCGCAGCACGTACGCACACTTTAAATCGATGTTTGATTGCGCTGAATTCTGCCAGAGATTAAAATACAACAACAACAATTTGAATGAAACGCTTACAAACGGAATGTCAAAATAAATAATTTTCAACAGAAGTGGCGTGAATTGCATCAACATCCATTTCAGCAGCCGAAAAGCACCAAAAACAGTGACGAAAATGCAACATGCAAAAAAAATTTCCAACCCCAAATAAAAATACTTAAAAACTAATGTTTGTCGAAGTGGAATCCCAAACACCATAACCCATCACCAATTAACACTCTTAAAAACCATCGAGAGGAAAATCAAGGAAATCAATGGAAAAGAATCAAACTAAAGTAGAATGAATGAAACAAAAAATAAATGAATAAAAACATATAAAAAGGGAGATGGACGATAATAAACAAAGAATGTACAAACACCAAAACAAAAAACAAAACGAAATAAAAAGGAAAACAAACCTCTGTTGTGAATTGGAACGTCTTGGTGGTGGCATTGGTGTCGTTCGGTTCGTTAATGTTCCACTAGAAACAAACGCAGTTTTCTTATTGCGCGGTAACGGTGCAATTTTATCGACTTGCGACAAGGAAAACGAGCTTTGATGATCTTCCTCTTTGACCGTGGTCAAATTGCTTCACAGTGTTTAGAAAAATGAATTCGAATCGGAAAAGAAAAACAGCAGAACGTTAATTGCCACAGTTTGTGTAAAAAGTACTTGCTCTGTTTCAACAAAATGAGAGTGAAAGAGTGAAAGAATGAGAGAGAGAGAGAGACAAATTCAAGACGATAATTTGGCCTCAATTTGGCGCCGATGAATCTATCCCGATGGAACTAACCTTTCACTTGAATTCTGTGGCGCTGAAAGTACGTTGACGCTGTGTGCCGACGTTAAACTCGAAAAATTATTTTGATTAGATGCAGCGGCGATGTTGTTGCTTGATTGCGTTGAAACGAGGCTATTATTAGCCTGCGGCAAGGAGGTCACAGCCACCACATTTGTTGGTGTGCATGGCGATGTTACGACTGGTGTCTGGTTCGAATAATCACCACCTCCAATTATGAATACAGTCGACTGAGAATCTCCACCATCATCACTGGCGGATGAATCGTCGCGTGCATATCGACCATGATTATCAATGAAGCCTGAGTGATGAATATAAAACGATATCGATGAAGATTTTTGTCACATTTTTTTGTTAAACAAAACACAATGTTTCTGTTTTTCGACATGAATTCCGATAAAATCTCTTTTTCGCTACTCATTTTGAAAAAACCGAAACCATTTTTCATACTCCAACACTAATTTTCATGTGCTTTCCAATATTTTCTATTGCGATTTTGACAAATCTACATCTCAAAGCACTTTTTCAATAGAATTCATAGCAAAAAAATTGTTTTGAGATAAATGTTAAGCTTTCTCATGCATTAAAAAGATGTTTCAAAATGGTAATATTTTTTAGCAAGATGTGAGTGGGGTTAGTAACTAGTTGCCAAAAATCAACTGTCAACTCTAAACATTAATTTGGATGGATTGTGGAGTGTTGAAAATGTCCAGCTTTGAGTATGAGTGCAATTGTGTGTGTTTTTGTGTGTAAGTGAAGTGTGCGACTTATGCTGTATACAAACAGAAATAGTTCACACAAACCATAATTCCTGATTTAATTGTGTCAATTGTGCTCAGCAAAAACATATACACTCAGCTAACGCTCATCAGATGAAACCAACGGATATCCACAATACATTCAAACATAGACAGTTCGTTCGAAACGGCAAACATATTTAAATGGTGAGGTTCTGCATGATTAGTTTAATAAAATTACATAACAAAAATATTTTCTCAGAACGAAGAACTTTACGAAAACCATGTCATATGAGGTGTTTCCCTTGAGTTTGAATGCTCGTTATTCGCCCCTTTGAAATGGCAGAGATCGTGCTTACCTCTTTTTAATACATTTTCAATTCTAACCAATTATTTTGGAGTACTTTGAAGGATTTCGAATTCCCAATTTCGCCAATGAATTTCAAGAAAAAGTTGGAATTGACAATAAATGTCAGGCATCGACCCAGCTGTTTTATATAAAGCATTTAAATTTCATTCCGATTTCCCACAAACCCTTGTGAAAATAAAATAACTGAACAGTGAGAAGCCTGTCGACTGTTTCAAGACATTTTGACTGGAATTCTGTATGGAGAGTGACTGAAAATGCATACATTTAGCTCGGTAAGTTGGTTTTGTCTCGATTCAGCGCTCTACAAAATATCAATCATCAAGGTAGCCAAAAGGTCCAAAATTATTCGACCGCTTAGTCACAGTTAGCCGTGGCAAACGCATACAAAATATGACAAAAATTACTGAAATCACAATCACTCAGTCACTTTATTTTCACAAAGGAACAGAAGCAAACAGAATTACGAAAGAAACCCCACGGAGCCATTAAACTGAATCCATCATGCTGGAATTATTTACAAGAATTGTGATCACACAGTTTAAATCTGGAAAAAGCGCCTACTTTTGATATACATATGAATAAATGGGGAAATTCACTAAGGGAATTTGAAAAGGAAAAATAACAATCAAAAATCTCAAGGAATTGAAAAGAATATCTAAAGAAAATGTCTACATTACTATGCGCCTAAAAATCGAGTTTGTCTAATAGAACTCGACAAAAGGATACTCATACAAAAATCATCTACGGAATAAAAAAGCTAAAAAAATAAAAGGAAAAAAAAGAATCATTTTCAATAATATTTTGCATATGTATTGTCGTAATAAAAATTGGTTTTAATGAGTTGAATACAAGTCTTTTTTGCTTATTCGATAAAAAGCAGAGCATAAAAATTAGTAAATCTTTATGGAAAAAAGATTCAACCAAATAGTTTATACGATTACATTGATCGATTGCGTTGAATGTAATTGTTTGCTTTTTTTTTGTTTGAGTTACGATCACGAAATCTGAACGACAGACAAAATCGCCACTGTTTTCCACATTACCTCAATTGTCCATTGTTTCATGGATTTTAAGTACTGTCATATGCATTTTTGTGTTGCTCAATTTTAGATCAGTAATAATGGGATTCGTAGAGAAGGCGATCAGTTGGGAAAATTTCTGTTAAATATACTGCGAAGCTTTAATCAAGTAGGGCAACGGAACAAGAAAGCCACAAAATATTCGAATATTTACGATAAACAATTGTCGACATTTAAATGAGAAAAACAAACTGGTTAGTGGAACGATTGAAAGGTGTCACACAAAGTGATGTGGTGGTGAATGGAATTTGGTATATCATTTTTGTGCATTGAAAAAAAAACCTCTCATCAATTATTCGTTCAGAGCGATTGATTGGCAACTTCTCTTCACCACTGTTTTTCTTCCCGAACTTAAAATTTATCTGATGAACATTCAAAAGTTCATCTCTAAACGTAAATCTTAATTGAAATCAGCAAAAAATAAGATAAAGTTATCGTCCAAGACGAAGTAAGGGTATCTTGCCAAATTAGGATCTACAAGACACTATTTTTATTGGTCTTTTTTGCAGCTCAATTGAAATTAGGGACTATGTCCCAATATGGCCACTATTACCCCTATCGGTTGATGAATTTATACATTAGAACATTAATTCCAATCCAATAAAACCGATGAATTAATTCCATTCATAAAGAACCATTCATCGAGTTCAATGAAATCGAGTTGATTGGGAAGTTAAGGATACTTGGTACTTAAGGGACAAAAAAATAAACTATGTAAAATTATCGCAAAAGTGATTCACTTAATGTTATAGTTTTATCGATTATTGGGGAGCAATTTGAAACATTTATGCTTAATTCATCAAACCAAAAATATTAAATTCAAATAGCATACAAACAAATTTAAGATACAACAAAAATAGATATTGGGAAATGAAGATACAAGGAAACTTGTTCTAATGTTTTCTTAAATTCCAGAAAAAAAAGAAATTGATCAAAATTAAGTGTAATGTTTGATGTTTCGCTTAAATATAAACAAAATGTAGGAATCGGTTGTTCTTCTGACGGTCCTTCAAAAGCGTCACAATAGAAAAATCATTTTCTTGCTTATCAAATGCTAAGAACACCGAATATTTTGTTCCCTTCTAAATTGATGCTTGTGATGTATTTGAGTTACACATTTAGTGATCGGCTGATAAATGCTATCCGTACATTTTTACAGTCACACTGACATTTTCGGTCATTACTCGGAGGAAAACATAGAAAAGTTGTCAAAGTGTTGATGCTTACCTTGAACCGAATCATCATCTAATTCATCCTGGCTTCCTGAAATTCGTGCTGTTGAACGAAGGCATACATTTAGAACAAGCAATTGAACGGTATGTTAAAGAGAAATTGGACATGGAAGTGCACTTACATCGTAGCGTTTTGCTAGATCCATTACGATTATATAGTACGTTTTCTAAGTGTGCGATTCCATTGTTATTCACAATGCCAAACCCAAGTAACATTTCAATTTGTCTCCAACGATGTAATCGTTCCTGAAGCTCGTTTGTCACTTCGCTGAGTGCATTGCGTGCTTCAACGATGCTGCGATCGACGTCATCGATGCTTTTGCCGTGTGTTGACACAAATGCACCCACCAAACTACTACGTTTTCGCTTCAATTTCTCGCATGCCTCTCGAGCTGCTTGCAATTGTTTTTCGGCCATTACGCGTTTTTTAAGTGTATGCTTGCTTTCAAGCTCATAGGTTAATTGAAGCCATGGCTGTAATGCAGGCGGCGGCGTCCAACAGTGATCCACCAACTCTACCTCGGCACGCGATAACTCTGAACGCAACATTTCGACTTCTTGTTTCAATTGTTGCAATTCCAAGTCTGAACTAGATGACGATATTGATGGTGCTTCCTTGAGACGTCGTTCAAGGTCCAGCTTCTCTGTCGCTACGTTTTCTTGTTCCAATCGAGCTTGTTCCAATTCCTATCAAATTAAATTCGATTTTGTAAGTATTTTTATTGAGCTAAGAAAATGTGTCGTCAATTTTACCTTTTGCATTTCACTTAAGGCTATTTCTGCTTTTTGCAAACCTTCCATATCCTTTGCCATACGCCGCAAATGACGCTTTGCACTTTTATTTTGTTGATACGCGTACCAACAGCCAATAATTGCACTTAATAATAAAGTCACCAGTATATAATCTTTCCAACGAGTTCCAGTTTCTGAAACATTTCAAAAATTAGTGGTCAATCGGAAGATGGAACAAATTTTCCATGGTTTACCTCTAGGTGGACCAAATAATACAACGTCCATAGCCTTCAAGGCGATTTTTTGCTTATGTATTGGATCACGAATGCCGAGTACGTTACTCACATAATGCATATTATGCACGGCAAGTCTGAAAATATGACCAACATTTTTTTTAGTTTTTGGAATTTCTTTTCTATATTTTGTCCAGTTTTTTATCTGTGTGTGAACGGTTTTCCTATCGCAATTCACTTTTCCTATTATTTTTTAAATTTCAGTGATGATGTTGTCCCATGTGGAAAATAAGTGACTGACTGTCACTTCAAATTGACTAAGGTCAACACATTCAGCCACTAGTAGATTAATTTGGGACGTTTTCGACTTTAATTACAGTTGGCTATAATCATCAATTTTGTTTGAAGTAAACATAGCTATCCAGTCAAAAACGTCCGAAAATAGTCAACTGACTAATCAGTCAAAAAATTTGCACTCGGGGGGCATTATTATGAAGACATAATGGCTTGCTCATAAAGTCATCTCCTAATTGAAGGTTTACATGCGTATACGATGACTCTTCTGCTAAGATTGGCGAGATGCTCTGACTGACATGCTTTCAATACGTGCGCTCAACGCATTCGTATGTTAAAATGGAGATAACTTTATGAGCTAACTCTTATGAATTCATTATGTCTTATGTTCAACAACATCAATGTATAATTTTCTAAAAACTATTTTTTTCATCAAGCGAACAAAGAAGTTCAGATTCGAATCGAAAAAAGATTGCTTATTGGATCGATGTGTTCGAAGGCGATGGTGAACTAAAATTGAGGCAAAGTTTTTTTTTTCTTTAAACAAATCAACTTTCCTTTTAAATATCGACCTGTATCCGACAAGTGATTTTCCCGAGGTTCTGTCGCATAACAGCGCCACAGTTGCACCATGCGGCACAACGTAGATACTCACTTGTCCATGTATGATGTCTGATGCACAGTAAAGAGCGATTGGCTTTGTAATGGGGCAGAATTCACCTAAATACATAGTCTTATATTGCACAATCACCTGATGCTTGTGCCTGATAGTGATAAATACTGATTTCTTTTTTTTGCTTTGAAGTGACATAAGTTGCACCATGCAATCAAAAAATCGATACATTTTTCTGTGATCAGTATCAATGTCAACATTTATTTGCGCTAAATTCCCTCGTTTGCACGTAAATTCAATTAAATGCATTTTCCACCTATCGCTTGTCGTCGAAATCGAATCGATTCAAGCAGCACACAAAAAACCACACAAAATGCACTAATCCGATTAAACTCACCTTGGCAATGTTTGACCATTTACTTTGTGCTTTTGGAATATTTCCACATACTGCGGCAATTGCACACTTTCTGCTAACCAATCAGTTGTTTGCTCTACCGTCCAATTGTGAACCTGTTCGAAAAAAGAGAGCCAATGAAGTTCCTCAACCAAATAATCGCAATACGATTGAAATTCGAGTAAATCCAGAAAGGATATTGCATCGCTAATTTACCTCTGACCGCAGCCAAGCTTCCCACAATTCTTTTACAGAGATCTGTGTATCATCATTATAGTGAAAAGTTTTATGTCTTTTTTCGTAACCTGAATCGTATTTCAGCTCTTCACGCAAAAACTGAAAGAAAATTGAAAGTATTTCTATATTTTAATTTCGGGTGGTTAAATATGTTTTTAAACAAACCAAATTAAAAAAAATTTAGTGGATAGAAAATGTAAGTTGAAACTAAATCCAAGTTTCAACAGTGGCTAACAAAACGCTACTGAATGAGTACAATGTCATGGGAAGAGACAAAATGACGAGTGACCACTCACGGAAGCAATACAATTGTGAAACAAACATCGCCCGGAAAATATAATGACGTGAAATCGTAGGAGGTATTTAAACGGCCAACAATTTTGTTTGTGTTGGATGTTTCACACTATTCTTGACAGACAACAATAAAATGAATGATATGAGTGGCGTGTGTCTATCCCAACTGGTTAATCAAATGATTCGTTGGGAGATTACCTGCGACTAGACTATAATTAAAGCCCACAAAAAAGGTGCCGATTCAATATGATAAAGAACAATTCGTAATTGAAGCGAATTTTTGGACAAAATACAATTGAAATCAATTTTCCCTCTTTTTTTCTCTTACAAATTCTCCATTGGATTATGATTATTATTCGACTAATTTGAATTGAATCGTTGCGAAATGTGAGCATCTATGAATAATTTGAAATGCCGGCGGTGTATGATCATGCTCTTCATTCTTGTTCCCATGATCGCATTGCAAGCGTTTTTTACCGCGAATCTTCGTTGTGACAGTTTTTGGTCGCATTGTTAAAATGCCCGATTAGTGTTGCTGATTGCGCTTAAATAATAGCATTTACTATATAAAAAATGTAGACAATGATAATTGATTATAAAATTTTGCGATAAAACACCAAGTGACTTGGCATTTCAATTCTTTTTTTTCGTACATTTGAGCGACAAAAAATCATATAAACACATTTCGATAAAAAAATTAATGCTTGATTTGAACGGGTTTTTATTTTGAAGATTCCTGCCACATTTTCAATAAATTTATCACAATAAACGTGCAAAAACAGAAACATGTCCACTGCAACATGGCATGATTTAATATTGAATACCGTTTGATCTATACAAAACGTGTGTAAAAATATAAAAAAAAAATCAGTTCGCGATAAAGCGATAAAAATAAGGCAAATTTATCTGAGAACATGAGATTAACTAAAATAGCTGCGAACAATGTTTATATTCTTAGAATATTGTTTGTTCTCCGCAATCAAATCACATGCGTTGGCACCCAGTATTTTCCTTTATTGAACGACGACAGCAACAATCTTATCAACAGGTTTACAGCGATCTTTGCATTCAAATACAAATTCATTAGAATCTTATTGAATTGGAGGTGAAAACCCACGTTTCAAACCGGCAGTAATACTTCTTTTTCGGACACTTCAAAGAACAACTTTTACGCAAAAGGTGATAAGCACAAAATTCATAAAACAGCTGAAATCTAATCAATTGCGTCAAAAATGCGCAACAATAGTTAATATTTCGATTTTAGTAGTTAGCCAGCAGTAAGGCGCAATCACAATTCGAAAATCCGTAAAATATTAAACGATAAAACTAATGAAAAATATTTATTTTTTCTTCTATCCGAGTGTAATCTCTTTGCATAAAGTGACGAGATTTTTTACAATTTCGGTGTGAATATAAATTCACTGGATTGATACGATCTTCGAATGATCTTTACCGTGAATAATTGGTTAGTTTCGTGGTTTTCAAGACAGCGGCTATATACCAAATGAAACTGAAATAACTGGCCTTTTGAGTTGGACTAAAAGTTCGAAATCCAAAAAATGACCGGAGACTCAGTTCCAGGCAGAATTTCGCACAAATTTAAATATTGAAGTGAACTTGAAATGAAAAGTGTTTGTACAGTCCATGACACTGAATTTTAGTGCGTGGCTTGACGTCATTGTTTTCAAAGCAAGATGATTCAAGTCAAAATATTCAACAAGTTCCACGTGCCACTTGAACATATTTTTGAGCGTAAAAAATAATATAAATGAGGAATAAAATGTATATTGATGTAAGGGAAAAAAGCTGTTTTGCTCACATCATCTGATTCAGTAAGATCGATGTTTCCGTTGTCATCGTCATCGAGCTGCTCGTGCAGCGATCGAATGGCTTCCATCCCCAGACGATCTTGATATTCCGCACATTCAATATCATCGGCTAAACACGCTCCGTCGGCCGAACCACTGACGCCAGACCCACCTAAAACAAACAAATAAACAAAATGTTACAAACAAGTAAACAAGCTCGCCCAACGACAAATTCAAATATTTGCATGATGGAAAAAAATGTCAGCCAGCAATTGCAGTAATTGATTTCAAGAGTCAAACTAGAAAAAAAACCAAATCACTAAAGGTCAATATTATTTGGATACATAAATTGGTTGATGCATTAAATGTAAATTGTCGTGCAATCTAACGTTGAAAGCCATGGTTTGGAATAAAACATTGTGTATTGACTTCAATTGATCGACATGGTTATTGGTTTAGAGCATTACAGTGTACTGATTTAATGAACAACTGTCTCAATTCAAATAAAACAAGAGCAAATCATAATTATTTGAACAGCGACGACTAACCTGATCGAATGTGGAGTAAAGCGAAAATAACTACGAATTAAAACAATTGTCATGTGTTTGTGCTTATTTTTATTCGTGTCAAACGATCAACCATACAAAAAGCATCGGCAATAAATTGAAATGCTGATTTTTCGGGAGAGAGAAAGAGATAGAGAGAGAGAGAGCGAGATAGAGAGAGAGATATTTTTCGTTTGGCTTTGTGAACGGAAAAATCGAAAAACGGCCTATTTGTATGCTCGCGTTTAATTGCTTTATTTTATTTTCGAGCAACCGGTTGTTTTAAATGCTGCAAAGTCAGCATCACATAATTTCAAGCGAATGCCGGAATATGAGCGATCATCGTTATAAGTGCTATTAAAAGAATTTGATACTTGAAAATTCCATAAGATTTGCTCTTTTGTTGTTCTTCTTTTTCATCGTGCGCTCTGTCGAATTTTTGTAGTGACAAAACTGGTTTTTGATTTTTATTGCCAAATGTCATTTATCACAACAAAGCCACAAACAATGTTCTGGCACGTTCCGACTCGAGCTAAGCATAAACAAAACGACAATTGAATTTGCGAATCGTGCTCATTTTCATAGAAACTCTCAACTTGATTCTTCACGTAACAAATGAAGATTGTGTGTTTTTAGCCAGGAATTTTGCCATGCCCAAAAATAGCACGCGAACAATCTATTTGAAGAAATATTCAAGCGGATGGGCTACGAGGTCACTCACGAAAATCAAAATATAGAAAGGCTTAAAAAACAATTTGAATACTCGACAGCTTTTGTACACCATTTACATGCGTACGTAGCCAATTTACAATTCGCGGATGTCATGAAATGAAATGGAATGGAATATTTTTGCAATAGAAGTTGATTATTTACGTTGATTCACGGTGTCAAACACCTTTTCAACAAATCTTCTTTGTTTGAACAACGAAATATTCGATTCGGAATTCCCAAGAGTCGAACAGGATTTTTTCTTCGATTTTCTTTTTTTTTAATGTCCAAAAAGGAAGATTCAATAGAAATCTTCCAGAAGTATTTTATACAAAAGTCATTCGAAATGGAAAAAACTGAGCCAAACGTGAAATCTATACAAGAGCAAATCTGTCTATAAAATTCGCTTCTACTCAAAACATGTCAAAGAAATTATTTTTTGTCAAAAGTAATTTCATTGCGTGAATTTGGTTTAGTTCATTATTCCATCAATCAATTATCAGATGCAAATTGACGTAATTTGAATGAGTTTCGACAGCCTGGAAAATTTTGAGTTCTGCGCGAATTAAATGTCGTTGCAAATTTTTTGGATAAATATCAATAAGGCCACTTCAAAAATTGATCGAAATTGAGAAGAAATGATTATAATATGCGTTCAAAATGTGTGAATAAGTTCAAGTTCGACAAGCTGTTTGCACGTAAAACCCGATTGTATTATAGAACGCTACAAAATGCGCGCGATAAGACTTATTCACGTACACAATTCGTCTCTATTTACCGAATGAAATTGAATTTTTGATAAGATTTATATGAAGTAGGCCGTGAAATTAGTTACTTTTGAGTTCTATTGAAATTAAAGTGAACATACTATTTCGTTTGTTCAGAAATGTTGCTACTAACGAATAATGGAAACTACTAAAAGTGATTTATTCAACAAAGCGTCTTGGAATCTGGAAAAATTTACATCTTTTCAAAGCAGCTGATTATTCGGAACACTAAACAAAATATTCATCATCATTATTATGTCAGACACTGACATCCGTCGATGTTGAACAGTTTAAGTTGATTTGTTGTTAAACTTCAACTTAATTTGGAATTCGGATCGTGTGCAAAATGCAAAAATCCATTACACAACTTCATGAAGCTTTTAATTGGCGAGTTTAAAAAATAAATACGTTTTGATGTTCATTTCAAAAATGTAAACATAGCATCATTTGAATATTGTGGAATCTCTAACTCGATCGCAATATAAAAAATACAACAAGATCATTAAATGCCGATAACATTTCGTTCTCTAGATTCGGTTCGACTAATGCTACCGATTCAAGCTACCTTTATGAACATCTACAAAGGTTTTTTCAGTCGTAAATGAATGGAGAATTCCAAACGAGCAGCGAAATAAATATTTATCGACAACTAGAATATGAATAAATTCTACCTTTAAAATCTTTTTTTTCTTCTTAAAATAACGAGTTCAACGATTTTCAGAAAGATCGAGACTTGCAAGGGAAGATATTCAATAAGTTCGAGTTGGCAAAACTGTCTTCAAAGCTATATTTGGTATTTACGGTGAACCGAATGCATTCAGCATTTCAAGTTCAGTAAACGTCCTTCATCTTCACGATCACATGAATCATTAGAGCAAATGAAAGGCATAAATCATTAGAGCTCGTTCATTTTCGACTTCTAACATCAACGTTGAGCAAAAATAGAGATTTGTTTGATGTTCCAGTTGCAAAGATTTCAAATAATGAAACAAGCATCCACTTATCGCGTTCAACGAATTTCTAATTTTTCTCGGTAGAATTCTTACTTCGAAGAAATGTTTATAATTCTTCTGCATAAATAAGATTTAACTTTGCATTCAAAGCTATCTACACTCGAATATTGCACAAGCACTGGGATATCGTAATTTTCATTAACATCTGACTACAGCACTTGTTTAAGGTAGAAAAATCGAAACAATAAAGATATATCCGTGTTGAATATACACTTAATTATTTCTGTTATCCGTTGCCGTGTTTGTGTTGATTCCCATTGAAACCTTTTCGAGGAAGTAAAACACAAGCCTGCGAGCGATAAATAAAAAAAAAATCTATGGCGATCGCATGATCATTACGAGATTTGCTTATGTTTTTCTATCTCATTCTCGCTCTTGATGATGAAATGTGAGCCGATTTGGCACACAAGCTTCTGAGAGCCACATTTTGTGATTATTTTAATTTAGAGAATTAACGTTCGCATTGTACGGCGAACGTTCAGTGAATTCGATCATTCTAGGTGATCAGTCTCATTAATGAGACGACTCGGTAGAATCCGATCTGATGTGCTTTTCGTGAACAATTAATTCACAAAGCCAAACAACCAAATGCAGCTATGTATTCGAACGAATAATCATTTATTCAAATACATATTTTATTTTTCTTTCTTGCTCGCTTGCATACGTGAATTTCACGTGTTTCACTTTGCGGCGCCTCACCCCGATCCATCGTTTCCGCATTTTTCCATTGAATTTTGTATGTGCACACAAAATGGATATATTTACAAGCGCAAAACACTCGATAAAATAGGTTCAGAAAACAGCGAGAAATAAAAATCGCATGTTTGCTGATAAAACAATTTCGTTTTGTCAATAGATCTCGAGCCATGTACCAAAAGTAGTTGAATTAATTAAAACAATTGATTCATTCGAATAATGGCAAGATTTTTGTTGAGCTTTTGTTTGCAATTCAGAGGAAAAATATGGGAAAGGAAGGTAGAGGGAGAACTAGAGAGAAACTCTGAAGTGGAGAGTTAGCGAGAGAAGAGAAGATAGAAAAAGGCAGAGGAAGAAAGAGACGGAGAGCATGACAGCGAGCATGAAACAATCAATCAAAATTCTACGGCATTTTAACTGCACTCGAACAAAAAAAATCGATCAATTTGGCTTTAATGAACGATTTCATAGTAAATTGATCAATTTTATGAAGATCGTCTCAATCAGAAATTCAATCAAATGTTATTCTACTTGCATGACATAGTCGACATCTGATTTGCTTTGAGAAAAATAAGCATATTCATTCTCACAGTATCGAACACTAAACAATTCAACACATTTTTTTTCCGTGCCTTGAATTTTTCAAACACAGCCATGTTTTCTCTACGATAGCAATAAAACCGTGTTTGTTATTGGTGTTGGAATTTTCAAGTTTAATTGTAGATGCTGCTCAATGTTTACGCACTTGTAAACGAACAAACAGGAATTGTTCCCTATTTTTTCATTACCGACAAAATGAGAAGTGCGATGGAATGGTTTTTGAAAGTTGTCGCAGAAACGCTTGCAAATTCTTAACAAAGAACGCATAAAAACCAGAGTTTTGAATGAAGTAGAATTTTATTATGACGATCATAAACTTTGTTTACTTTGAAATCAAAAGCGTTAGGACATTTTGTCGGAACTTAGTTCGGAAATAAAATCGAGACCGACCTTGTTGAACCAATTTCATGGGCTGTAAATACAAATCAAATGTGTAGTTTTTTTTCATGAAAACTTGAACACTTAAACAAAGTTTCAAAACGATTCAATTTCAAAGCTCAAATTCAGTCGTACATATATTGATGCAAAATTAGGGGATTCTGCAGGAAAATTTCCATTTAGCCGCTTCGAATGGAATCAAAATGGGCTCAAACCACTGCATTACCGGTTTGACTCTATATAAAATTCAATCGTCCGCATACTCTATTTATATATTATATAGAGAGAAAAACATTTATTTTCGGATGTGTGAGAGATTTGTGCCAGTTAATCGCCAATTAAATCAATTTTGATTGTTTATTGGAATGCTAATATGAAGAGAAGTAGTTGAAATGAGTGCTGGCCACTTTAGAAAGGATTAATTGAATGCCAAATTTGACTATATATCGATAAGAATTATACCATTCAAACAATTTTATTTATGATTGATTGGCAGTAAATGATTTGGCGTTGCGACTGTGGGTGTGGTGACTCAGTGAAGCGGTCAATCACGTTTCCCAATTGATTCTTTCACTAACGTCGAATCATGTGAGCACATTCGAAAGCGCACACGCCAAACAAGTGCTCATTTTGTGAACTGCCGGAATTTTTAGTAGGAGTCAACTGAAATGCCGACAGTGGAAATAGACTCAAGTAAAATAGAAACAAAAGAGAGCGGGAGCTAAAAACAAAACAAATATAGCGCACAGATCAATTTTGTTCATCTACACTATTGTCGCATATACCGTGTGTTTATTGGTGTGATCGTTCGGTGTTCGCCGCATTTTGTACTAGTATGGTGGATAGATACCGATACATAGTATCATAATAAACCAGTTGGCATCATTTCAAATGCTAGGTGACTAAATAATTCGTAGACAACATAAGCGGAAGAGACACAACGATACATTGTTTAGTGCTAAATGATGTTTGGCATGATCACGGCGATCAATGGCTAAAAATTAGAGCGATCACTGCCTTTTTTCCGGTAGCTGATGCATTTTATCGACCGAAAATATGTGAATGAGTTGTATGGGAATTTTTGATTTCGTCATTTTTCACACTCGAAAAAAATGGTGGCTGCGGTTGAAAAATTAAAATCAAGTTTTCGATGTGAAATTATTATCATATTTTCCCAAGTCAATTGAAACCTGTCAACAAATTAGTTTTCTTGATTGGCTCATGCAAGAAACTGGGAATACACACTAACTGTGTTCGCATATTCGATCGCTAAACAAGCGAACGTACTCTCATTCATAAACAGCAAATTGACTTCTTTTATTTATGTAAGTAGAAGCAAAAAAGAAAAAAGCAAAATGTTCAGGGTCAAAGTACATTGAATAAAAAAAAGTGACATCCACACAAACACACGAACAACTGATTCAATCTCCGAAGATAGAAAACAACCGATTTTCGATTGAGTTCGATTTGTTTAATTTCAAAGTCAAAAACTCGCATTAATTGCGTTTTTTCGTTGTTGTGAGAACAATTCAGCGGACAATTTAGTACATATTTGTATAGCTTTGTGCGAAACAATTAAAAAACTCAATCAATTTGTTAATCGCGAACAATGTATTCGAATGAATTAAAAAGAACGTGATCATTTTCAAAACATCACCAAATCATATGACAAGTAAATGAAAGTGTGTATATGTATGTTTATATGCGTATTTGTCGTGTGTCAATGCATGTGGATCGGGCTCGTTTGTTTTGCCTTTTGTTAGTGCAGCCAATTCAATAGGCACAAATACTCATTCAAAATTGTTCTCGTGTTACAGCTTTCGGAAAAAAATCCATGGACTAATACGGTTGCATATCCTCATCCGTATTTAAAAAATGTTGTGATTGCGATGTTGCACGCATAGACAACGGATCAATGTGTGTCGGGTATAGAAATAGAACAACGCTTTTTTTTCGCTAATATGATCACTTACTGAATTCATGGCTAACTGCTTGTGACATTGCTTGGCTTAGCATCGTGTAGGAATTACCGTGATGCTGCTGTTGCGTCGGACCTTTCGACGACGGCGACGGGCTCGGATGTGATGACGGTGGCGGTTTATAGTGTGTATATGATGGATTATTGCTGCCTTGATGGTGGAATTGTTGTGAGGATGGAGCGGATGGCGCATTTACATTCGCTTGCCCGAATGTGATCAGGCTACAAAAAACAATCGCCAGACATCTGGTGTGCAATAATACCGCTAAATACATTTTTTGGCTGCGTCTCACACGAACATTTACCGCGGCTCATTAAATTTGTATTGTGTGTATATGTATGTATGTGTGTGTGTGTGTGTGTATCGAAGGGTGAACACGCGCGCGTTCGTTTTGTGCATGCAAACGAAATAACGAGATCCGCAAACCGTTCGGCGCGCGAAAAATAAAATCAACGAAAATCGCTCGTTAGATGAATCAGGTGTTCGATTTTTGGCTTTCGAACACTTCAATTTCTTCACACTTTTCAACTCCTTATTAAAATTCAAACACTTTTTCTCAACACATTTCACTTGCACTAGGTGGACATCAATGTTGTTCACTGAAATTCAATGCTTCGTTTAAGTATTATTGGCTATTCATTGAAATGACTGCGTATGCCGTTCCTAAAATCCTTTAACAAGATAAACAAAAATCGATTATTTTCCCAAAATTACACTTCACTGTCACGAAGAATTGCTTTTTTGCAGATGATTCAGATAGAGCAATGATAATAAGCACTAGCCAGCCTCCTCCTTGTCACCTTTTTTTGCTCTCTATTGATACTCTTACTTTAATTCGTTTTCTTTGCGATTCATTTTAATTCACACAGAAAAGAAAATTGCATATATATACATATATATATATTTAGCGCAGAAGAACCGTTTTGACACGGTCAACACAGCGAAACGAATGTTTTTTTTTTGTCGAGTTGTTTATTTGTTGGCACTGAGCACTGAAATGTGTATCTCTAACAGTTATAATATTACATAGAAAGACACTGAATATTTGCAATAAAAAAGAGTCGATTCGAAAAAGACAAATATTGGCGTCGAGGGCTTTTCGTCTCTTCTCTCTTTTGCTGTTGCTTATTGTATGCGGCACATTTTTTTCTTCATTGCAAATACTATTTTATTTTCTTTTCTCTTGCTTCTTTCAGTAACTCTTCGTTTTGTGCAATATGTTCAATTCATATTCACAAATATCGCTTTGTCGACGCAATTAAATGAAACGAAATGAGAAGATGACGGAATAGTAATTGGATTCACTTATCAATTGAATTCACGAAAATATGTTTCTGAATGGGAAGATAAGAAGATTCGATTGCAGATTATGACTCAACTGAATTCGGTGGAAAAGGTTGCAGTTGTCCAAATGATAGATTGGAAATGTTTTTCGGAAAACAAACGACAATTTTGTCAAAAATACGGAATACAAATAGAATGATTTCGCAATCGCGGTACGTGAATGAATGAATTCAAGGCTGAAATTTTAGCTGTTCTGTTGATATATTCAAATAAAACACACAATATAAAACGGATTGATTTTGCATTGTTGATTTACTCGTCTTTCTTTTCCTTTCTCGCCCTTTTTTCAATTTAATTGCGCGATTGAATTGTACGCGAGAGCTCAACACATAAAATAAACTGCGAACAATCGATGACTTGAATTACAATTTCAAGAAAATAGCAAATGAAATGAAACTTTTTTTTGTCGTGTGCAGAACAATTGGGCGAGAATCGAACCTATTCGGCGATTGAAACGGATTTTACGTGAGACTGTATCCAAAAGTATCAAAATTTCACATCAAACTGAAAGCAAGACCATAATTTTACATGACAAATAGTCTTTCATTCGATCACCAGCCATGGTGTGCGTCGTGTATGTGTCAGTTTGTACAAATAAATGGAAGTGTATGTGTGTTCAACGGTGATTGGCTTGACTGCTAAACGTCACAGCGAATTCACTTGAAAACAAATTCGTACAGCTGATTCAACATCGGATTTCAACGAATACATCGCATTTTCAATGTAACTGAAGTTGGTCGCGATTCGAAATCGCCAGAATGAGAACAATTTTTTTTAGTTTATTTTAATTTATTTTTAAAACTAATGATTTGACGTACATAATTTTTTTCTTTTCTAGATGAAAATTAAAATCCAATTTTGTGTTTTGGGAGACTGCAGCGAAAACCTGCCATCAGTTATAATGATATTCATACGACCGTAGGAGCGATTTCTGTTGATAGTTTCACGAAAAGAGCTAATTTTGGAATTTGACCAAATTTATCTACAACTTTTTCAACAACATTCGGTTCTTTGTCTTCATTTGGCATCGCCTTATCCGCGATGTGCCTGACTATAAGTCCCTGACTATTCACATAGAATGTAGAGAATCCATCGATCCATCTGTTAAACGATTCGGTCAAAACATGTTCACATTAATACGTTCATCGAAAATATGTTGTCAATAAAAATTCAATGAAATTGAATAAAAAGAATTTCAGTGCAAACAATGTTGAAATGAATGAAAATAAATATTTCTATAAAATATATGCCTTACGGTTTTTGATGTTTTTCAATCATCTTTTTTGGCTGCCATACTCGGAATTGCAACATTTTAATTAGCATCTGATAGCCTGTGATGCCAGAAATTCTCCAGCGCACTTTTATGGTTGAATCTTCTGTGTGTTTAGTCATTTTCAAAATATCCATTTTGACATAGGCATATTTGAAATGGCCGTAAAGCCGCAGGAAGGACATTTGTTTCACGTAATCAACAATACCACTAAAAATAGAGCAATTTTCATCAAATCAAGCCGAAGAATGAAGATAACAAGTTTAATTACTGATAGGTCTTTCCCCGGATGCGATTTTCAAACACAATATCTTTGTGTATTTTAGTGTAATCGAGTGTTGTGACAAAAAATTGTGGCAAATCCTCCCTCAGAGTTTCATAAATAGTGGATAATTGCTCTTCACTTGCGCCGCCATCCGAAGATGATCCTTGGCTTGTACTTTCCTTCGAACAAAAAAAGAAAATATTTGAATTTTGCACGAAATGAGTTCTATCACATTTATTCAAGGAATATTTTAGAAGCACTAATAAAATTAGAGATAGCTTTGAATGTGAAATATGTGTGTTTTGAATTACTTGATTAAATGCGATCGCTGTGTTTGAAAAATGTCCAACATTTTGCGCAAATAATGATGCTTCCAAATTTAAGAGTGATGTTTTCAAAGCCGGATAGTTCCTCCGTGAGGCCTAAAACCGGAATAAAATCAGGTTGAGGTTATGCGATCTATCGGTTTGCAATTTGATCGAAAAATCGTTCTGTATCAAATTTCTTTTTTCGGTAAAATTTTACCTTTAAATTGATTTGGTCAATAGGAAGCAATGAAGGTGTTGCGAGGTGTCTGCTTTGCATCAAACCAGGACTGATCACCGAAACTCGATTAATAAGTCTTTGTAAACAAATTGCCATCTTTTACTGTTGTTAAAAATGTATTCCTAATAAATGCTGTATCGTTAATGGCACAATAGATTTCAAATCCAATTTCACAGTGAAAAATTGCGCGTTAGAGGAATTATGGTTAAAGTAATATTATATTTTTCACTTGCCCATTCCAATGTCAATATCCGCCTGAGAAACTGCGATTATAGGGCTCCATCGCATGAAACATCGCATTATTTGACATCAAATAGTTCATTCTTTGCGCACACAACTGTCAAAATTCACAAGCACACAATTTCCCTTTCGTTTCGTTATCACACATTCTTTAAGTTTCGTTTTATTTTGTTCGTGTGTTTGTTCCAATACTTTTTCTTTTAGTTTTCATCTTCCATCCACATTTCGATTCATTATTGTCAACCAATTTCGAATTAAAAATAGATGTTTCTTTGAATTTTTAATGTAGTTAAACATTTTCACAGTCAAGAATTTGAAAGGTAAGTTTAAAAATTACGTAGTAAATATTACAGCCGTAGCGAATTGTGTGTTAAATTGTTGTATTTTGTTTGTTTTGCTGATGGTATGCATCGCATGGTTTAGAAAATGTGTCCAAATGGAGCCGTGGGCGACAGATGGATTTTACTCACATTTTCCTAGTTATTCGAAGCAGCCAAGTCAGCGAGAAGCATTGGCCAAGGCTCGCCAGGTTGACTATCAGACATTTTTGAGTCGTGCTACACTGAAAAAAGACAAGCCCGATGGAAAGGCACAGAAACGACATACGACCATTGAAAGTCAGGGCAAGCGACAGAAAATACCCACAGAAAATCATTCTCCAACTGATAAATTGCCAAAATTAGACACAACACAAAAGTTTGCAGAAAATCGTGAAGACACTGATACGAGCAGCAATCATGCTGAGAATAAAAGTCGATTTTTAAAAGAGCTAGAAACCATGGATCTTCCACATATTTTCAACGAACAAATGATTAACGAACGAAATCAAAAATTGGCCGAGGTAAGTCTGGCCATTGTGTGAGCATGTTGTGTATTGAAAAAAAAACAAAATTGGTTTATGAATTTTAGGAAAAACGGTTGAGGAATATTAAGTATCAACAGGAATTGATGGCGCAAATTGAACAAAAAAAACGCGAAAGAGAATTACAAAAGGCAAAAGAACTGGAGGAAGAGGAACGATTGACAAAGTAGGTTTTTACGTAAGATAAGTTTTGTTTCATAAAATAAAGGTAACAATCATAAAAGTGAATTGAAAAGCAATAAAAATTATCGAGTGTGCCACAATAACGGTAAATTTCACACCAACAAATATTGCATGAACATTGTGCAGAGAGCAAAGAGCAATAAGCTAGTTTTTATCATAGGTGTTTGGCGTGACGCTTGTTCACCGTTGAAATATAAATGAATTTGGTTGATTTATCGACTTTACTGCATTTGTGTCAAAATCATTAGCGTTTTCCGCATGTCAATAAAACTATTAACGCTATTATTTCAAAATATAGGCGAATGGAGGAACAGCTGAAAATGGTGCGTTTGCAAGATGAATTAGAAAGCCAAAATCAGAGGAGCCAGCGTGAGCACAAGCTAATCAGCCTCGGCAGGACCAATAAATCCATACCAGCTCAGCCGTACACCAATATAAAGCCACCGACTACCGTGCGCTCCGAGCAACTGGAGAATCTCCACACAAATCGCTCATATGATGAGCGCAAAGTCCAATCCGATCGTGGTAAAGAGAATTGGGAGGCAATTAAACGCAACGACAAAGAAATTTACAACTTTTTCACCAACTCCGCTCACAATCAAAACAATCAGCTCAAGGATATTCGCCACAGTCATTATCTTGATTTGGAAGAGCTGAGCGAAAATGAAGTTTTGTCAAATACTATGTCTTCATCATACAGCTCGTATAATACGTACCCATCTAAAATTAAACGTCATCAAGACATCGCTAATAAGCACCACCAACTTGACACAGAACGACCGATGTGCAATTTTTGTAAACATAATCACTATTTGACACGCAATCAGGATTCAAACATTGATGATGGTTTTTTATCGGAACCGTATTGTTTGAATTGTCGTAAGGAAATTTGTTTTCGATGCAAACGACCGATTAATATCGAGGATAAAGCTTCCACAATAACTACTCGCCACTTGAAGCAACGAAATGCGGTTGATAGCGATCATGCTGTAATTGCACGAAATGTTGAGCCGCAAAAAAAAACGATTTACGTGCGTACAGACAATTTCCAGCCCATTTTCATCGACGACGATGATAGTATATCCGATTTAAGTTCCACTGATCACAAACCATATTCATTCAACATCGACGAATCATCTTTGTTTCATCCCTCAAAATCACAAATCAATCGTAGATTATCGGTAGATATTCGAAATGGCGAAGTTTTTGTACAGCCCAACACATTCGACGAACTCAAACACATCACTGAAGAGAAAATGCAAAAGTATGCGGCAAACTATAATGAATTTCGAACGAAAATTCCGAATGAATCAAAAGATAATCGCATGCCGGAGATCCGCATGCAAGATACCCGTGTGCAATCTGTCATTAATTCAAAGGTCTCTGTCACCAATGCAAAGCCAGTCTCTGATTCGATGCCAATCATGCGTACAAACACCAAAAAGCTGATTGAATTCGCCAAGGAGCTTGAACGAGGTGATAATAACATATTCAGACGGATTGAAGCGAAACAACAGGCAAGTTTTTTTACTTCATTCATAATAGAATAAGCGAAATAAATTGATTTGTTTCGTTGTCTATTTCAGGTGCCTGCAATTTCTGTGAATAAAGTGATTCAGGACAGTGATAAAACAAGTACTTTAACTCAAGTCGGTGCCTTTAAGAAGCAATTGCAATTAGATAAGCTAAATTTCTAGGTTAAAATATTTCCACGATTTATTAAATTGTACGATATTCTGTAATACTCATCGGGTTCGACCCCATTTTTATATGAAAAATTGTTAATTTATATGATTCTTCGATATTAACATATGAAAAATCAATTAATTCCATTAAATCATTGCACATAAGAGAGAAAGAATAAAAAGATCCAAACAGAAATGGTGCTGTTTCCTTTTATTAAGCTATATTTTGTAGTTTATTCCGAGTTTTTATTTGTATTTCACATTTATAATTCATACAAAGTTTATTTGGTTGAGACGCGAGTACGTTTATTCCATGCAAAATTGATGCCATAGTTCTTGGTGCGCTTTTCCTTTGGCTTCTCTTCACCATCAATGAACCATCTCCAGCCATTTTTCTCGCAGTGAGCAATTGCCTCCTCTTTCGTACCAAATTGTACTTCCAAATTCGACAATGGATCACCGCTGAAAACCGAAAAACGCATGTAGTCAATGCATTTTTATCTTCATTTCCATTTCGACACCAACAACTAAATTATCTTATTCTCATTCAAAATTCATTTGGCAAACTTACGTTGATGTCCATCCTATCAATGGATTTTCCCATCGTTCACGTGAATCGAATTCAATCTTCCAATGGTCCAAATTATTGGTACCACTTTGCATGCAGTTCTTCGGCGGAAGTGATATGCGAACCCGTCTCGTGGTTATGTGCTCCTCCGGAACTCCAAGAATTGGTACTAAATCTTTCTGCAATTCAAAATAAGCAGAGCATTTGATTTACACAAATGGACTCTGCAATTGTGACAACTTACTTCTTTTGGGATTGTAATATATTTTGACTGATTCTCTCTTTCACGCAAAAGTTGTTCATCGCCAATAACTTTAGTGTTGTCAACGATGGGTGCCTCTTTAAATTTGGTGGCATTATCGACATCATCGGATGGCACCTTGTAAATTTGATTGGCATAGCCAGCCACGGCCACACTACAAAATATAGTACAGCAAAATGTCAATCAACGTCCAAAATATCATTCATTTAAAAGATAAAATAGTGGACGAGAAAATTAATATAAATTCTTTAAATTACCGTTGCGTTGAAGCTGTCTGCGGAATGCGGCGCAATATCGTGACAAACATTTTTCGTTGATCAGCTATGAATTACGATGGAAAATAAATATTATTAGCCTCTCGTATTTATGTAAGAGCTCGAAATCAACAAATGACATTTCAATCGTGTCATGTCGCAGCGTGAGCAGCGTGAATGTGTGATTTTGACATTTCGTAAGCTATAATTTGGTACGTCATTTTCTTTGCTGTGTGCAATTATAATCGTTCGATAAAACAACAAGTGCTTTCCAAAATAGACATACCGAATTGTGCAATTCAAATTTGCAACGATTGAGAACAATTAACTGTACGAAATACGCGAACTGTTGGTTTGGTTCGATTCTTATAAATGTTTTGCAGGGTTTTATAATATTTCATGGCTTTTCCGACGCTGAACGCTCAACAAGGTAAGCAGTGTGCATTTTTCTGCAAGTTCGTTCACCCCAAATCGACACATTGTTTTTTTTTCTTCGCTTAGAATTGAATAATCGGAAAATTTTAGAAGATTTACAACACAAAAAGCAATTAATTCTACAAAAAGGAGTAAGTCCAGTTGCGGGTATCCCAGTGAACAACGCTAATCACGTAACAAATAGCATGCCACTGGTATAATCCATCGTCAAGCCTTAATAAATATCCATTTCGATTTGATCTTATCTACATTACATTTTTGGAATTCCATTTCAGTTGATGCAAGTAAATTCCCAGCCTCCAGTTGGTCTATCGCAACAACAGCCGCTGCAGACACAACCGCATGATCTCCTTGTAAATTCACAAGGAAGTAATTTAGGTCGAGCCGCTTGGGTTCAGGCGAATAGCCAATCATTTGGATTTTTCGTCGCTCAGGATTCTATGTTTGGAAATAATATTTTGCCGGTGTTACCGCGACCGCAATCGCAACCAAATCCACCAAACAAGTAAAAATCCTTCTTCAGGAACGTACAGTTTATATATTTTTTTTCACGCATTTTGAAGATAAGCATCATTAAGGAATAAGACAAAATGGCATGTATCAAATTAAAGAAATTAGAGGAATTTTTGCAAGGTGTGGACGGATTTAATAATCCGAAAATTTTACTGGAGCAATACGTGACTCCGTCACATATAGCAAGCGTCATGCTCTATACAATTCAGACCAAATATGATGATATCGAGAGTAAATTGGTCGCTGATTTGGGATGTGGCTGTGGCATGCTTAGCATTGGATCATTTCTTCTAGGGGCAACACATACTGTTGGCTTTGATATCGATGGGGATGCGCTAGAGGTAATTTGAAAAGTTCATTCTTAATTCATACAGCTGATTGTTTGTTTTACTGTTAGATTTTTCGTGGGAATGTCACCGAAATGGAACTGCCTGGAGTCGATTGTGTCAATTGTGATGTGGTCGCTGATTTATCCAGCAAAACATCAAAATGGCGAAAAGGGTTCGATTCAGTTCTAATGAATCCACCTTTTGGAACGAAGCAAAACGCCGGCATGGATATGAAATTCCTAAGGAGTGCTTTTAATTTGGCACGGAATGCAGTTTATTCCCTACACAAGAGCACAACACGTGACTATATTCAACGGAAGGCCAATGAATTAGGGGCTAAACCTGAAGTTATCGCTACATTACAATATAATTTAGACTCATCATATAAATTTCATAGAAAGTCTTCGGTCGATATTGAAGTGGATTGTTGGAGATTTGACGTTAGCAAAATAGATTAAATTGGCCATTTCATGTTTCAGTGACGAATTTTATCATTCAAAACTTTGTATTTGTAATTGGATCTTTATCACCAAACAATCATTTGCTGCTTATACTAAAAACATTTTTTGATAAGTAATTTAAATTTTGACAAAAATAAAATGATATCGCCTTGAAGCAATCAACGCTTTTGAGTATAATTTCGTTTATAATATAGATATTGTATGATTTTTCATATGAGTCAAGTGACTGACCTTCTAAAGAGAAGTCATTGAAGAAGTGATGATACCATATCCTATTTTTATGTTATTGCAAAACAGAACAAAGACAAAGCAACTTCTGGATATTTATCAGCGAGTGACGAAATATCACTTTGGATGTGGTTGACTTTAATATATTTCGCTGTATACAGTCATTATCAATTATGAATGTATGCATTAAAACATGATAAACATGTCTTTTTTCGCCGAGTGTCACAACAAATATTCATTGCAAGTCCTTGCGATTCTCTCAGTTGAATAACAAGTTTGAATCCGTTTAGATACTGAATTATTTTGCTCGAAATGCATTTCATCACATTTGTTTTGATTTCGATTTTTGTGCGCAATTTTGCGTCTAGTTTTGAAGTGATTCCGGCAATTGATAAAGGCGATTATACCGATATTACAAGAAACGATATTTTGGAAGGCAACGAAATTTCAAGTAAAAATCGAAATGACATCTTTGAATTACCATATATCATTCAATCATTTGGAAAAAGTCATCGCTTCTTTTTTACTTCCGGCGAACGCAAAGAGGGTAATTTTACAAAAATAAGCCATAAAAATCGAACTAACTTGCATTGAATGAATGTTTATAGGAGATCATGAATTGGCCAATTTGTTCAAACAAACCGGATGGAAGACCAAGAGTAATGTAGCGCTTAATTTGACTTATCCAGATGATGGCAAACACACTTTGAACTTCGTCACGTTGATTGTCTATCAGGTAGAAATGTCTAATCAATTCAATATTTCCACTGTTTGATTCAATGCTCTTTTTGGTAGGAGTCGGCCATCAATCGTATTCATGTGTTTGATGGGGGCGTGGGCAATAAAAATATTGGCATCACAATTTATGCAAATGAAACTCGGTATCTCACATACAATGCAACAATTTATGGAGTATGAAAGCAACGCGGAAAAGCTCTTATCTAAAATGAGTTGAAAAATTTATTTCTCAATTATATGAACGAATTTCTCAAGAGGACCAAGAATGTAGTTGATCATATTTTCCCATTACATCCATTTCGCTGCGCTTATCATTGCTAGATTTATAAATAAGTAAACGTCATATTGAATAAAAACACAAGATTATTTTGATTTTGTGTGCATATTCCAGCTATGTATGATTAATGATGAGAGTTTCATCATGATACGAGGCAAAATGGACACGGTCCCCATATTGACCTTGGATAAAAAAATTGTGTTGCGAATATGTTGTTTTCACATTGTATCTTAATAAAAAATAAATGGTCTTACGTACGTAAAACTAACTTTTCCGCACATTTCCCGAAATTGTTCGGGCTTACGCATTTTTCATTGATTGCTTCTCATTTGTATTGGATTTATGTTTATTTCTTATCGAATCATCATGCAACTTTGAGAATAAATCACAGAAAATTTGAAGTCATTACGATGAGATCGAATTTCGAGTCATTACACATCATGTGATTTAAATTTAAATTTGTATATAAAAAAAATAAACATCTCAGTTCCTAATTCTTACTTCTACGTTCTCTATTTTTGAATTGGTAATAACAATTACGAATTAGTTCACTCTGATATGAACTTTCAATTCATGCCAACGATAGATATGGTTCTACATTTATGTTATGTATAACAGTATAACTTTCGGTAACAGCATGAGCATTCAAACTGATGAAAAAACACAGATTAGAAAATCACAAATACTTCATCCAATTTATTGATTTGAATATTGACCCCGAAAATTGAAAATGTTGTGAGGGAGCTGGTCTTAAATCTCATCAGAATGACTTGAAAAACATAGAAAATAATATTCTGACAGTTCCAATAGGAAACAATGTGAACTTAAGATGCCGCCACACAATTTTTCAGTTTTGACCCCGAAAAGACTCCAAAAATCCGAAATTTTGCAGGGGAGGTAGTCCTAAATCTAGTCGGAATGACTTGAAATTTTGCATTACTCATTTTATTCATAAAAAAATAATATATTCAAAGTTTCAATTCGTTTCAATGTGAATTTGATTTGTTTTGAATACAAATGTTCAGTTTTGACCTCGAAAAGGTCCCAAAAAACGAAAATTTTGCAGGGGAGGTAGTCCTAAATATTATTGGAATGACTTGAAATTTTGCATGACTCATTTTTTTCATAAAAAAATTATATTCTGAAAGTTTCATAATTATACAATCCGAAATAGTCATAGTGCCCATACAAATTTTTTGTAATTGCTCCGGGAATGGTTGCAATCGTTTTTTCTAGGTTCAAAACACATAGAAAACTTATTCCGGGCGTTTTGAATTTTTTGGACCGATCGCAATACTTTTACCACACACAGTGGTGTGTGCGGAAAAGTAAAAAAGAAAGGAAAACGGCTGATTCGTAATTTTAAAATTTGAAATTTTGTGTGACTTATTTTTTTCATGAAAAGTAAGATTACACAGAAAATAAAACGGTATTGAAAAAACCACTTTAACACTATATGGTTTCAAATTTAGTTTGATATGATTTATCTTATTTTTTTATTTTTTCATGGTGTTATATTATTTCAAATAATAAGTATTATATTTAAAACAAGGAATATTTTGAAATAACACCATGAAAAAATAAAAAAAATAAAATAAATCATATCAAACTAAATTTAAAACCAGATATAGTGTTAAAGTGGTTTTTGCAATACCCTTTTGTTTTCTGTGTATCAAAGTTTCTTGACGATACGCTAAGAATATAATTCCAATAAAAATTCGTAGTTATTTATGAAAAACCTTTAGACTTTCGGGAAATGTGCGGAAAAATTAGTTCTACGTATGTGAAATTTCTCATCTTTATCTGAATTGATAATTCTTTTATTATTGAGCGATTTCACACAACGCAGCTGAGGCATTACTGATCAAATCTGCTAATCTGCCAATTAATTCCAGGCAAAAGACTCTTGTAGGAATCGTTCGAGCGAGACATGCACGCTGTGAAATTAGTCATCAGTCTTACCACTTTTCACACATATTATTCATCTCTTATCATTTTCAGTAACGCACAGTACGCGAAATATCCCATTTTTATTTTTGGTTTTTCATATAACAGCTGGGTCTCTGTGCAATCCGAATAACTGTATTTAAGAAAAATAAACTGGGAGCGAAGATTACATCCCACCTAATTGCACCATGTTATTTATGATTCGGATATAACTATTTGAATAATTTGTTTTCTGTTCAGTTCGAGATTTACTAGCGTATTCGAATTTCACGCCGAAAAATGAAAATAATTTGGTTGTTTTGTATACTTTTTGCCACGGGCATTTTATGTAACGATACTCTTGCTCAAAAAGCATCACATGGTCAAGCAATTCAAATTGTGTCTTTCGACAATGGAAAATTGAAAATAATGAATAGAGAACAACTGGGCAGATTGAAAAAAAGTACAGATTTAAGAGATCCATTTGTTGTAGTTGTATCAATCACTGGACAACTTCAATCAGGAAAAAGTTCTTTGATGAATTCTTTAATAGATAAATTGCATAAACTTAAACAGGTATATTAACAAATTTCAATCAGTAACTGTGCATGAAGATTTGAACCAGCTTTTCTTTTCCCTTTTTTATTTCATGAAATAGTACGATATCTACAATTTGGTCGATTCAGATGGAGAGAATCGAAGCGATAGGAATTTTGGAGAGTTCGAAACTGGCAATCGCCTAAATGGAGTGACTCAAGGCTTCTGGATTTGGTCAGAAATCTTCATAAAAAACATTACAGACAGAGAAATAGCGATCATATTGCTTGATACACAAGCCACTTTTGGATATCCAACTAGTGAAAGAGAGTCTTACGCGATCCAAGCACTGAACATGAAGCTGTCTTCAGTTCTATTCTACAATCTTTATTATTATATGCATTATAATTATCTTGAAAGACTCGATAAATTTCTTGTAGCATCCAAGTATTCAATCCCAAAATTCCAGTTCATCGTAAGAGACTGGATGTATAAAATCGATCAAAATATGGTCAATGAAATAAAACAAGAACAAAACGCTACAAGGAATTTAATGTCCAATTGGGCGACACTTAGCCCTGAATTCGATGTTTTTTTGATGCCACATTCACTTGTTTGGGATAGTTCTCTTCAAAAAATCGAATCAAATTCAATATTTGAAAAATCCGTAGAAAAATTGATGAAAAAAACATTCGATCCGACAAATCTTGAAATAAAAGAGGTTGATGGCAGCCAAATGCAAATTTCCGGATTCATTAAATATTTCGAAAAATGCGTGGATGATATTAACCAACAATAATTCATAGAATACAAGAACGTTAACGTTGGCAATTGTTTTAAATGAAACTTTCGTGATTTTTCGTATATTGTTTCTGCATAATCAACTCTATGTACATTTCACTAATTTGCGAAAGTTAATTAATACAAAGCGGTCCTCAAATAGTTGTAGATCTAAAATGAAATCAGTCTGAAGATCTAAGAAAATATATGTGTTTCATTTGTATTTTACACAAAAACCAAACAAAAACATTCAAGTTATGACATGTATTCATTTTATTTTTCTTGCAATTTTATGAAGTTGAATATTTTATTTCAAGATTTTAATGATTTGCGAATAAATACATACATATTTCTGTTTTTAATTTAACTGCTTTTGACTGGAATGGATGCATTTGTCAGATGAGTGGATGAACAAGTATTAAGCATGGCTGGCATTTTTACTTTTCCGCACACACCACTGTGTGTGGTAAAACTATTGCGATCGGTCCAAAAAATTCAAAACGTTCGGAATAAGTTTTCTATACGTTTTGAACCTAGAAAAAACGATTGCAACCATTCCCGGAGCAATTTTTTGTCCGTGTGTGGTACGTTGTCCGTTGTCCGTTGTCCGTTGTACGTTGCCCTTTGTACGCAAAAATTTGTTAACACGATAACTCAAAAAATTGATTTTAGTTTTGAACAAAAATTTACACACACATTGGTCTTCATTAGGAATAGAAACCTATTAATTTTCAGCCTAATCGAATAATTTTTTCGGGTAGCTCTAATGGAGTGGAATCAAAAAATGGGCTGTTTTTCAATATAATTAAGGAAAATTTGTATGGGGACTATGTCTAATTCGCATTGTATCATTACGAAACTTTCAGAATATTATTTTTTTATGAAAAAAATGAGTCGTGCAAAATTTCAAGTCATTCCGACTAGATTTAGGACTACCTCCCCTGCAAAATTTCGGATTTTTGGGTCTTTTCGAGGTCAAAACTGAAAATTTGTATGGTGACTATCTCAATCACATTGTTTCCTATTGGAACTGTCAGAATATTATTTTCTATGTTTTTCAAGTCATTCTGATGAGATTTAAGACAAGCTCCCTCACAACATTTTCAATTTTCGGGGTCAATATTCAAATCAATAAATTGGATGAAGTATTTGTGATTTTCTAATCTGTGTTTTTTCATCAGTTTGAATGCTCATGCTGTTACCGAAAGTTATACTGTTATACATAACATAAATGTAGAACCATATCTATCGTTGGCATGAATTGAAAGTTCACATCAGAGTGAACTAATTCGTAATTGTTATTACCAATTCAAAAATAGAGAACGTTGAAGTAAGAATTAGGAACTGAGATGTTTATTTGTTTTTATATTAAAATTGAAATTTAAATCACATGATGTGTAATGACTCGAACTTCGATCTCATCGTAATGACTCAAATTTTCTGTGATTTATTCTCAAAGTTGCATGATGATTCGATAAGAAATAAACATAAATCCAATACAAATGCGTAGCAATCAATGAAAAATGCGTAAGCCCGAACAATTTCGGGAAATGTGCGGAAAAGTTAGTTTTACGTACGTAAGACCATTTATTAAGTTAGACTCCATTTGAATTGATAGGAAAAAAATACCGAATTTATTGCGTCGCACTTTTCAGCAGTGTGAAGCGAACCTATATGGAGAAGTCACGTTCTTAAGCGCGACGCAATTAAATCGAACTTTTTCAGTGAATCTTGCGAATTGTCTTAAAAGATAAAAAATTTGCACAATTGCACACCCGAATTGATCCTGACCTTATGGCAAGGTCAGATCAAATCGATCTTATCTTCAGTTGTTCCGAATACAGTTTTTCAAAAAGCCTCGTCGAAGAATAATCTTAACCAAAGTTAGCTATTTTTCTATACATTTCTTTGTTTATTTTCAATTTGTCAGAGCCTATGATCACGATCAGCCTTTGATGAATTAATGCATACCAATATATTTATACAACAGTTTGAACAGGCGAGCGGAGCGACGAGTCTACGCACCGTAACTACGAGTCTACGCACTTTCTATTTTTAGGATGTTCAAATGCTGAATGACATAAACAATATATATTTAGTAAATGTTCTCGATAATTTGAGATTGCAAATGTTCACGTAATTTTTCCATGCCGATCACAATTTATGAACTATTGAAATGAAAATCTTTTGCTGTTGATTGTGACGTCATTTTATGGAGATGAATGCGACAATTTCTGCTGATACGACTTGCGACCGTAAAAGTAAATGCATGTCATTATAAATAAACAAATCGAATGTGAATCAATTTGAACAAGATTTTTAATAAACAATGATTCAATAAAATGTTATTTATCCGTATAAATTTGTATATTTATCAAAAGATTTCAATGAAATGCTTTTTGAGATGAATCATAGTCCGAACTCTAGATATAACGCTTCGATCTGTCGAAATGAGTGGTGTACACTGTATTTGGCGGTTTGACTCGCACGAACTTTATCAAAAAATGAGCTGTCCTGAGAAATGCACACGAAAATCTGATATTTACATTAACGATTTAATTAAGCAAAGATACTCAAAACTAATTTGAATTTGGTAAGATAACACACAGCAAAATGACAGAGAAAACTAATCTGAAGTTAGCGTTATTTGTCGGTTTACCGGTACTGCAGTTAGTTAATCGAAATTTTAACCAATTTTTGGCGCAGTTGTACAACTCGAGTGTATCATAAATTATTTGTTGTTTTTTATCAACACAGCCCGTACTTGCCTAGTCAGTAATAGTATACGGATAAATATTATACATACCAATTTGACGACTCATTCAAAATGTGCCACAGAATTATTCATTATTAACTCATTTGAAAATGGCGTTTCTCATAAATAATTGTGCCATATTAATCCCAAATAATATAATGTTCTAAGCTCGTACACGAGTATTCCTCCGGTACTTGGCACTTTCCTCTGAATATTCAACATATATTTATTTATTTCGCGTCCGTTCGTGTTATTAGCAATTTGCGCGATTGTTGGTGTTATTCGACGGTAATTTGAAACATTGCAAACATTTCATTTAGAAGGGAATCAAATAGCGCTGTAGCGATGATCGCCCTTGTGGAAAAATGTCGACAGGCTGCCTAATTAACTAATTTGCAACATATTTGACTGACTATTCCTGACTACAGATCAATTTGAGGATCAGACTATATGCCAATGCTGTCAAAATAAATCGTTTGATTATGATTACAGTCAAATGATCGCTTGTCTTTTTTTTTACGAGGGCATGTGTGCCAAACTAAAACGCACAATCGTTGCTGTCTCCATTTGTTATCCGTAAATGAATTCCAGCGTAATATAAGCATTCTATTGTGGGTTTGAAAAGGAGCGATATATAAGATTGACCATGTCGTCAATTGAGCGTTGTTAAGCGAAACATGTGATTTGCACGTATTGCAAAAAATAAGTTTGTCCACATCTCGTTTGAAGCTATTTTTAGGTGATTAGTGGCAATTTCATTTTGTCGTTTCTTCTCTTTTGTACTCTTCCACTCATCCAAAATAGGGGCATTTTTTGTGATTGCTTAAATTCGATATAAATTAAATGTTTAGCTATTTGATCGTTTCAGTTGTTATTCTGCGCTCATCCCGATCACCAGCTTGAACACTTGTTGAACGGAGATTTGTCAAATAAATAGTCAAGATGAGATCAGTGTTATTGAGTTTTGTTGGTGAGTTCAAAAATGAATGCGACATTTAAGAGTTGGTCGAATTTTACCGAAAAACAATTCACATAATTTAAAGCGTCGGATATTTTGTGCAATTATTGAAATGCGTTGCCTTTGAATGAATCATTGTGGGCGTCAAAATAATTGAACGCATGTAGTTGATCATTTGAATGGGAAAGAATAATTATGAGACCTTTCCACAAAATACAAATCAGTGAAACATGTATTTAAAAAAAAAAACAGTGAATCATCAAAATATTTATTTTTAAAATTAAACATCTTAATGTTTCACTTAAAAAAAATGAGATTTTTGTTCCACTTATATGTGTTGGGAGGAAAGGTCTCTAAATCACTCGTTCATTTGTATTGAATATTTTGTCGAGATTTGTTTTGATAACGCTTATTTTCTATGTGCCACATAAAACAAGCTGCTGCAATTTGTGTTGACTGATTATTCTGTTATTTCAATGTCAAAATAGTTGTTTTTTTTTCATTTTTGTATAGTTTTGCTGATAATCAGCTCAATTTTTGCCACTCCTGGTGTGACTAAGGCGACTGCAGATTGCGCCAGTGAATGCTCATTGAATTATGAGCCAATTTGCGCTGGGCCAGCGGGCACAGCCAATGACAAAGAGAAAAAATCATTTGGCAATCTTTGCGTCATGAACAAATACAATTGTGAAAAGAACGAAAGTTTGTATTACATGTTTCATTACAATTGTTGAATCATTGAAAATTACATTGAATTATCTTGTTTCGTTCTCAGAATTGGTGAAATTGAGCGACGGCGAATGCCCCGGCAGCAAATCCGTTCGCCTACAATAAAAATAGCAAGGTGACAATTTTTGACAACAATCAAAATTGATTCCAATGGAAGGATTTATAATTTTCTTTTACTATACTAATGAACGATATTATTATTACATTACATTTACGAGTATGAAATAAAAATTATTGAAGAAAATCCTGTCTTTATCAATTGTAATTATTTGTAAATAATCGAGTTCATTAGAACTACTTTATTTTGAAGTGAATTTGTGTGAATCAGGGTAAGTTTGAGGCTCAGCTGCTGGTGGAAATAGAACTAGAACATGAAGATCATAGAATGAACAAACAAATAAATAAATCCAATGTCTCGTTTCAGCATATAGATGAATTCACAATTTCTGTATGATTCAGCGTTTTAAATGACATCATGTATTAAAAATGATTTTCTTGAATTATCACGTTTTTTTATATAAAATTCCATAGTTATTCATAATGCGAATTGAATGTCAAGGCCAGTAGGACGTATTTTTGTCGTCATATATCTGACATAATTACGTAAGTTTCGACAGAGTTTTCTTTTACCACTTTCCAAGAATTCAAATTGATAAACGCACACATAAGAGAGAATTTATCAAGTAACGTATATTCCCTCATGTGAGGCAATAGTTTGTTGCTTTGCTCGTAATCTTTAACGAACCTGAACAAAATAATTATAGATTCCATATTATTAAGATTCGTATGCATTTCTTCATTTCTTCAGGTGCAGAAAGAGAGACAAACAATTACCACTTTTCACATTTAATTCAACCCGTTCTGCAAATTGATCGAAGATGCCATAAGCCGGCTTAGCTTGCAAACTACAATAACAATTATATATTCTCTTGGAAATCTTTTCTATGAACAAAGTTACACAAAAGATACTAATTAAGAAAAGTTTTTTTTGTAAATCTCAACTTTTGTATATGATCATCAAAGAGAATATGTCTAAAGCCGTTTCTAGCCGTTTGAAGAGTCCCATTTGATTACCATAAAATACAAAACACTTAGCATCATGGTTGGCATAATTGAAACAGACACAACTAACGTGAAGAGGCGAGTGTGTGGAACACAGACATGCTCGCCCCTCCATCTCACCGATAGAACGGGACTAAGGAGGAGATTAATAACAAACATATTTTTAGAATAGATATTAAAATACCATTTAAATACACCAACTTAGTCAACTATCGATAGTTTCTGTATCATTTGATATATCATTATTACTGGAAAATTGCTATAGGTATAATTTGATGGCAAAAAGAAATGTTGAGTGTTTGATAGATAAAAATGTTGTCCTCAAGGTCTACCGGTTGAAAATGTCGTTATTGCAGACAACTTCATATGTATTACTCTGAGGTGAATTTTGGCTATGACATCTGTCACATCAGAAACTTCATGTCATTGTCTAATTATATCAGTCTAGGTTATTGGTCATTAGTGAAAATAATTTTTTTTTTGTGAAGCCGTTAAATGTCTACATTCGTGCCATCAAAACAACATTTGCGGGAAGTTCTAATATGCTCAAATGGGATGTCCAACCCCACCAGCCATATAGCCCTGACGTTGCTTCTTCCAATTATCATCTCTTCCGATTGATGCATGGCCTGGCTGAACAGCACTTCTTCAATTATGATGAAGTCAAAAATTGGATCGAATTGTGGATAACCGCTAAACCGATCGATTTTTTTAGACGTGGCATCCACCTCTTGCCACAAAGATGAGAAAAAGTTGTGGCCAACGATGAAAAAACGACATTTTCAACCGTTAGACCTATTAGAACTATATCTTTTCAAAGAATTTTACTTTACTGTCATTGAACATTTTATAAACGCGAGTGATGCTGTCAACTATCCCTTTAAATCCATTTTCCGTTTAAAAATCAACAAAAGATTTGTATTGCTAGTGAATTTGGGTGAGTCAAAAAAGAAGATAAATAATGAAAGAAGTGTTCAATGTTGAGCTTTTTATGTCGAAACATTTAAATTTATCGTGCACTGGATATTCCTATCAAAAACAAAAATCATCAAACCAAAAAGAAAGAACTCAATTGATTTACTTAAACATGAATTTAATTCAAACGGAAGACATATTTCAACTAGTTTCATGCTGATAAAATCGATTTCCTTATTGTCATACTAATTTATGGGTTGCAATTCAAATTGACTTTGTTTTTCTGTTATTTCAACATTTATTTTTTTTTTAATGTGAATCAATTCACAATTTTTTTTGGGAGCTGAATAGCGTGATTGCAATGCTGAGTGATTCTGTAAAGACAAAAGATAGAACAATTCTATGCAATATTAATGACATTACTCATCATTCATCAATATTAACAACGTATTCGTCTTTCTACCGTTTGGTAGATAATGTATTGGTCAAATTTCAGCTCGAAAATCACTTACTCACATTTATGCTCTCCAATGTTGCGGGTTTCAACTAACAGACATTCATGTATTAAAACGGATTATTATTTTTGGAATGGTGTCCAAATTCCGATGACAATAAAATACGAGTGATTCAAGGAAATATTATTCGTCCACTCAATGGTTGATTGATATCACAATTAATGTACAATTCCGTTCACATGAATCATGTATTCCTTTCAAATGGCCCCTGTCAAATGGCGATTAAAATCAAGTGAGAGGCAAGTTCCGGAAACTCAATGATTATCATCCGATTCTCCAAATTCAGAAAGAATTGATTCACTGGTAGAATATATCACAACTTGTCAAAACTCATCGATCCAAACGACATTTTGATTTACTGGCGGCGACTTTAGTTTTTCGCATAATCATTCAATTACAAGTGCATTAAAAATGTGATTTGCCTTGAGAGCTCCAAGCGCGAAATCGCATTCGAATTAAGTCAAATATGTTTGCTTTGAGATCAGCAAAAATCGTTTTCTTTTTGCAATTCACACAGCACCACATCTATTGAGCTCTAATGTTTTGAGCGTAGTAAAATCTCGAAACACAACACAAAACATGCATCAACAAACGCCATGTGTAAACTAAGAAAACAGAGAAAGACAGCTTAACGGAGCCGAAACAGAGAGAGAAAAGAGATTCCAAATCGAACAACGAAGACAAAGCAGCAGCAGCCGTTCGACCGACTGTGTGTGTAGTGCTGTGTGAGCGTTCGTACGGCTAAGTTGCAATTTCATTCGTTCGACGATCGTTTACCGTTTCACACGTGCTTCGTTGGCTTAATATATGAAAAACTATACGTAATTTTTTTTCAGTTTACACTGTTTCAAAGTGAAATAAAATACTAGGACTAATTTGAGTTAAACGTGAAAATTCAAAGGAATCTAATTTTGTAGAGCAAAAGAAAAAGTTTAAGTGTCTTTTATTGAAATAAAACAAATCAACTCAAATGACGATGAAAATTATGTTGTTCATTGGAAGCTTTGTCACAAAATCCCCCATCAAAAGTAGAGACATATTTTCGGTATCAAAATCAAAAACAAAACAGTGAGATAGGCGCACATCAATTTTTTGTTATTTGTACGCGTGCGTTTACCCACTCTCTCTTTCTCTCAACATTGTCGGGTCGATGAAACGAACTAATATCTATAAGCTGCCGTCGAAAATGTGAATGAAAGAACCCTGTAACAAGAGCACAAGAGCCCCACACGAATTTCGACTGTGAATTCCGTTTTTAATTTCGAATTAGTTGAGAGCTTCGATTGAACGAAAACGAAAATAAAAGAGCAAGTTAAACAGGAACTGGAAGCGTCACAAATGACAGCATGAAATGCAAAAGTAACAATAAATTTAGAACACTTGGCGCGTATCAAATGTACAAACCGAATGATCGGGATATGAAAAGGAAACATCAATTTGGACGTGTGATGCATTACAATTTATCATAATTGGTTTCGATAGTGCGCTCCAGTATAGAGCTGTATCCGAATCGTGGCGGTGGTGGCGGCGGCACATGCATAATATAAGTTAAATTGAAAAGGGGCATTCAATTGAGTGTAAACGAACATCATTCATCATTAGAGATGACCATTAGATCAGAGAGTTCCATCGACAACGAAAGTTATCAAAGTGGTTTAATGCGTGACGAAGTTTGATCGAACGCAGAAGTGTGTTAATTTGCTTGAACTGGAGAGAAAAGAATCGTGTCAAGCACTTTCAAAGTGTGAAACAGCCAAAGATCTGATTTTTTTTCGTCTTTGTCCATTGGGATTAAGAATACACCTTTACGAAGAAATATTAGAAGAATACAAAAATAAACAATGAATACTACAGTAAGTTTTATCAAGAAAAAAACATTCGTTATTTATCAGTAACCGATTGAATTTAATCAATCACAATCAGAACTTTGATTTGTTATTGCGATTAATCATTGAATTCACTTGACAATCGGCTTCTGTCTGTTCGCACGGTCCGATTCGGCACAGTGGTTGTGGTCGACACTAATTTTGTCCGCATTAATCGTATGCTGAGTAATTGAACCGAGTGATTAACGCAGCAATGACGATTTGTGTCAGTGTTATGATTGACTGAGAAAGTGCGTCTGCAATATAATGCTACGCCTTGATTCTCCACAGCGGCAATACATTTCGAACAACGTCAATACGTCAGTATCTTGATAAAACGTTTCGCAAACTTTTTCTTTATCGCTAATTTCAAGCCGTTTTTCAATGCGCCAAACATGTGTTTTGCGACAAAATACAGCAGAAAAAGAACATGGGACAGAGAGATAGTCGATGATCATGTTTTTTAGAAATCGAATGCCTACTCCAGTTATCGTATTTGCATTTGTACTCAATTTCGTGATCGGCTGGCGCGTGAGTGTATGCAAATGCTCAGTTCCATTCACATGGAAATTCAATATAGTGACTTATATGGTATTTTAGGTGTGATTCATCAGCGTGGGTCGTTTCATTTATCCGATCAACGCTTAAAGTGGTTTTTTCTCTATAATTTGATGGCGTAGTTCGCGGCAATCATTCATCTCTTCGTTTTCGATATCCGATCATCATTGTATATAATCGCTCAATTATATTTATTGTGTCATTTACGATTGATTCCGATTGATGCATTGGGTCTAGTTTGTGATGTTAACATTTCATCTCGAAATTTTGCTTTAAACTCGTTTTCGGACTCAATTTGAAGGTTTCTCAATATTTGCGTCAAGTTTTGAAATTGCTTTCAAACCCTTTCAGGTTTGCTGCAAAACCAACGCCAATTCGTTTTGCAATGGCATGAACACGGAAGAGAAATGAAAGTGCATATTGAATATAGAGGCTTGAACATAGCGTTGATGCCGCTCAACAGCTACAGTGTAATGGAAGTTTATTTTTGAGTTTACACTAAAATGATTGTACTTCGAATTCTTGGAAATTTACTCGAACCTAGACCCGAAACAATTTCAGCAGTCAAGAGCTCATGCAAAGCAATGCATCGTTTAAATGCGCACTGAAGTTGGAATAAAACAGCAATTTGTCTAATTGAAAATTATTACATTGGAATTTTTCGAAATGTCTTGAATAAATGACAACACAAGTGGTTGAGGCTGTTCATAATGGTAGGCCGTATGTGAATTATTCGAAGATCAAATGCGTTGGTTTTCTTCTATTTATTAGCGATAAATCTGTTGGATTTAAATAAACACATCACCCAAGCTACGACACGCTGACATTCTGTTTAGTTTTTGTTCGAAATGAAGAAAAAAGTACTAACTGAGTGCATGGCGTGGATGTTTGTGAAAAAACACATGTTTCTCGCTGCTGACATGGGATCATTCGCCTTTCTCGTGCAGAACAAAGTTTTGAGTCAATTTTTGACTGTTTGATTTTTTGTTAGACGCTCCACTTGAAAATGAATATCATATTTTCTATAGAACAATGAACATGACTCGGTCATTCAAAAAATAAATCTTTGGAGCATCGATTCTGTTGATCCTTGAGTGGAGGAC
Source organism: Obolodiplosis robiniae (assembly GCA_028476595.1). Classification (NCBI taxonomy): domain Eukaryota; kingdom Metazoa; phylum Arthropoda; class Insecta; order Diptera; family Cecidomyiidae; genus Obolodiplosis; species Obolodiplosis robiniae. The sequence goes on along the minus strand of CM052014.1, from coordinate 51,195,843 downwards.
TTAACCCGAACTTCTGTGCATCAATTGGCTTGAGAGATCGCTTGCATTCAGATTAGCTCTCGCTCACAATGAACTGATTGTTCATTTGAGATTTCTTTCCTTCTCTCGCGCGCTTGTTTTCTATAATACGCCCATTAACAACGTGTTTTTATTCCATTACATCGCATTTAATTATTGCTTTTTGCTTCCCATTTGAGTGCACTAAAACAATTTTATTTATCCATTGATAATGGTGCATGAACAGCAATTCTTTCGCAATGGCATTTTGGATTGATCATTTGCATGTGGTTTGCGGTGCACGATCGACGGCCTCTACATAGCTACGAGTGGTTCAATGTTGCGCACTATTTGACATGATAAATGGCCTATCAAATATTAATCAGCATGTGTTTTATATCATAAACCAAATGCAGCACCATTTTGAACTACACACTTTGACACGCATAACCGCGCCTTTTCATCAGCTCCACATATTCAAATCACATTCATGTTATTTTGCTTTGGTCTGAATTTTGTGAGCGCAAAATTTCGATAAATGAGCTTTGCTTTTGGAGCAAATGCATCGGCTGAACGAACATACTCTCTCTAAATCATTTCAAACGAACTTCATCAAATAATTTATGAGTTTGTGTGTCTCATCCGCAAAATTCCTCACAGCAGCTGTACCATTTATAAAATTGCACGTTTCCCCCTCATTCCAAAGCCAAATAATTTGTGTGCGTATGTGTGTGTGATGCATATTTTGTGAAATCGGATTAAACCGTTCCAAATTCACCATGAATCGAGTCAGTAAAATTAATGTTAATTTATTATTTGGTGATAATTGTCACTCTAAGTCATTACAATAACGGTTTTCACTGCTGAGTTCGTAGATGTTTTCGGTGCGTATGCATTTTTCAATGGAATGCAATTCGACACACGACCGTAATTTCTTTGGTTTCTAGTCATTTTTTTTCTGATTGATGAAAAAATTTCCAGACGCAAATTGAACTGCATGAGACAATTCCATGGCAATTTGAAGTACATTTTATGCGACCAAAACAAAAACGAAAATTCCTACAGACCCCTTTCCACTTCCGTCTTCTCCATGTTTTTCGTTCGCCCCGAAAATAACATACTGCTTATTTTACCTGAGCGTTCAGAAAACAAAGTAGTTTTTATTATTTCCGATGCATTTTTACTGTTCGACTGCATTTTATGACACAGTCACGCACGCATATGGCCAACTGTAGTCTGTCACTCACCAACCGAAGCTGAACACACACAAAAATCAAAGATAAAAATGGTGTTGTGTAAATAAAAATAGAAATATAGGTGAAAGAAGCAATATCGCATACAGTGCCATCGAAATTACGGGGAAAATAGAGACACAACGAGAAAGCAAATGCATGAAAATGAAACGTTATGAAAACGAAATAGATAGAGGCATAAAAGAGAATGTGAAGAATCAACGAGGGTTCGTTGTGTACCAGTAACAATATGTGTCTGCTGGAGATAATCTGAATATGCCGTTTCACGTTTTGGCTCATTTGTCACATTCATGCCGCAAGTCAAACACGCAAATCAATACAATCACCAATCGAAATGGTCGTTTGAAAAGACCACGATTTTCAATGCAAACAGCAATGAGCACAAGAAAACATCTTTAAATGCAATCCAAAAAAAAGGAACGGATTACGAACTGTAAATTAGATTTGTGCTTTAAACATGATGTTCTTTGTTTCATTGTATGGGATCAAGACAAAGTTTCAGGTCTTCGTACAAACAACAACAAAAACAATTGATTGGCACTTTTCAAATACCGCATCTTCGAATATGAAAAACGACGCATAAGATTGCAAATTGACATTTATTGAAGCATAAACATGTACATTCACTTAAGGAATCGTCGTTCATTTTTGCACATATGCAGTTGCAAGAAAGATTATTACCTTCAAATGGTTGACTCTGGGTTTAAACGTCTTTTTCAATTATTACCTTATTTGAGGGGTTCAGAGTAAAAATGTTACTTCAGATCTTACCTCCTGCTCTTCCTTATGAAACAGCCCATAAGTAAGAGCAGGAGGTAAGATCTGAAGTAACATTTTTACTCTGAGCCCCTCATTTTTATATTCTTCGGGGATGCATTGTTGCATTTTCTCTAAACTTGCTATCTGCTACTCTTCCCATATCTTGAGAGGATGTCGGCCATGCCCGATTTGTTTATCTTTATCAATGATATTTTTGAAGAGTTCATCTTAATTGCGCAATTTCCTGCCGACAATGCGTTCCATTAACTGAAAGATACGCATTTAAATTACATTCTTCTTTTATCAGTCAAAAGGTGCGAATCAAGTGGTTGGCGTCTACCTTCGTTTATCGCCGAAACCAATTGCTCGGTAAATTATAGATAGCATAAATTCTTTGTATAATATTTCGAGTGTTTTTGATAATAAGCAAATATAAAATTCTGAACGTCGGAAAATGCAGTACTCATTGACGTGATAATTTCCAAAAATAAATTCTACAAACGCCAGCATGCAAGAATCATCAAATCAATCGGTTTTTCTTTCTGTTGCCTACGTCATTTAAAAATATCTTCTTTTCAATGCAATTAAAATATTATTCAAACACATTTACGACATGAATCATATAAAATCTACTTAAAATAATTTAAAAAAAGTCGCCATGAGCAAAACAAAATATAAATATTTCTTTCACAGCGAAATAATAATGATAGAATGCAATAATAAGATTCACCCATGCCCAATTACATATTGAATGGCGACTATTTAAGTCATTTCGTCTGCTCCGAATGCAAAGTCTCACGTGTATGGAAATTAACAATGTGCAACTGAATTAAAAGACGGCCACTAAAGACGTTTACGAATGCCACAGATGGGAGAATTCAGCCAACGTTTTTGTCCAATAATCACACAAGTTCTCGAAGGTCATAGTTTTTAAATTCGTGATTCGACCCATCCGATTGACCTCTCATGGGTGACATGAGTGTGATAGCTTTTGCATGAGAATGAACAGTATTATATATTGTTAAAAAAAAAAAGAAAATTAACCACATGAATATTGAACGTATTTCTTGGGTGTCTTTTTTAATGTTCAGTAGTCAGTTAACGCTATCCATTTGAAGCACTATCACTAAGGCTCATTTTTCAAATAGATTAGCTCACTAAGTACACGTCAAATAATCACTTTCCGAAAAAAGAACATATTAATGTTAAAAAAAATTAACTTTAACATTCTTTGTAAGAGAATGTTTTCGATATGCGTTTTCGATCCGAAGTCATTGAAATAAAATCTTAAATTGTTTTTTTTTAATTGATTCCAAATACGTGAAGAAAATTCAAGTTATCTGAAAAAAAAAGTATTCAAAAATGGATTTTGAGTGATTTTACGATTTTGGTATGTCAATAATTCACAGTAGAATGTTATCTCAGTAGCCGCATGCTTTTTTTCTCCAATATTTGTTGTTTCTAATCAAAACAATATTATTTTTAACACTTCCAAGTTGAGCCATCAAATGTGACATTGAGCAACTGAATGTATAATTGGCTGAGCTTTGATCGATCTTAGAAAAGATTTTAAACATATTCATGCATGCATTGTAATCACGTTTTGTTTTACTAATGGATTTTGAATTGTCACGTTCTTTATATAGCTCCATTCAACCAATTACCAAGTGTCTTTAACGCTGTAATCAAAGTCCTAATAAGGAACAATGCAATGTATTCAAAGCGCCACAAGCCAAAATCATATTCAAATTAATAAAAAAATATAAAGACAATTTGTTGATGGTGAATTTTTGTCGGGTGTCATTAATCCGTTGCCTTCCAAATTATGAAATGAAGACGATTAACTTAGGCCTCAAATTGATTGATCAAATTGAAACCACGTTCTGACTGCTGATAAATCGACAGAAAATGTAAATTTGTAAAAGTAAATTGACTTCGATTATTACAACCCAAAATAAGAATTTTGAGTGACACGCAATCAATCATACTTTTTCCATTCAGAATTATCTATTGACGTTTTTAAGCTAACAATAGATATTAATCAATGAATCAAATTCTATCGCGAGAAAACGAGAGTGTAGTATGTTTGCCAGCGTTTAATTAAGTTTAACTGGTTCTGTTTAAAATAAATTCGATGAATTTGACATGATTCAATCATGAGAATAATAATAAATCAACATTTGCGCAATTCAGTCCAATTTTTAAGAATAAATCCATTAGCCCATGTGATGGAATCATTTTTTTTTGCAAAATGTTATACAATTGTAGAAGGAAACACAGAGAACTCCTTGTTCAGAACACTGTTTGTGTCTGCTTAGACATTTGCGATCTGTTTTCAGGGGGAATTAATATTCAATGTGAAATCTTCCCTTTAGCTCTAGCGCTTTCTCTCTCTCTCTCTCTCTCTCTCTCTCTCTATGCGTAAACCTGGTAGACAACTACAATGATTTAAGCTCTGCAATAATTCTCTCTGGTCAGCATTTCATTGGACTTTCTCTATATTTGATTGGAAACTCGAGATCCGTCTATTTTGAGCAATCCAGTTTTTTTTTATCTTTTATTTTGCTGATTTTTTGCGATGACGTCAATCGTACAACGTATGTAAATAACACGCGCGAGTGACGAAGAACTATACGTGTGTATAATGAATCGATGTTAAGCGATTCGATTGAGCTAATTGATTTATGCACTGTAGTAATCAAAATTCATTTGGTCAATTATATTCAATATATCGCTATCGTACGTTTGTACCGTTAATCGGAAACATATGTGAACCGAGAGTGGTGTTTATAATCGCTTCTAAATGTACTTCAATCTTTGATTGATGTTGACTATTAACTGCCTATGATACGTTTTGTCACTTTGCCGCCGGCATTATTTCGTTGAACTGCATCTCGGTTGCATAAAAAAGTGTTTTGCATTCATCAAACGATCTCGCTTCCAAATGTGCAAGTGGTTTTTACACCGCAATTTATTTCGATCGCATACGCTGAAAAATGTTTATGATGGTAAAATTTATATTAAGCAAACACAAAACGCTTGATTTTGTTCGAAATGATCATTAATTTGGCATAAATATTTGGTTTGATGCCAGCCGCACAGCCCGTTGCTTGGTTAGAACGTTATTTATCCGTTTTTTATAGACCAATCACATGTGATAATTACGAATTTTCAGTATGATATTGTTTTAGCCGAATTGAGAGATGACATGACAGGAAACTTTCTCGATCATACTGCCTCTTCCCCGATAAATTCAATATGTGTTGAGATGTTGACACATGTGAAAATAGCACTCGAAACCATAGTAGTACCGATGAAGCAACTGCTTCAAAGTAATTATAGCGCAAACACACCGAAATAGAGGAGAGCACAAAATTCATTAGACAACATGCAAGCAATGTCGACGTATCGTTTATCGACAAATTCCAGCTGACTAATTACTATTTGTTTCGGAAAATTCGAATCGGATACAAGGCAAAGCGGCCGTTTCCATTTCTTGTCTGTTCACATGACCACTTCAAACTTCATTCTAATTACAAACGTGCTATTGTACGGTGTATTTTCGCAGCAAGTCACTGCATCCATCGATTAGACATGGCTCACCAGCATATACTTTCACCAGAATGCATTCGTCAAAACCACAGACACAAAGGAATGAGTAATTAAGTAACGAAGTTGTGAATCGTTTTTTTCTCTCTCTCTCTCTTTCGCTTTCGTGTGCTGCACGCAACATAATAAGAATTGAAATGTGAGTGCTCGTTATTATTGTTTGTATGTGTTCCTCTACAGGATATTATGAATTGTAAACATTTTTCAATATAGGAGGGCTTTTTCAAAATATTTATTTTCGACGTTGCTTTATCGCGACCTTTTGTACGGACATTTTGAGGCTGTCTTGTTTTTTTTAGCAAATGAAACATTTTGTTTTGTTAGTTTCTGCATTCGGATATGAGACTTCATATAACAACACAACAATAATCACTTTGTTTCTCTTGTGTTTGAACAGTTTTTTTCTCATCTTCAATGTTTTCTGTTTAATTTTCGTCTCAGGATACTGATATGACTTCAATAAATTACCCGAACTCAGCCACTATATTCGCAGCCATATGCGCGTGCGTCTTCGTCGTTGTTGGAGTTGCCGGTAAGTAAAAATACGACTTTGAAAGAATCTTCTAGAAAGATAAAATGAAATGGAAAGCTGAACAAAAAGAGCATTGAGCCAACTTTTGTTTACACACAGTTGCTCATTGATTAGATAATGTTCATTCAATTTGAGTCCCGTCTTCGGTGTTTATGCTCACTTCTTGCCTCTATAAATATTTACATCGGTTTAATTATATTTTTTCTGTTATTAAATGTTGAATGGCGTTCAGGAAATCTAATTACAATTATTGCACTGCTTCAACATCAAAAACTCCGGGGACATGCGACCACCGCTTTTGTGCTTTCACTCTGCATATCGGATTTGCTGTTTTGTTCATTCAGCATGCCACTGACTGCCGTCCGATATTTTAATAAGGTGAGAGTTAATTTTTGGTGTTACGCATCAGCATTTGTTCAAGCAGTACTGCATTCATTAAAGTTTATTTACTAAGCTATGCGAATCATTTGATAAAAACTAACATCGAAATGTTCTCTTAGGCATGGACACTGGGCGTTACACTATGTAAAATATTTCCGGTCATCTTCTATTCGAATGTTGCCGTTAGCCTACTGAGCATGGTTGGAATCACACTGAACAGGTATTTTCTGACTTCAACTTTAGAATTCTAAAGAACTCGTATTGATTTCAATCTAAAACTGAAACTATGATTGATCTCTCAGATCGAAGATCGAATTCGAATCACATAAAACATTCTTAGCCTCTTCTTTTTTTCTCAGATACATTTTAATAGCGCATCATCATCTGTACACACGCTTCTATCGACCAAACATTATAGCGTTGCAGCTGTTTTTGGTGTGGTTTTTGGCATTTTCGACGATGATTCCGCCATTGCTTGGTGTTTGGGGAACACTGGGCTACGATGATAAAACATTCTCATGCACAATACTCAAAAAAGATGGCAAATCAATAAAGAAATTCATATTTTTTGTCGGTTTCATATTGCCATGCGTCGTCATCATCATTTCGTACTCTTGTATTTACTACACCGTTCGAAAGCAACGACAGAAGCTTAACAAGCACATTTGTAGCAGCACGACAATAACAAATGCGACTGCATCATCAAAATCAATGGGCATTCCAGCGGCACGTGAGCGTGAAGACAGCCGTTTAACTGCGATGATGTTGACCATCTTCATTTGCTTCTTGCTCTGCTTCCTTCCATTGACCATTGTCAACATTTTCGACGACAAACACAAATACCCTTGGATCAATACAATCGCATCAATTCTTGCCTGGGCATCAAGCGTCATCAATCCATTCATCTACGCAGCGAGTAATCGAACTTATCGTGTGGCCTATTTCAAGCTATTTTCGTCAATGAAATTCTGGGGTGAACCTCTGAGTCCGATGCCGAGCAAAAGTTTCCTACCCAGCAAAGGATCCCGCGACAACGGCTCCAATGGCAATTTCAACGGAAAAGTTTAGCATTTATTCCAGCAGTTGATCAATTTTTATATGCCATTCGATAACTTAAGGATAAAATGTGCTTTAGTCGAATTTCATATGGCCTACTCGATCAAAAGTAGCTTTGATTTAGATTTTAAGACAATGACTATTGGTTGAATTGCGTTGAAATTAATAGAATTTATTAACTCACAGATTGAAATATCAATCAATTGAAATGCCAAAATTTGTGAAATTGGCAGAAAGGCAAGTCAATTTTTAAATATTCGAATAAATGGCCGTTTGCCATGAGGCCGACAAATTGAGCGGAGGCAAAGATTCCATCATTTTATCAGTACAAACGATTTATGTAAATAGAGCATCATAAGTAAGCAATTAATTTTAAGGGAAAATGTTTTGCGTTACCCAAAATATCATGAGTTCTAATTCGATTAGACCTTCTTCTATATTCATTAAGTCTGGACGCCATTTATAATGAGCCAAAGAATACATACACATTTATGTCAATTCATTTTTGTATTATTGATTTTCACACACAAAACTGTAATCTGTAAAATACTTCGGTAAGTATGAATGGTCGTTTCAAATTGTACTATTGTTCCTGTATAAAGGACAATACGTCGATAACAATTATCAATGTTCGTTTCAACGCGCATGATAATCCTATCAACGATTCAGTATTAGCTCGTTCACTAGGCGCAAAAGTGCTTGATTCTGTGGTTGAATTGAAACAATATTTGTCTGTATACGCTGTGCCGATGGCATTCGATGACACAAATAAAATCTTTTAGCTATTTATTATATATGTGATGATGTGCAAATTTGGTACTTCAAAGTAAACAAAAACGAAAAAGTCGAGACAGTGATGCATATCAATAATAGACAAAAACCAATCAAAATAAATGCAAGATGTTTTCTTCTCAAAATACTGTTGAACAGTATGTAAAAAGTGCTTTGCGTATGGGCTAAAATTTGGTGTGAATACAGGATTTCTCGAACAGTGAAGCAATTGTTACGTTTGCATTATTATTTTCAGTGTATTAACTTTATTCGATCAAGTGGAAAATGAAGACGCCAGTCAATTTAACAAACACACTCTCAACAAACTTAATTATTGCGCCAACTTCGAACAGTACAATGATCAATTTAACAGCGGAACTCGCCAAAAATGGAAAAAACCAATCAATTGCAAGTTTGGAAATACGTCGAGCAAACTATGCATGGCCAAATGATCCAGCCGATGAAATTCCTGTCAAGTAAATTTCGATATTTTTCATGATTATGATTATATTTTTGAAGAAGAAGAATGTGATTTTTGTTGTTATTAGTTTTCCAAGGTTCTATGGTCACTTTGAGAACCGTCGCTTGCATATGAGTGCTCTGGCCCCGTTTGGTGTGATGATTGTGATATCAACAGTCATTTTTATCATGGTTATTTTTCGTCGCTGGCCGGGCCTCGTCTCTGGAATCGTCGCTGGCTGCCTCACATTCACTTCGATCTATTTGATTCTCCTGAATCTCAAAGAAGAAGTTTTGGTTTATGAATAAAAATACAATTAAAAATAATTTTTCACGATTTATTTCTTGCTAAATTCGGAATTTTCAATTTATGTGAAGTGCATTGACAAAATAGAAGCAAATTTTCCAATTTCATGATAGTCACCCAATTTATTGGAACAGAAGCGCTGAGCAAATAAAATATTTATAAAAGAAAAGAAATATTGCGCACTTTCCACATTAATATTTATTTGTTTTTCAATAATCACTTCTGTTCCTGACAAAGTGTGTTGTGACTTGAAGTTGCAAATGTCGAACGATCATGCAAAGCAACCAACTTCATATTGGTTAAGTATGATTAACATATCATTGTAAAAAACGTTAGTGATTCCCTATATATAGTTTGGTGTCAATTTTGTATTAAAGATGAAAGAATAAATTGTACTGTATTCATACAGGGTGGGCTATCTAACGTTTGCATTTTGAACTACTGTTTATTTAGAGAATGGCAGCTCAAATTTCATTCAATTTGTGTTCATAATCTAGTTAAGGGTTTGACATTTACGAAATGGGACGCTATACGCTTGAACAAAATTGGGAAATATTGAAAACTTACTTTCAAAGTAATGAGTCTTCAGTCCAAACTGTAAGAAATTTGAAAAAAAAATTCCATAAAAATGATTGGCCTTCAAGGCAATTTGTGGATCAATTTGTGAATCGTATTCGAGAAACTGGATCGTTGGTGGACAAAACAACCCGTTCACGTTCTCGTACAGTGCGCACAGCTGAAAACATTGCTGCTGTATCCGAAAATGTCCGTGAACATCCATCAACTTCAACTCGTCATCGTTCTCAAGAGTTGAACATTTCACGCACCTCCCTGAGGAGAATTTTGCATATAGATCTAGTTGAAGGCGGTAAAGAATCCGACAGCAAAGACGAAATCGTAAGTTTGCAAAAAAAAAAAAACAAAACAATCCATAAATGTTCAAAAACACAGACAAATGCAATTTCTTGCAATATCTTATTCGGAAATGAAAAATTCGTAATCTTCAAATTTCTATCTAATCACTTTTAGATAGAAGAAGGAGATCTCGAAGAAAATGCAGAAGAATTGCTACCATCGAAGAAACAAAAGTTGTCAAACAAAAAGAGCGCCAAAAAGAAATAAACTATTTTCATCTCATGAAACATTCTTAATATGGAAACAAAAGTTGTATTGATAACAATTTTTCACATAAATACACAAGTTTTAATACAAATCATTCAATCGAATTTCGCCAATTTGACGATATTCGAAGGTTGGATAAATCCGGTGTCATAGGCAGTTCCATCTGCCGATGTTCTGGTGATGTAATTTATAAAGCCCGTCAAATAAACTCAATCAAATTTTCCAAATGTTTGACAATTGGGAGAAGCTGTTGATTTTGAAAGATGATCACTCTGTGATAACCTAAATCTTCACTTTCATCCGTCATCAAATCAGCATTTTGTAGAAAACGTATTTCGAACAATCCAAATAAAGATAATGCATTTTATTTGTGTGATATTGTACACAAAAAATCATAAAATTTAGTTTTTTAAAAAACGATTAAATTTCATATTACCGCAAAGTTCAATGAAGAAACTATTCATTTATGATACAAAAAATGTTTTTTGACGCCGATTGTGTCGTTTGAAATGATAAAAGTTCAAAAGATTCGCTAGTCAATTGAAATCAATTCTTTTGGCGTTTACGCTGAGACATCAAAGTTCATCAATGTCAAGACATTCCAATTCAAACGTAAAATTTCAACGTTTTGAATATCGGCATTATTTAAATTGAATGTTGAACGCAAGCGTTTTATTTATGACAAAAAAATTCTCGGTTTATTTTAACCAAACCAATTATCGTGCGCTGATTTGCTACGAATATACAATTATCGAAAGAAGCTGACTAAGAACAACATACATGTACCATTGTGCGATATAAGCTTCCGTCAATCTCGAATTCAAATCTTTACATCAATGCTGGAATGCAATGCTCACATTGCAAGATTTTATTTGTTGAAACTTTATGCAAATAGAGATAGATGAATACATATTGTATATGTTGATCTCTCTTTGTAGCAAATGAAACCATACAACGTGAGCATAGCATTCCCCGGTTGCTTTACATTCGTACCTTATTATTTTATTGTATGTTTCGCAATTGTCGTATAATATTTATGAACTTTGTATTTGCAATCAATTAACAATGTAGAATGAAATTATACAATTTTACTGGGTGCAACACCAATGAATTGTAGATGCTGTGTGTGAATTCCTATCGGTGTCATTTGCTGTTTCCGTATGCTTGCTGAATAAATAAAGATTTATATTGTCTGGGATTTCAAAAATTTGTTTGAATTTGTATGTGAATGGCATTTCGTTTATATGCATTTTCAAAAAATCTTTATAGACATTTTTTGTGGCCCTGAAAAGGGCCGATTTGTGTCAATTTTGAAGTTAATATTAGGATCTTAACCACCGAAACCGTACAGAGTGCGGCCTTGGCGTTTCAGTGCGTAGACGACGTCCATGGCGGTGACAGTCTTGCGCTTGGCGTGCTCGGTGTATGTGACTGCATCTCGGATGACGTTTTCCAAGAAAACTTTCAAAACGCCTCGAGTTTCTTCGTAGATCAAACCAGAGATACGCTTGACACCACCACGACGAGCCAACCGACGGATGGCTGGTTTGGTGATACCTTGGATGTTATCACGCAACACTTTACGATGACGTTTTGCGCCACCTTTTCCCAATCCTTTTCCTCCTTTACCACGGCCAGTCATTTTGCTTTGCTTGTGTTTGTAGAATGTACTTTACTCGACGAGAGACAAACTCGAATTGATACTTTGCCCCAGCAACGTCACCGTATTTATACATTTGTCGCCTCATCCCCACTACAGCAAAGCACGATGATTACGCGCCAAAAATCTCCCCTTCGATCGACGGAAAAGTATAATTTAAACGATTAATGGGTATATTTATTTTAAATTTCATTGTTTTTGCTATCAGTTTCGATAAGATTATGTCATAAGTGGATTTATATTTTGGTTTACAATAGAAAAACAAACCAAACGCTATGTTTTGAAGAGAAACAGCACTTATCGATCGTAGCGTCACTTCCCCTTCTTAAAATAGTATAAATATGGTGTACAAACTCAGTCCGTTTGTTCATACTGTATTTGACTCTCGTTCTGAGAACTTCGGAAAGTAAAAGAAGAATAAAAAGAAATGGCCCGTACCAAGCAAACTGCTCGTAAATCGACTGGTGGAAAGGCACCACGTAAGCAATTGGCAACCAAAGCCGCTCGTAAGAGCGCTCCAGCCACCGGCGGTGTGAAGAAGCCACATCGTTACCGTCCAGGAACAGTCGCTCTCCGTGAAATCCGTCGTTACCAGAAGTCGACCGAATTGCTCATCCGCAAGTTGCCATTCCAACGGTTGGTTCGTGAAATCGCTCAAGATTTCAAGACCGACTTGCGTTTCCAGAGCTCGGCTGTTCTCGCATTGCAAGAAGCCAGCGAAGCCTACTTGGTCGGTTTGTTCGAAGACACCAACTTGTGCGCCATCCACGCCAAACGTGTGACCATCATGCCAAAGGACATCCAATTGGCTCGTCGTATCCGTGGTGAACGTGCTTAAATTACAGAGTCAACCAATTTGACAAATCATCGGCCCTTTTCAGGGCCACCAAAAAATTGAATATAAAGAATTATTTATACGGTTTCCATCTTTTCTCAATAAATGCAATCTATAAATTTATTTCATGAAATAAATCATCGAAATTACCCGCAAAAAAATCTATTTCAAATTATGCATTACTCAAAACGAAGAAGAAGCTACAACATCAACAATTACATGCAAATCTGTACGAGTAACATATGCAATACAAAAGGACATTAGGTCAAACAAATGTTTGTAGTATTTCTCACATTGGACAACACAACATATGAAATTTGCAGGAAAATCTACAAAGTCAATTAATATTACATGAAGTATTTTTATAAGGTGATATCATATTTAAGTGGAATTATATGTATAAATCGTAGCACAAATTTTACGTTTGTATTTTTGTCGTGAATCCCTAAATATGAATTTAAGAATCATCGTAGCAATAAATATATTTTGAGCCAGAAATAAGATTCAAAGATGTATAAAATAATCAACGATAATTCATTTATATACCATTCTATGATATACGTCTCCGGCTTTACCACAAACATGTATTGACTTTTGATTTCTTTATATGCAATGTTTTGGTGGCCCTGAAAAGGGCCGTTTTTCGGGTTGTTCAATTTTTCAGAGGAGCTTATGCTTTCTTGGTTTCGGTCTTCTTTGGCAACAAGACGGCTTGGATGTTTGGCAAAACACCACCTTGTGCGATTGTGACTCCTGAGAGCAATTTGTTCAACTCTTCGTCGTTGCGGATGGCCAATTGCAAGTGACGAGGAATGATACGAGTCTTCTTGTTGTCGCGGGCAGCGTTGCCAGCCAACTCGAGCACTTCGGCGGCCAAATATTCCATGACGGCAGCCAAATACACTGGAGCACCGGCTCCGACACGTTCAGCGTAGTTTCCTTTGCGCAACAAACGATGAATACGACCGACTGGGAACTGTAGACCGGCACGGTTCGAACGTGACTTTGCCTTTCCCTTGACTTTGCCTCCTTTACCGCGTCCAGACATGTTTGATTATGTTTTTATGTTCGTTGCTTGCTTGTGACTCGTTCGAATGACGAATACAGAATGATGCGAGTACAACGCTGTGTCCTGCTTTTATAGTTTTCGGAGTATGACACACATGACAAAATGGGCGGGGCCTAGTATTTCGAAATACGCGTACGCGCTTCTCATAGAAACGCTATAAAAGGGAGAGCGCTCGCAGTGCAGATCATCAGTTACTGCTCGTCAGTCAAACGATTAACAAGTAAAAACTATCAAAATGGCACCGAAAATCAGCGGAAAGGCTGCAAAGAAAGCCGGCAAGGCCCAAAAGAACATCACGAAAGGAGACAAGAAAAAGAAGCGCAAGCGTAAGGAATCGTACGCTATCTACATCTTCAAGGTGATGAAACAAGTTCATCCAGACACTGGTATCTCCAGCAAAGCCATGTCGATCATGAACAGTTTCGTAAACGACATCTTCGAGCGTATCGCCGCCGAAGCCTCGCGTTTGTCGCACTACAACAAGCGATCAACCATCACCAGTCGCGAAATCCAAACGGCCGTCCGTCTCCTGTTGCCTGGTGAATTGGCCAAGCACGCCGTCAGTGAAGGAACCAAAGCCGTCACCAAATACACCAGCTCCAAATAAATTCGTATGAATTTGTTCTGAATGGAAAAAACGGCCCTTTTCAGGGCCACCAAACACATTTTTATAAAGAAGATATGAAAATCAGAAATGAAATTATCGAAATCGGAATTGTGAATTCAAAAGGAGAATAATTTGGATTTTAAATAAATGAACGTATCATCTTGTTCTTATTGTGATGATTCTAAAGAAAATAATCGCAAAAATTGTTGATTCTCGGGGCGAATTTATATCTTGAAGAAATTTCTTAAGAAGGACTGGCAAAGAAAGCTGAAAAAAAAAATAGTTGATGGTCGATTATGACTCATAGGCCTCTCAGGGTTCATGTTTCGTTTTGATAAAAACAATCATTTATTGTGCCTTTGACGAAATCGGTTTTCGTGATGCACTTTGGCTTTTACGAAACTGTTTTACCAAAATATCGATTTCTTGTACACAATTGCAACTTTATATTTATTCATTACGCATTTTATTGTTCTCTGTAAAATCTTTGAATACGTTTACGTTTACGTGTGTATTGTGTTGGTATGATTTTCAATACAAATTTGTGAAAACATTGAATAATTTTAATATGTATTTAGTTAAAAAATTAATAGAAGTGAAGAATGATTCTTCTAATTCCATATATTTGCCTTTTTCCTCGATTATTATATTCATTTTTCAAGGATTCGTACAGATTTGCACGTAATTGTTGATGTTGTAGCTTCTTCTTCGTTTTGATTAATGCATAATTTGAAATAGATTTTTTTGCGGGTAATTTCGATGATTTATTTCATGAAATAAATTTATAGATTGCATTTATTGAGAAAAGATGGAAACCGTATTAATAATTCTTTATATTCAGATTTTTGGTGGCCCTGAAAAGGGCCGATTTTTGTCAAAATTGTTGACTCTGTAATTTAAGCACGTTCACCACGGATACGACGAGCCAATTGAATGTCTTTTGGCATGATGGTTACTCGTTTGGCGTGGATGGCGCACAAGTTGGTGTCTTCGAACAAACCGACCAAGTAGGCTTCGCTGGCTTCTTGCAATGCGAGAACAGCCGAGCTCTGGAAACGCAAGTCGGTCTTGAAATCTTGAGCGATTTCACGAACCAACCGTTGGAATGGCAACTTGCGGATGAGCAATTCGGTCGACTTCTGGTAACGACGGATTTCACGGAGAGCGACTGTTCCTGGACGGTAACGATGTGGCTTCTTCACACCGCCGGTGGCTGGAGCGCTCTTACGAGCGGCTTTGGTTGCCAATTGCTTACGTGGTGCCTTTCCACCAGTCGATTTACGAGCAGTTTGCTTGGTACGGGCCATTTCTTTTTATTCTTCTTTTACTTTGCGACGTTTTCAGAACGAGAGTCAAACACAGTATGAACGAACGGACTGAGTGCACCATATTTATACTATTTTAAGAAGGGGAAATGACGCTACGATCGATAAGTGCTGTTTCTCTTCAAAACATAGCGTTTGGTTTGTTTTTCTATTGTAAACCAAAATATAAATCCACTTATGACATAATCTTATCGAAACTGATAGCAAAAACAATGAAATTTAAAATAAATATACCCAATAATCGTTTAAATTATACTTTTCCGTCGATCGAAGGGGAGATTTTTGGCGCGTAATCATCGTGCTTTGCTGTAGTGGGGATGAGGCGACAAATGTATAAATACGGTGACGTTGCCGGGGCAAAGTATCAATTCGAGTTTGTCTCTCGTCGAGTAAAGTACATTCTACAAACACAAGCAAAGCAAAATGACTGGCCGTGGTAAAGGAGGAAAAGGATTGGGAAAAGGTGGCGCAAAACGTCATCGTAAAGTGTTGCGTGATAACATCCAAGGTATCACCAAACCAGCCATCCGTCGGTTGGCTCGTCGTGGTGGTGTCAAGCGTATCTCTGGTTTGATCTACGAAGAAACTCGAGGCGTTTTGAAAGTTTTCTTGGAAAACGTCATCCGAGATGCAGTCACATACACCGAACACGCCAAGCGCAAGACTGTCACCGCCATGGACGTCGTCTACGCATTGAAACGCCAAGGCCGCACTCTGTACGGTTTCGGTGGTTAAGAACTCGACATCAACCTAATAAATGAAGCAACGGCTCTTTTCAGGGCCACCAAAAGAATTCATATAAAGCATTTTCAAAATCGAACATATCTACGATTATTATCCCATTTTCTTATTTAACAATAATCTTAAATAATGATTATATTTTTTTGAAGTCACTTTTCAGAAGTGTTCCACGTTTATTCCAATTATATATATTGTAGTGATTTCCATAAATTATTAATTTATTACTAGATCGTGTGATATCACACATTTGGATTTTTCTTTGGGGCTATGTGAAGTCTCTTGTCTTCAAGGATAAGCCCGCTTCAATTGACGCTTTGGAAGCCAACATAACTCGTGTTATTCGCGAGGTATCGGCCGCTATGCTCGAACGCGTTGTCGAAAATGTGGCCTTTCTGATGGGCCATTTAAAGCGTAGTCGAGGTCAACATTAAAATGAAATTATCTTTAAAAAGTAAATGCCATAGATCGTTCCTTCAACTCATAATAAGATTTTCACATTCGAATTCATGCGTTTAATTTAAATTTAAAAAAGAGTCAAATGAATCACCCTTTACATTCCCGTTGCATACAGTACGAGACTAGATACACTCGCTTCGAAAATTCACAATTTCACAATTAATTCCTATGCAATAAAAATATTATTTAAATGCTCACGCTTTACATAATATATAATATTTATATATTTGGATCATCTGAGCGGTTGGGAATAATAATAGAACAAGCCGATATCGCACAATTATATATAAGAATAGTTTGTGTGATTCTGGAAAGAGTTATGATTCAAGTGTTCTCGTGAAAAATAAAGACCTTGTTATACTTCAATATTTTGCTGGTGACACTTTCTAATTCTTCTTTCCAGAAACTCATAACTGGTTCGTATTTGTTTAGGTGTTTTCGGCTTATCCCATTACCATTCTCAACCACCCATATGATTTTCAATTCCTAACTGAATTAATTGGCAAAATTTCGCATGAATTTGATATTTGATTTTTAAATTTCTTCATAGAAATATTTTTAGTGGCCCTAAAAAGGGCCGATTTTTCCATTCAGAACAAATTCATACGAATTTATTTGGAGCTGGTGTATTTCGTGACGGCTTTGGTTCCTTCACTGACGGCGTGCTTGGCCAATTCACCAGGCAACAGGAGACGGACGGCCGTTTGGATTTCGCGACTGGTGATGGTTGATCGCTTGTTGTAGTGCGACAAACGCGAGGCTTCGGCGGCGATACGCTCGAAGATGTCGTTTACGAAACTGTTCATGATCGACATGGCTTTGCTGGAGATACCAGTGTCTGGATGAACTTGTTTCATCACCTTGAAGATGTAGATAGCGTACGATTCCTTACGCTTGCGCTTCTTTTTCTTGTCTCCTTTCGTGATGTTCTTTTGGGCCTTGCCGGCTTTCTTTGCAGCCTTTCCGCTTATTTTCGGTGCCATTTTGATAGTTTTTACTTGTTAATCGTTCGACTGACGAACAGTAACTGATGA
The DNA here is from genome assembly GCA_028476595.1 of Obolodiplosis robiniae. Lineage (NCBI taxonomy): Eukaryota > Metazoa > Arthropoda > Insecta > Diptera > Cecidomyiidae > Obolodiplosis > Obolodiplosis robiniae. The sequence goes on along the minus strand of CM052014.1, from coordinate 51,177,870 downwards.
TCTGCACTGCGAGCGCTCTCCCTTTTATAGCGTTTCTGTGAGAAGCGCGTACGCGTATTTCGAAATTCTAGACCCCGCCCATGTGTGTCATACTCCGAAAACTATAAAAGCAGGACACAGCGTTGTACTCGCATCATTCTGTATTCGTCATTCGAACGAGTCACAAGCAAGCAACGAACATAAAAACATAATCAAACATGTCTGGACGCGGTAAAGGAGGCAAAGTCAAGGGAAAGGCAAAGTCACGTTCGAACCGTGCCGGTCTACAGTTCCCAGTCGGTCGTATTCATCGTTTGTTGCGCAAAGGAAACTACGCTGAACGTGTCGGAGCCGGTGCTCCAGTGTATTTGGCTGCCGTCATGGAATATTTGGCCGCCGAAGTGCTCGAGTTGGCTGGCAACGCTGCCCGCGACAACAAGAAGACTCGTATCATTCCTCGTCACTTGCAATTGGCCATCCGCAACGACGAAGAGTTGAACAAATTGCTCTCAGGAGTCACAATCGCACAAGGTGGTGTTTTGCCAAACATCCAAGCCGTCTTGTTGCCAAAGAAGACCGAAACCAAGAAAGCATAAGCTCCTCTGAAAAATTGAACAACCCGAAAAACGGCCCTTTTCAGGGCCACCAAAACATTGCATATAAAGAAATCAAAAGTCAATACATGTTTGTGGTAAAGCCGGAGACGTATATCATAGAATGGTATATAAATGAATTATCGTTGATTATTTTATACATCTTTGAATCTTATTTCTGGCTCAAAATATATTTATTGCTACGATGATTCTTAAATTCATATTTAGGGATTCACGACAAAAATACAAATGTAAAATTTGTGCTACGATTTATACATATAATTCCACTTAAATATGATATCACCTTATAAAAATACTTCATGTAATATTAATTGACTTTGTAGATTTTCCTGCAAATTTCATATGTTGTGTTGTCCAATGTGAGAAATACTACAAACATTTGTTTGACCTAATGTCCTTTTGTATTGCATATGTTACTCGTACAGATTTGCATGTAATTGTTGATGTTGTAGCTTCTTCTTCGTTTTGAGTAATGCATAATTTGAAATAGATTTTTTTGCGGGTAATTTCGATGATTTATTTCATGAAATAAATTTATAGATTGCATTTATTGAGAAAAGATGGAAACCGTATAAATAATTCTTTATATTCAATTTTTTGGTGGC